>CM053582.1:39230220-39281087 GCA_028627135.1 Pseudochirops cupreus | reverse complement strand
AATACAGGCTGAACATGTGAAATTACGCAGAACCTCTCCATAGTGAGCACACTGTGAGAGTCTGAAAATCAGAAGAATTTTAAAAATAGAAGAAAACATGAAATGTTTCATTGAGAAAACAGCTAACCTGGAAAATACATCAAGGGCAGATAATTTAAAAATTACTGTACTACCTGAAAGCCATGATCAAAAAAAGAGCCTAGACATCGTATTTCAAGAAATTATCAATGAAAACTGTCCTGATATCCTAAAACCAGAGGGTAAAATGATAAAAGAATCCACTGATCACTTTCTGAAAGAGATCACAAAAGGAAACTCCCAGGAATATTATAGCCAAATTTCAGAGCTCCTAAGGTCAAGGAGGAAATATTGTTAGCAGCAAGGAAAAAAAAACAAAACCAACTCAAATATCATGAAGCTGTAATAAGGACAACACAAGATTTATCAGTTGCCATATTAAAGGAGTAGAGGGCTCTGAACATGATATTCTGGAAGGCAAAGGAGCTAGAATTACAACCACACCTAATCAGCAAAACTGAGTATAATCCTGCAGAGGAAAGAAATGGGTATTTAATGAAGTAGGGGACTTTCAAAAAGTCCTGGTGAAAAGACTAGAGCTGAATAGAAAGTTTGAAATTCAAACACAAGACTCAAGGGAAGCATGAAAAGCTAAAGTTAAAAGAGAAATCACAAGGGATTCAATAAGGTTAAACTGTTTACATTACTATGTGGGAAGATGATAATAATAACTCCTAAGAACTTTATCATTATTAGGGTAGTTAGAAGGAGTATGCATGGACTGAGGGCCTGGGTGTGAGTCAATTATGTGGCTATGAAAGAAGTACACGAGGAAGAACTTTTACAGTGGAGAGAAAAATGGGAGACAAGTGGCAATGCTTTAACCTCACTCTCATGCAGATTGATTCAAAGAGGCAAGAATATTTATACACACTCAAATGAATATAGAAATGTATCTTACTCAACAAGGAAGTAGGTGAGGAAGGCTGTAAAATAAGGGGAGGGGATAATAAAACATGAGGGCAGATTAAGGGAGGCAGTGATCAGAAGCAAAACAGACTTTTGAGGAGGGACAGGATAAAAAGAGAGAGAGAGAAGGATAAATAGAAGAAAATAGAATGGAGTAATCATAACTGTGAATGTGAGTGGGACACACTTGCCCATAAAATGGAAGGAGATAGCAGAATGGGTTAGAAACCATAACCCAACAGTATGTTTTTTTTATAAGAGACACACTTGAAACAGAAAGACACACATAAATTTAAAATAAAAGGCTAGAGCAGAATCTATCATGCTGCAGTTGAGGTTGAAAAAAAGGCAGGGTAGAAATAATGAACTGAGACCAAAAAAAGCAAAAATAAACCTAATTAAAAGAGATAAACAGGGAAACTACATTTTCCTAAAAGACAATGAAGTAATATCAAAAATGTTTACGGCAAGTTTCTCTAATAAAGGCCTAATTTCTCAAATACATAAGGAACTGAGTCAAATGTATAAAAATAAGAGCCATTCCCAAGCTGATGAATGGTCAGGGAATATGAACAGGCAGCATTCAGAAGAAGAAACCAAAGCTATCAAAGAAATCAAAATTCACTATATGAAAAATACTCTAAATCACTATTGATTAGCAAAATGCAGATTAAAACAACTCTAAGTTACCACCTCATACCTATTAGATTGACTAGTATTAACAGAAAAGAAAAATGACAAATGTTGGAGGGCATGTGGAAAAATAGGGACGCTAAGGCACCATTGATAGAGTTGTGAGCTGATCCAACCATTCAAGAGAACAATTTGGAATTATACCCAAAGGGTTATAGGATTTTGCATACCTTTGATCCAGCAATACCACTACTAGGTCAGAGATCAAAGAAAAACAAAAGGGACCTGTGTGTACAGAAATATTTATAACAGATCTTTTTGTGGTACCAAAGAATTAGAAATTGAGGGAATGCCTATTAATTGGGAAATGGCTGAACAAGTTATGGATTGTGATAGAATACTATTGTACTATAAGAAATGATGAAGGGTGGAGTGGCTAGGTGGTGCAGTGAATAGAGCACCCACCCTGGAGTCAGGAGGACCTGAGTTCAAATCTGGACTCAGATACTTAACACTTACTAGCCATGTGACCTTGCGCAAGTCAATTAACCCCAATTGCCCTGCCCTCCCCCTCCAAAAAAAAAAAGAAATGATGAGGGGTCTCCAGTTGATCAATGGTCAAAGCTATAAACAGGCAGTTTTCAGATGAAGAAATTAAAGCTATCTATAGTCATATGAAAAAATGCTCTAAATCACTATTGATTATAGAAATGCAAATTTAAAAACTCTGAAGTACCACCTCACACTTATAAGACTGGCTAATATGACAGAAAAGGAAAATGAAAAATGTTGGAGAAAATGTGGGAAAATTGGAACACTAATGCGTTGTAGGTGGTGTTGTGAAGTGATCCAAGGATTCTGCAGACAATTTGAAACTATGCCCGAAGGGCTATAAAACAGTGCATACCCTTTGATACAGCAATACCACTACTAGGTCTATATCCCAAAGAGATCATAAAAAATGGAAAAGGACCAACATGTACAAAAATATTTACAGCAACTCTTTTTGTGGTGGGAAAGAATTGGAAATTGAGGGGATGCCCATCAGTTGGGAATAGCTTAACAAGTTGTGGTATATTATTGTGATGGAAGACTATTGTGCTATAAGAAATCATGAACAGGCATATTTCAGAAAAACCTGGACTTACATGAACTGATGCCTAGTGAAGTAAGCAGAACCAGGAGAACATTGTACATAGTAACAACATTGTGTGATGACCAACTATGATAGACTTAGATTTTCTAAGCTATACAATGATCTAAGACGATTCCAAAAGACTCATGATGGAAAATGCTATCCACATCCAGAGAAAGAGCTATGAAGTCTGAATGCAGATCAAAGCACACTGTTTTCACCTTTTTTTATTTCTCATGGTTTTTCCCTTTTGTTCTGATTCTTCTTTCACTAATGTGAAATATGTTTAATCTGATTGTACATGTATAATCTGTATCAGATTGTTTGCTGTTTGCAGGGAAGAGAGGGAGGGAGAGAGAAAAAAATAAAACTCAAAATCTTATAAAAGTGAATTTTGAAAATTATCTTTACATGTAATTGGAAAAAATGAAATATTGTTAAGAGGAAAAAAAGAAATGATGAGGGGAATAGTTTCAGAAAAATCTGGGAAGGCCTATATGAACTGATACAGAGTGAAATAAGCAGAACCAGGAGAATACTGTGCACAGTAACAACAGTATTGTAATGATGATCAACTGTGAAAGACTTAGCTACTCTGATCAAGACTATGATCCAAGATGATTCCAAAGGATTCACAATGAAAAATACTCTTCCCCTCCAGAGAAAGAACTGATGAACTCTGAGTGCAAAATGAACTATAATTTTTCACTTTTTTTTGCCTTTTTGTGACATGGCTAATATGGAAATATGTTTTGCATGATTTCACATATATGATTGATATCATATTGTTTGTCTTCTCAATGGATGGGGGAAGGGCTGGAGGTAGGGAGATAATTTGGAACTCAAAATTTTTTAAAAGATTGTTGAAAATAAGTAATTTTTAGGATATATTTTTTAAAAAGAAAAGAAGAATGAACTCATCAACAAAGTGATTCCAAAATTTATCACTGGCTTTGTACTGGCAGATGTTTGGATAGCTGAAGTCCCACATCAGTCCTATATCATGCCTCTTTGACAGCTTCATGATAGCTTCTGGAATTCATCATCCATTTCCTTCTTCTGGCCAGGCAGTTCATAATATATTTCCTGCACAATATCTTATGTTTTTTTCCTTCATTGATCCCTACCCAAATGCTTTCCACCATGCTTACCCTCTCTGACTCATAGATTTCCTCATAAGAGTATATCTTTTTGATATATAATGCTATTCCATCACAGCTTTTATCTAATAGCTATTATCATTATTAATATATTGCTTTTGAATAAGTAATTGCCTTCTATTGCCATATTCTAGTCATGTGTCATCTCAGCAAGTTTCTGTGATACATATGTAGTTGATTTTGCCTCATCATATCTCTAGTTCACCCTCCTATCCATCCATATCCTGCACATTTGCATATAGATATCTGAGGCCAGCAGTATTGTTACTGTGCCTCTCACTGGATATTGACTCCTGAAAATGACTGGTCTTTTCTGCTATGTTCTTCTTACTTTGTGGTACTTTCAGTGCCACAGATTCTCTCTGTGGTATCTACCTTGATGGCTGGATGTAGGCAGTTTCCTCTCCTCTCCATTTCCAATTTAGAGTTGTTTGGCAAATATTTTACTGATTCTTATTAATTCCACTCCATACCTGGCCAAGACCTCATCATTCCTATAGCTTAAACTGTGTCCCAGAAATATGAATTCTGTTATCAAGCACCATCTTCTTAATCAACTGTTCCTAAATCTGTCTCCCATCAATCAGTAGCAGTGAAGGAAATACCACCTGTGATGCTAAAGTTTGTTTTCCAGTTTCCACATGGCCCATGATTTACCCTCATATGAATCACCAGAACTTGGTATTAGCTATCAGGTTTGAGAAGTCTTATAGGCTTTCTGTCATATCCTAGACATATACCCCAACACACTTTCCAGTTTTTCATACTAGAGTGACATATGGATGCACCAGGAAGATTAGTGTCATGTCTTCTCCCAAAGAAAATATGAATTTCAAACATTTTGGAGCTTTACTATGGCAGGTGATAAACACTGAGCCTCAGGAGAAGCCAGATGTGAGCAAGTTGCCATCACGAGTACTACAAAGACTGAACTCTAGCCGTTGTATACCTCTAGTCAAAGTCCAGGTTTGTGACATTCATGTCTGCTAACTATTGGCTGTGTGACCTTGGAGCTGAATCACTTAAAATCTCTAGGCCTCAGTTTCTTTGTCTGTAAAATGCAAGATAATCTCTACAGTCCCTTCCAACTCTGTGTTCAACGACCTAAGTCATTCTACCTCTCTGAGTTTCCAGTTCCTCATCTATAAAATGGGGCTAATCATACTTGCCTTATCTTGCTTTGCAGAGTTTTAGTCAGGTTCAAATGGGATTGGAGGAGTCCACATAGCCTATTGGAAATCCCACTGCATTGGGAGTCATAAGGCATGTACCCATCACCCATGTGGCCTTAGGAACCTCATTTCTCTTCTTTGAACTTCAGTTTCCTCCTCTTTAAAGTGAGAAGACTCAAGACCCATATGTACAAAAATATTTACTGCAGCTCTCTTTGTGGTGGCAAAAAACTGGAAATTAAGGCGATGCCCATCCATTGGGGAATGGCTAAACAAGTCGTGGTATATGAATGTAATGGAATACTACTGTGCTGTAAGAAATGGAGAGGAGATGGTCTTCATATTCACCTGGAGAGGCTTATACAAACTGATGCTAAGTGAGAAGAGTAGAACCAGGAGAAATTTGTACACAATCACAGACACATCATATGTGTGATGACCAACCTTGATAAGCTGGACTCTTCTCAGCAACGCACAGCTATAAGACAACTCTACAAGTCTCAGGATGGAAGGAGATATCTATATTCAGAGAAAGATCTAGAAAGAACAGAGTTTAAAGGGAGACTGAAGCAATCTATATGCTACTGTTCTTTTTCATGTTTGGTTTTCTTTCTTTTTTCCAACTGTTCACTCCATCTGTTACAACCCTTCTATACAACCAGAGTAACGTCCAGTGTGAAAGTATTTGCAGAGCCTATACTTGATTGCATGATGCCATGGTTGGGGGGTGGGGAGATGGAGGGGAGAAAATTCGAAACTCAAGGGATCATGGAACTGAATCTTGTAAACTAAAAGTGAATAAACAAATCAATTTTTTAAAAAAAGAAAAACATGGTGCACATGAGATGGCTGTAATATATTACCAAGGAAAAGCTGAATGGAAGTGCTATAAAATATATGATCAGAAAAATGCATGATAAGAAAATAAAATAAAAATAATAAAAATAAAAATTGGGAAAATGTTACCTCAGTCCAAAATCTCAAAAAAAAAAAAAAATAAAGTGAGAAGACTCACTAGCCATGTGACCTTGGGCAAGTCACTTACCCCAATTGCCCTGCCTTCCCCCCTCCAAAAAGCCAAAAAAAAAAAGAAGTGAGAAGACTGAATTACCTTTGATGTCTTTTCCAGCTCTAAAATCTGGAATCATCCTCATTGAACATGCTCTATTCTAAGCTGGAGGCACAGCTGGCTTTTCAGTTCGGGGCATGGTTGCCTTAACGAGCCCCTGGGAGAGAGAGTTGCCCATTCCTGTGGGGTAATGTGGATCTGCACATGTTGGTACACATTGGAGGCCCCCAAGAGAGACCTCATATTAGTCAAGCCACCAACAGCATGGTGCTCTGTGCATCTCATCTTGTCTGAGGTCTGACCAAAGACCACACATTTCCTCAGAAATAGAAGAGGATTTCCAGCTAGCTGCCACAACACTAACCAGCCTGCATAGAATTTCCCCATGACAAATTAGCTTCTCTCAAAACCAGAATTTGGAAAATCCATTTCTCTGACCTTTCTTTCTAAGACTGATTTCAGGAGATGTTTAGAAAGAAAATCATTCCACTTTGAACTGAAATGAGAGATGTCAAAAAGTCCTTCAGGGAGGCCTTGTACTTCTACATGAAGGGAATCAAGGGGATGAAAGTGAGGTCTCTCAGGCATATTTGCCTTTTACAAGCAAATGGGGATCCCTTTTTCAGGAAGGAACTAGTCCAGAAAAGGTCTCCTTCTGGGCCCCCTTGGAAGGATGCTGCTGAGCTGCCTTGAGGCTCCAATAAGCTCTTGTACAAGTGCAACCAGCACCAGGTCTTTGCTTCACTGGGCCTTACTGAAGAGGATACAAATGAAGCCCTCCAAATTGCTGAAATGTCTGTGATATCAACTGGGTCTGTAAGGCCCAGTGATGCAGACAAGCTGGGACTGTTGCACTTGAAGTCATAGCCTACCTGAGCATCTGGTGAGCCCAGAACTTCTATGGTGTCATACCCTTGGATATTGTTTAGAAGGGGCCTATGTGTAGGGCTAGAGTGGCAATGGAAATGAGCTATTAGGATCCTGATGTCTAGTTCCCCTGCTGTTTTTCATCCCTCCCGCCCTTCCCCCTCTTTCTGCCTCACCAGACAATGCAATTCCACAAACTTCTATTAAATGTTGACTATGTGCAAGGGAAGCTGTGGTGTTTGAGCATCACACGGGACAGTGGAGAGGCACATGGAATGTCAAAGAAGAATCAGAGAAACATTTCATTGAAAAGGAAGATGGGCTGGCCACACATGAGAGGAATGGGTAATTAATGATTAGCCACCAGTTCTCTACTTTCAGAAGAATTTTTCAATAGAATTCTCCCCTTTTAATAGAATTTTCCAATAGGGTCCTCCATTTTCAGTGCCAGAAGAAAGAGAGGAAGGACCCCCTGAGATCAACTTATGGGAGGACCTGGGCAATGATCATGCAAGGTGAGTAGGCACGAATGGGCTACAGTCTGCATCATTGGAGGAAATGCCTGTATCCGGGAGATCAGAGAGCCATCTGACAATGTACGGTGGACTTTAAGGGCTCTAGGGATACAAAGACAAAAAGCCACTAAGACCCTCTGCCACAGCCCTCAAGGCAAAACTAGGACATACTAGTAAACTTGGAAGGATCTCTGGACAGGTACTAGAAAGGGTAATCCTCAAGAGAGCAAGAGGAGGCCAGAAAGAGGAAAGGCAAAAAGCCAAAGCAAATCAGAAGCCAGGCTGAGCTAAGGCACTGAAGTAAATTCAGGGTGCTGCCATCCAAGGGCTATGCCAAGCGGATGATTCCATTGCAGGGCAGAATTCAAAAGCTGAGAGAATTTGCCAGAGGTTAAGAATTCAAAATAGAGGCTATATAGAGAGATACCACTTTGTCTGAACTCATGCTGCTTTTTAAAAGCTTAACTCTTTTTATTTGGAAGACACTCACATGTGTGCCCTGCTCTGGGCTGATGCTAATAATGCCCATCCATTGTGATACAGGCAAGCCCTGCAGCCTCAGTCACACACCCTGAATTGATGGCCCATTCTTCAAGCTGCCATCAAAGAGTTTGCCAGCTTCTAGAGGAGTAAGTGGACAGAAAACCCATGCACAGATAAGTAGAGCATATGGTAGAATGTGACCAGGGCAAAGAAAAGACGCAGAAATTGCTCAATACAAATTTGAGAAGGAGAAGATATTTTCAAAGGGAAATCAGACACATTCATCTGGTTGCCTCTGGGCATAGAATCAAAGAAGAGCTCTTGGAGATCGTCTATTCTTTTTCATTTCTTGTATAGACTGGGAAACTAAGTAACAAAGAGAAAAGACTTCCTCCCTCCCTTCTTCCTTCTTTCTTTCCCTCCTTCCTTCCTTCTTCCCTCCCTCCCTCCTTTCTTCCTTCCTTCCTTCCTTTTGAAACCAAGGGATTGTGGAACTGAATCTTGTAAACTAAAAGTAAACAAACAAATTAATAAAGAAAAACAAAAAAGAAAGAGCATTGTATCTAAGGATCAGGAGCCCTGGATTCAAATCCTGACGGTAATACTTATCTTCTAACTGTGTGTCCCTGGACTCTTCTCTGAGCCTCTTTATTCATTTGTAAAATGATAGATTTGGACTAAATATTCTCCAAGACCCCTTCCAGCTCAAAATTCCATGATCTTAAGTCCCTTAACCTGGCTGAGCCTCAGATTTCTCTTGGGGATAATAATACTTATACTACCTACTTCACAAAGCAGTTGTGAAGAAAGTGCTTTTTAAATCTTAAAACACCAGAGAAATGTGAGCATTTATCTAGGGATAATTGGGGGAGGGAGACCTCAAATTTCATCATTGTGGACAACTCCCAACCAGTCAGTCAACAAGCATTTAGTAAAGTGAGCCTGAGCCTGGCTGTGCTAAGAGAAAGGAAGCTAGATCTTGCCCTCAGGGTGTTGTTGCTCATCCTGTGTTTTCCAAGGGGACCGAAGCTACCAGTAGTCTTGATCTGCAGGAGAATTAGGTTTAAGTGAGGCAGAGCTGGGCCCAAAGTTGTCAGTTTCACTCTCTCCTCCAGAGTCATCAAAGTCTGGTGGCAGGACATCAGCCAAGATGACTGGTGATGGCCCGGGATGCAGTGGTTGACCTTTCCCAGGCCTCACTTTGTCTGAGGCAAAGGTTTTGGATGGAAGGACTAAATTTTGAGTCCAGGCAGCCTTAGGTCCAGCTTCTTCAAGGAGCTGATGTTTTAAAAGAAGACTACACATAAAAGGGAGCTGAAAAGCAGAGGAAGAGGAGGAGGAGGAGAAGATGGAGAAGGAGGAGGAGGAAGAGAAAGAGGAGGAGAAGATGGAGAAGGAGGAGGAGGAAGAAAAGGAGAAAGAGATGGAGGAGAAGGAAGAGAAGGAGGAGGAAGAAGAGGAGGAGGAGAAGATGGAGAAGGAGGAGGAGGAGGAAGAAGAGGAGGACGAGGATGAGGAGGAGGAGGAAGTATCCACAAAACTCACCAGTGGGATCTTACAGAGTGAGAAGGCATGGTGAATCAAAAGTGGAGCCAGGAGAAGAGTAAAGGATGGCTGACTTGGGCACTTCCTCAAAAGGGATTAGGGAGCCTGAGGGTCAAAGGGATCTTCCTGGTTGAGGAGGGATATCCCCATTGTAGGAACTTCCTCCACTGGTGCAGATCAGGAATGTGTCTATAGCCTCTAATAGTTTTAAGAGCTCAGAGGTTATCTGACTTACCCAAGGTCACACAGCTACTAAGTGTCAGAAGCAGATAACTTCTTCCTGACTCCAAGACCAGCCCTTTATCCACTGGACCCTTTATTACTACTTCACTAGGACATTTCTAGTGCATCACTGTATCATTGGAATAATGTCCTTGGCTAAGAGGACCCATACTGCTCTAATGGGTTTACATCAGGCTTATCTGAGCCTTCGTAGTTATCAATCATAATTAATAAGAGCAGCTGCTACATATACAGAGTCCTTCAGACATCATTGGCCTTCCTGGCCTCCTCCACTTTGGAAGTAAAGAGTATCAAGATAATTAGGCAGGATGAACCGTGGGGAGGCTCATAGATACAAAGATGAGACCAATTCTATGAATAATTAATGTAATAATAGTTTGGAAAGACTTCAGGATCCTGATGTAACTGAAATAGATTTTTAACTATCCCCCCACCCAAAAGACAACAAGGCTATGCTACATGAGATATGGAAGACCCCATTCTGAGTGAGAGGAGGTTTGGCGAAAGGGAGTCAAAAAGGAGGCGAGAGGATTATAGTAAATATTTAGAGCTAGGAGGACCCTCAGAACACTAGAACATCAGAGCTGAGGGTGGCAGGGTGGGGGACTTAGAATAGGGAACGTCAGGGTTATAAAGAAAGTTCAAGCTCACCTCGTCCAGTGCCCTCATTTTACAGCTGATAACTGACATTGCTCTTTGAAGCTTATAAAGTACTTTACTTGTATCATTATGTGAGCCTCACAACAACCTTTTTGTGATAGATAAGAATTGGAAACAAAATAGGTGGCCATCAGTTGGGGAATGGCTAAACAAATTGTGGTGTGTGAATGTAATGGAATACTACTGTGCTGTAAGAAATGATGAATGTAATGGATATAGAAAAGCATGGAAAGATCACTATGAACTGATGCAAAAAGAGTAAGGTTTGAACGCTCCTCCCTCCCATTTCCCCATCTTCCCCTCCACTGTAAAAGCTTTTTTACAGAGAGAGTGAGCCCTAGGAATCTGGG
Organism: Pseudochirops cupreus; assembly: GCA_028627135.1. Taxonomy (NCBI): domain Eukaryota; kingdom Metazoa; phylum Chordata; class Mammalia; order Diprotodontia; family Pseudocheiridae; genus Pseudochirops; species Pseudochirops cupreus. The sequence goes on along the minus strand of CM053582.1, from coordinate 39,270,268 downwards.
AGTCTGAGTCCAGGCTGGTTTTCTCAGGCACCACAGCACTGGTGCCCTGAGGAAGAAGGAATGACTTTGGGGAGTGACCTCTAAGACCCTGTGCTAGTAGCAACTAAGAAACAAACTCATCTGGCAGTAATGCCACAACTGGACATGAACTTGGTGGACCTTGTAGGAAGTGAGCTAAGTTTCCAGCCTACTCCCTCCGCCCCATCCCCAAGAAAATGCCTCCAAAATGTTGGGGAGGGGGAGAAATGTTTGTATGTTTGTTGATGCTAATTCAATAGTATGTGGTTATATGGAACCGGAAATACTAGTCACTGGCCCCCTAACAAATGAGGGAATATAGCCAATTGGGGTTTGAGCTGATGGCAGTAGAGAAAAAAAGATACCCCCAGACTTCTTAAGGTATCCTAAACCCCCGAGGGGAGGAGTAGCTCAGCTGGCCCTGAGAGGAGGGCCAGGGTATACATGCTACATATTTGTGTATACAAGTGCATGTCCAATATAAACAAATTAAGTACTGTACAAGGTAGTTTGGAGAGAGGAGCACCAGCAGGTGGGAAGATCAAGAAAAGCCTTGTGTAGATGAGCAGTGTTCTGAAGGAAATTAGGGATTCTAGGAGGAAGAGGTAAAGAAGGAATCCATTCTAGGCAGAGAAGACAGCCAATGCAGTAGCACAGAGATGAGGGAAGAGTTTTGTGTGTGAAGAGCGGCAAGAAGAGGTGTTTGGCTAGGCCACAGAGCGTAGGAAGGGGGAAGTGACACACAAGGCTCCAAAGGGAGATTGGAGCACAATTGCGAAGGGCTTGAAATACTAAACCCAAGCGAGAGTTTGTATTTGATCCCAGAGGAAATAAGGAGTTCCCAGAGTTCACTGAGTAAGCGGGTAGTAGGTGACCTGTGCTTTAGGAATAGAGATTATGATGACAATAATAATAGCTAGAGCATTTATATAATACTTGACACATGTTATCTCATGTGGTCCCCACAACATCCCTCTGAGGCAGGTGCTATCAATATCCTTTTTTCCAGATGAGGAAACTGAGACAGAAAACTTAAGTGACTTGCCCAGGGTCACACAGCTAATAAATGTCTGAGGCAGGATTTGAACTCGGGTCTTCTTGACTTTAAATGGAGCACCTAACTGCCAGTTTTGGTCTCTTGGATAACCTCTGCAGTACCCTCTAATACTAGCATTCTGTGGTTCTGCGTGGCAGCCCCCTGGTTAGATTGGGATCGGAGCCTGTGATTTTATTGGTTTAGGGAACTGCCGGGTGAGAAAGCCCCTTCTGCCAGGAAGATCAGTACCTGCTCCACAATTTACAGGCTTAGAAAGTTACCTAAGGCACTGAGAGGTTAAGTGACTTATCCAGCATGTTTCAAAGGCAGGACTTGAATTCACATCTTTCTGGATCCAAAGCCTGATTTCTCTCCACTATGCTATGTGGCCTCCTCTTAAAGAAAGCCTATTGTCTCCCATCTAGTGGCAATAGTGAGCCACTGAGGGTTTTGGAGAATAGGAGTAATGTGGTCAAACCACCAAGTACTGACCAGGTCTGACCCTTCAGAGCTTTTGAGATCAAACAAGATTGGGTGCATTCAGGGTGGCATGACTGTAAAAAACCCATAGACATTGATCAAAACCCTCCCTCTCTGCTCTATCAGGAAGAAAAGAAAGGGCTATGGAAAACCTGCCCCCCCCTCCCCAATTTCTGAGGGCTGATTTGCAATGGTCACAAAGGTAACTGAGCCGGAACCTTGCATCTGTTTCTGAGAATCTTGGCCCCAAGCATTTATGGCTTTGGAGACTGATTAGACCGCACACCTGGAGTCATACTTAGAACAGACAGGTGGCTGCTCTGGACAGTAAAGAGCAGGAGTTCTTGGAACAGCCCAGATTCCCAGGGGATAAGAAAGGAGGAAACACACCTGGGGCTGGCAAGGGGAAATCCCTGTCTGGAGAGGGCCCTTCCTCCCAGGAGTCTGGGGCCTTTCATTGACATTAGCATAGTCTGTGCCAGCAATATGTACACATATAGGGTCCCAGGGAAGGAATTCACTCTGGGAAGGTTAGTTTGAGTTATCTGGCTTCCTTGGGATGATAAGGTCATAGGATCTAAGTTCAGACATCATACAATCCAGCTTTCCCTCATCTTACAGAGGAGGAAACTTGAGGCCTAGAGAGGTCTAGCTGAAGGTCAGCCAGTGGAACTGGAACTCAGATCTAAGTGGCATAATTCCAAGGTCAGTACGCAGGACTGTGCCACCCTACCCTCGCCTCAAGCAGATGCAGAGCTGGCGCATTCCAAGCACAGGAGATGGACCACACAGAAATATAGAAGCAGGAGAAGGCAGGACAAGAGTGGTAAATAATACAGATCAGTCTGACTTGGCCAGAGAGTTTGTGAAGGAGTGTAGTGTGAAGTGAGGCTGGATAGGTTGAGAGGAGTCAGACCCTTGAATGACTGGCTAAAGAGTTTCTATTTTATCCCACAGGTCAGAGGGAACCACTGGGCATTAAACCACAGTACTGTTGTATAGACAACTTAGTTTACAATTTTGATTCTGGGCATGACAGTCTAAAAAGATGACTGGGGATAGATGGAATGAAGGACTCCTGGAGGTCTGTTTAGATCCAAATTTCAGCTTTAATACTTATGAACTGCATTACCATGGGACAGTCACTTCATTTCTCTGACACTAGATATCCTTTTCTGTAAAACAGAGATCATATTTGGACTCCTTACTTCACAAGATTGTTGGGAAGAAAGTGCTTTATAAACCTTAAAAGTCCTAAAGAGATATGTGGTGTTGGGGAGGGGGGGAGGTGTGAAATTCCCTCAGAAGCCATTACCCTCAGATCTTCCAGGCTGTGCCTCTGGTCCTTTTGCACAGTACAGTGTGGGCTATAGATTGTCTTGTAAATGACATGGAATGTGTAGTTGGAAAGAGCCTTTGAGATCAGCTAGATAAGCCCAACCCCTTGATTTTACAGAGGATGCTGAGATGCTGAGTAACCTCTTTAAAAGTCTGGTGGACAGAGGTATAGATGGGCATCAGCTGGGCTATGAGATCTCTAAAGCATGAGAGAAATGGAAAAGCACCCACAAAGGAGTTTTATCAGATTAAATTACACTACCACCCTCCATTGGAGGCCCAGAAAATGGGCAGGATCCAAAGGATGATGTTCCTTCATGGCTGACATTGAACTGTCAAGAGCATGTCAGAAGTAGGGCTCGAGATGGGAAGCTCAAAATCAGCCATCCCAAACAGGGCAGATGTAAGACCTAAGGCTCAAGAGTCCTCTTAGTGTCCGAGGATTTTGAGCTGGATCTAGAGGCCAGTTAGAGACCCATAGGGATCATGACCCACAGTTTAAGAAGCACTGGATGGGGCAGCTAGGTGGTACAGTGAATAGAGCACCAGCCTGGGAGTCAGGAGGACCTGAGCTCAAATCTGACCTCAGACATTTGACACATTTACTAGCTGTGTGACCTTGGACAAGTCACTTAACCCCAAATGCCTTGCCTTCCACCCTCCCCCCCCAAAAAAGCAATGAAGAAGTTGCAAGTGGAAAAAGTTTAAGAAGCTCTGAATTCTAACCCAGACCCATCATTTCATAAAAGAGGAAACTGAGGTACAGAGAAGGGAAGGGAAAGGAATTGCCCAGGGTTATTGGCATCAAGCTAGCGGCAGACCCAGAATTTGAGATGGTATCACCTGACTCCAAATCCAGAGAGGGCTCTTTCCCTTACACTCCTTGGTACTTCCAACCTTGAATTTCCAATGGACAACGTACCCCCTCCTGGTGGTGATTCCATCCCAGGCTTTGGAGGGAGAGAAGTGGCATCGCTTAGATGGGAAGAAGTCCAGAGATCAAAGGAAATCATTTTTATTCTGCCGATGCCACCCAACGTTGCTAAGCATCCTTCATCACTAATATGATGACCTTTAAATATGGCAGAAAGGAAACTGGACAGGGGGAGTTAAGTACTGTGGAGGGACTTCCCCAAAGCAGATTGCTGCTTCCAAGCCATGGAGTACTTATTCACTTGGACCAGGATGTGCTCCTCATTTTGAAATTTTTGCTAGAGATCTAAGAAGGAAAAGAAGAAAGAAATCAAAGGACTCCACCCTACTTGGGGGCAGCTACATCGCTCACCAGAGGCTGGATTTTAGCAACACACACACGCACACGCACACACATACACACGCACATGCACACGCACATACCTTAACATCTGGTGCTCTGATAATTTCCCATTAAGGATTTTTAGCAAACAGTAACAATTCTATCACTGCACTTTATGAAGGGGCCAAGCTGCCTTACTCCTTAGCCTCCTTTCCAAAAACTCCACATGCTTATGCATTCCCAGAAGGTATTTTTTCTTCTTTAGAAAGGTCAAGCAGAAACATTGATGTAAGGCCTGTTTATGGCGAGGCAGGGTGATTTCCAGCAATTGCAATGGAACATTGTTATAACTGAAGTATGTTTTCCTCTAGGGGGATACCATTAGTCAAAAGATGTTTTCTCATATTTCCAGAGCACAAACACAAATATGGCAGGAGGAGACGGCTCCCTTCAAAATTGCATCTCAAGGATGTGGGGATAGCAGGTGGGGTTGGAGAGAGGAAATATCACAGAAAAGATCTCAGAGGCCATCTAGTCCTCAGAAGGGAGACTGAGGCCCAAACAGGTGAAGTGGTTTGCCCATGGTCACATACATAAGATCACAGAGTTCCAGCTGGAAAGGATCTATCTAGTTCAACCACCTCATTTCACGGAGGTGCAAACTGAGGCCCCTGGAGGTAAAATAATTTACCCAAGATCATATGGCTAATGAGCTGATAGCACGGCAGGCCCAAGTGACTCCTTCTCCATAGGCCCCGAACATGCTGCACACAGGGACACCAGAGTTCCAAGTGCTTCAAGACTTTGTGTCCCAGAATCTCCATCACATCACGGATGGCCTTGAGAAAGGACTGAGCATTGGTTCAAAATGGAGACATATTAACTACTGTGGGCAAGTAACTTCCCCTCTCTAGATGGTGCTTTTATTCCTCTGCAAACTGAGAAGTTTGGATGGAATGATCTCAAAGTTCCTTCCAACTCTAAGCCCAGTGATTACAGAACTGGAAAAGACCTCAGTGGCCACCACATTTCCTGAGAAAAGATTCTCTTCTGCAACATACTTGACATTGGTCATCTGTTCTTTCCTTGAAGACCTCAAAGGAGGGGAGCTCCAGAGCTCATGCCACCAAAGACAGCCCAGTGCACTTTCAAATAGTTCTCATTGTCAGAGTTTTGACAATAAGCCTCAATGAGCTTCTTTCTAACTTCCACCTACTACTTCTGGTTCTGCCTTTTCAGGCCAAGCAGAATGAACCTAATCACTTTTGCACATAACAGTCCTTCAGATATTTGAATATAGATCACAAGGCCTTTCAAGTTTTCTCTTCTCCAGACTAAACGTCCAATTCTTTCAGCTCATCCTCATATGTCATGTCTCTAGTCTCCCACTGTCCCTATCCTGATCATTCCACCTTTGAATTCTCTCCATTTTATCAATGTCCTTCCTAAAATGTGATACTCAGAATTAAATAGAGTACTACTGATGGGGTCTGGCCAGGGCAGATGACAGAGAGGTTATCGCCATCTTATTCCTAGAGGTGAAACCTCTCCTGGTGTAGCCCAGGGTCCCAGCAGTTTTCTTGGCTGTCATTAAATATTGTCAGTTGATAGTAAGCTTGAAATCTACTGAAACATCCAGGTTTCTTCCAGATGAAAGGGACTGCTCTCTAGTCCCTGTCTTTTCTATAAGAGCATGAGCTAATTTATCAAAGACTTTGCTAAAATCTAGCTAAAGTATATTTATAGCAGCTCCCTGATCTACAAGTTGAGTAGCCCTGGTAAAAATGGAAATGAGATTAGTGAGGTGTGATCTGCTCTTGGTGAAGCCATGTTGGTTTCTGGGGATCACAGCCTTCCTTTCCAACTATATGCCATTTATTCCTTTCATTAATATGTTCTAGAATCTTGCCAGAAATAGAAGTCATGATGATGATTGTGATATAGGGAAGCTAGAGAACAGGGCTGCTAATTGATGGTAATACTGGCTCTGGGTTGAGTCTGTGAGATCTCCAGGAAAATCTCCTCAGCTCAGAACTCAAGAACCTTCCCAGCCAGACTAGTCTCCTCACTTTCTTTCAAAGGTACCATACATCTTCCTGCCTCCTCATATTTGCTCGTCTTTCAAAACCCAGTTCAAGTCCCATTGTCTCTCTAAAGCCTCCCCTGGGTGTCCTCACCCCCCACCATGACTTCCCCCTCCAAACTCATAATCTAGCTGCCATAGTTGGGACCTTTCCTTAGAATGTCTCTGGAATTGTTTTGCATCATTGACTCTGACACATTGCTGAATTCTGTCTCCCGGACAAGCAAAGTGTAAACTCCCTGAGGCCAAAGCCTGTGTTCCCCCTCTCCAGTATCCCTCACAGTGCTTAGCATAGTGCTGAATTGGTATTCTATAAGTGTCTAGTGAAAGCTCATTGTGCTTTTTAGTATGATGTTTTCAGCAGTGTTGTTGGACACCTTCAATGAAGACTAAAATAGCATCAGGGTCAGCTACCTCACTGATGGTAAATTTTTTAAGCTGAAAAAGGCTACAAGCCAAAACTAAAGTGAAGGGGGAGTTGGTGTGAGACTTTGTTTGCAGATGATGTGCACTCATTGCAGCCTCTGAAGCTGAGATGCAACAAAGTATGGATTGATTCTCTGCTGCTTGTGTTCATTTTGGCCTAACAATTAACACCAGGAAAACAGAAGTTCATCACTAGCCAGCACCACATCATCTATACGTGGAACCACTGGTTACAGCAAATGGAGAAATTTTGAATTCAGTGGATAAGTTATCTCATGTTGGTCGTATACTTTCCAGGGATGTCCACATAAATGATGGGGTTGATGCATGCATTGCCAAAGCTAGCTCAATGTTTGGGAAGCTCAGGAAAGTATGGAAGAGATGAGGTATTAGGTTGCCTACAAAACCAAAGGTTTGCTGAGCCATCATTCTGACTTCATTGTTGTATGCCTGTATAACCTGGACAGGACACAAATGCCATGCTAGGAAACTGAACTACTTCATTTGAATTGTCTTAGGAAGATTCTGAAGATCACCTGACATAATAAGGTACCAGAAACTGAAGTCCTTTCTCGAGCTAAACGGCCACACATTCAGACTCTACTGCAGAGAACACAACTCTGATCAGCTGGCTATGTTGTTTGAATGCCAAATGTACATTTGCCTAAAAGACTATTTTACAGAGAACTAACATAAGGCAAGCTCTCACATGGTGGTCAGAAGAAGCAATAGAAGGATGCTCTCAAGGTCTTTCTGAAGAACTTTGGAATTGATTGTGAGACTTTGGAGATACTGGTACAGGACCACCCAGCATGGCGTGCTTGCATCAAAGAAAGCACTATGCTTTATGAGCAAAGCAGAATTGGAATAGCTCAAAAGAAATGTGAGACTGTGCAAATCTAGAGTCATCTCCACTCCAAATGTTCATTAAAGTGAGGCTGGTGACCTTGCACAGCCCTCCCTCAATCAAATCAAAGTCAACTGTAAGTCATGTCATCTCCCTGATGTCATGGTCCTCTTCGAGCTGAAGGACAAACACAAGGACTATTTGTGACCAACCTGAGCTCAAATTGGTCTGATCAGCCACACTCAGACACGCTGTACCTTGACTCCAGTGCAGTGATGTCATTTTGCTCCCCTTCAAGAAAGGACAGCAACCTAGTGAGAGCTACTGTGGTACAGTGAAAAGGGCACTAGACATCACTGAACTCAAATCACAGCTCTCCATTTACTCATTGTATAACCTGGGATACTACTTTATCCTTCTAAGCCTCAGTTTCCCTATCTTGCAGAAGGAAGATAATAATACTCTGTCTCACATGATGGTTGTAAGAAAAGTGCTTCGAAAACCATAAAGTGCTTGTGTATTGTCATTATGAATCCATCAGATTCCAATGGTCAGGTAATGACTGGAATGGGACTTTTCTCTTCCATTTAGTAGTAGAAATGAAAAGTCTAGTCCGCTATCCTGTTACTGCCTCCATACTAAAAGGGGGAAGGGAAGGACCTGGTTTTCATCTGAGAATGCACACTTCTAAGGAGAATGAATAGACATCTGAAGAGCTGGAGGGTGGATAAGAGCAGTCCGCCAGCATTTCTTAATCAATTCCTATGTTCAAGGCACTGTGTACTAAGTACTGGGGCACAAACAAAATAGCCTTGCTCTCAGGGAGCTTACAGTCTTCTACGCAAATGACAAGTGTACATATAAGTAAATACCAAATTGATATAAAGTATAGGCTAGACCATTTCAGAGGGGAGGCACTAGCAACCAGGGAGATGAGGCAAAGTATGCTGAGGGAGGAGCATTGCTTGAGCTGAGTTTCAAAGGAAGCTAGCTAGGATTCTAAAAGGTGCAAGTGAGGAGGCAGTGCATTCTAGGCACAATCTGGGACAGTCTATGCAAAGGCATGGAGACAAGAGATGGAATAAGGTTGTGTAGAGCAAGTAGACCATTTTGGCTGAAATGTAGACTGAATGAAGGACAGCCTAGAGTTCAAAGTTCAATAGGCCTGGAAAGGAGAGCTAGAGCCAGACTGCAAAGTCCTTGCAGTATAAAGCCAGGCAGAGTAGTTTGTATATGCTCCTAGAGGTGGCAGGGAGCCACTGACACTTAGTGAGCAGGGGAATTATCTAGCTGGATCCGTGATCACCTCAGCAACTTTGTGGAGTTGACAACAAGAAGCTTTCAAGATCCTTTAGACCAGTGCTTTTGTTTGACAGCAGCTATGTGCAAGGTACTCACCAGGCTCCATCCATCCTTCACCCTGCCACTTGACCATTCCTTGCTGAAGCTGATGTCCCTGGACCTCCCCCTACCATCTCCAACTCTTTGCCTATATTGGCCTATAGTACCTGCTGGAGCCTTCCAGTTCTGGTTGCTTCTCTGGACCTGGACCTCTTGCCTGATAGATCAGGTAGACGCCTCCTGCTTAGCCAGACTCCCATTCTAGGCCCCTCTTAGAGAATATTGCTGCCATCTCTAACCCCACCCCCACCCCACCATGGGGCAGCACTCCAGCTTCCATAAGCTTTGGGTCCAGATGCCTAACCTCTTGGCCTTGGGCCAAAGAAGCAATAGCCACAGGAATCCTCCCATTAACCTACATGGTTAACCTACATGTACTGTTGCTCACAGAAAAATAAGCCTCATGCAACTCTCGGCAAAGTTAGAATTGGTTCTTGACTGAAAGAGTCAGGTACACAACAAATGTCAGAACTGGGAGGAGCCTTCGAACAGAGGATACCAGAGTTGGGAGGGAACTTAGAACATTGGAACAAGGAATATCAGATCTGGAACAGAGAATGTTAGAGTTGAAAGAGACCTTAAAACAGAAAATATTAGAGCTCAGTGTGTCAGAGCGGGGTGGGGGGTGGCTTTAGAACAGAGACTATCAGAGTTGGGAGGGAACTTGAACATAGAACATTAGAACAAAGTATGTCAGAACTTGGAGGGGTTTAAGAACATCTGATATTAGAGTTGGAAGGAACAGTAGAAAATAGACTATCAGAGCAGAAAGGACAATGATCTTATTACAGTCCAGTTCACTCATTGTACAGAGTCAAAAGCTAAGGCCAAGAGAGGGCAAATGAACTTACAGAAGGTCCGCACAGCCAGCTAGTGCCAGTCCTGGGCTCCTTCTACCCCTCGCTTCCCTGCCCCCACCTACTTCATGCCTCATATGCAGAGTACGCAGCCACTGTGAACAGTCTTGCTTGGGGAAAATGGATGTAAGACCCAAGGGGCCCATCCGTGATCCAACTCTCTCACCACCCAAAATCACTTTGTCCCATCCCAATCTTCATTCTTTGTATGTTCACGAGTGTGTCTGTAGGGGGTTGTTTTGTAAGAGATGCTGATAACAAATCGCCAGGGTCAGGTTCTCCGGAACATTTTGGCCTGGAATATACATGATCCACTCTGCTAGTTCCAAGTTTACATGGCCTGAGGATTTGGACACATCCTTGTACGAGTACAGACCATGAAGCTCTGAGCATTGCAGTCATAAAGCAAGGGAGGTAATTAAATGCTTTGGGGCTAGGGCTGGCGAAAGCCCCCGCCCAACTCTTCCAAAGCCTGGACAAGAAAGCAGGCCTTCCCCTCTGACGAGCAGCAATTGGCCTCCACAGGTCAGAAGCTTCAGCGGTACAGACAGGGCTCTGGCTCGTGATGGGGCTTCACACACAGAGGGGACCGGTCTTCCCCTAGGCAGGGTCTGTGACTCCACCTGCCCCTTCCCCCACCTCCTAGCACATTTCCCCCGTGCCCAACTCTGCATATAGAGTAGCCAGGCAAAGGGGACAAGAAAAGAGAATTTTCAGGAGCAGAACCCCGGCCGGCTGAGATCCTGGGCGTTGTTACCCAGCTCACATTAATAAAACGAACTCCATCCTAATGGGGATAAATGTTAGCCAAGCTGAGCTTAACAGAATCTGCCAATACATCTGAGGGCTCCTGGGTCTCATCAGTATTACAGGGGAAAAAAGAAAACGTGGGAGCCTTCTGAGTTCTGTTATGTCCTTAGGCTTCTCAGCCAAAACTTCGAGCTGACTTGGGGCTTGACAAAATTCTCCCTCCCCAGCCCAGTCTTTCTCAGGGTGATCATTGTTAATCATTCAGTAATAGCTTCCTCTAATGCCTCCTCATGGCATGGACATCACACTGGTTTCTCAAAGGCTGTGCCCATGTATTGAAGGCTTTGGCAGATCCTGGCAAGCTAAAAAGGCTTTGATTATAAGCCCAGGGTTTACAGCTGGAAGGGCTCATTTAAGTCCAGCTGTCTCACTTGGCAGAGGAAAAAGGCTAGACTCATGGTGGTTGAATGACTGGACTAAAGTCACATAGGTCAGCCCAGCGAAGTGTGGAGAGGGTCATGGCAACAAGGCTGCCTATGAAGTGATGAATTGTGTGTGTGTGTGTGTGTGTTTTGTGGGGTGGGAGGGTGCAGTGAGACACAGAGGAAGGGATCAGGACGTACAGGGACACTAGTAAAACTAGAGATCTGCCAAAATATTGAAGAATAATGACAGTGTGGTGATGATGATGATGAAGATGAAGTAAATGTCTTCTCTTGGCAATGTGTTATGTCCTATGAGGCTTCATCATTGTGTAGAGATGACCCTGGTTCTCATGGAAGAGCTGTCTTTTATGATTAATTGAAACAATTCATGCTTTGCTAACAACCTATGGTTCACAAAACACTTTCCTCAAAATGACTCTATCAAATTGGCAGAGGGTTAAAAAAATCAGTTGGGAAGTGCAGAAGGTGGCCTCCTGCTCAGAGGTACCAACTGTTGTTTTAAGCCTGAGGGAAAAGCCTGACTTACTGCTTGTTACCAGACTGGAACATTGAAAAGTTAGTAGATTTGTTTTTGGGGGTGCATGGGGTGTCCAGAGGACTAGCACCCTGGTGTGAGGGCCACCAGACTCTTTCCAGAGCTGCTCAGTCACCTTTGGTGCCCACCTGTGTGGCTCCAGGAAACTAGCTTGTGCAGCGGCCACACCCTAGTAAAACTGTCTTAACAGATGGGCTAAAAACCAGGTTAAGGGTAAGCAATGGGCGGCAGACCTGTTGGTGGATTAGGGGATGTTCACCCCAACCAAGCATGTGAAGATTTCCCCCTTATTCTAAGGGCCATGAAGGTGGCTAAAGCAGCTGCTGTGGAGTGATTAGAGCCTGGTCAGACATCAGAGGGTCGTCCTGACTTGTCCTGCCACTGGACTTTGATGACTCTGGAAGAGAGGTGAGGTTGCGGCTCTGTGCAGCTCTGCCTCGCTGCAATCCGATTCATGGGCATCATGGGCAAGTCAAGACATCACCTTGCAATGTCATTGGTCCTCTTCAAGCACCAACAACAAGAACATTTCTTTTGGTTTCCTTTCCCCCCAACCATTATGTTGTGCCCACCAATCAGAGCAGCCAGTCATTGTGGGTGGACAGAGCTCAGAGAGACTCAGATTGATGTCACCTTTTGGTAAGATCCCATCACAAAGCCCCAGGCATTCTGACAGATTTCGTTTTTCTGTGGGGGCTAGAATCACAGTGTTGTAGGAATCCTATCCTAACCCTTGCTCTTATGCCAGTCAAGCAGCAGTGGAACCATTCTTTAGGCTTGGGCTGCTGTGGCTATTTCTTCGTCACTTGAGTACAAGCAGCCAGGGGGCCCCAAGTGCTCTCTGGTGCTTGGTTGGTGGAGCATGAGGGGCAGCTGGGGCAAGGGAGCTCCACTCATTGAATGAACTTAAGGTGGCCTTAATACCTATCCTAGCTGAATATCCTTCTGCTTTTATAGCTAAGGAAATCCTATGACCTGGATACATGTTGCTTCCCTCCGATGAAATGAAAACGCACTGAGGGCAAGGACTGCTTCCTTTTTGTCTCTGGGTGCCTAGTGCCTAGTCCAGGAGTGGGGAACTCTCAGCCTGAAGGCCACATTTGTCCCTCTAGGTCCTCAAGTGTGGCCCTTTGACTGAATCCAAACTTCACAGAACAAAACCCCTTCATAAAAGGATTTCTTCTGTCAAATTTGGACTCAGTCAAAAGGCCACACCCAAGGACTTAGAGTGCCACATGTGGCCTCAAGGCCACAGGTTCCCCACCCCTGGACTAGTCCAGTGCCTGTCACACATTAGACCCTTGTTGATTAATTAAAGGGATTGGACAAGATTATATTTAAGGCTTCTTGCAGCTGTAACACTCAATGTTTTAAGTGATATGCTCTGTTTTCTGTTCTTAGTTCCCTAACAGCCCTCCTTTCTTCTGAGGTCCCTTCCAGCTCTAACATGGTGGGGGCAGGGGGAGTGTTCTAAAGTCTCTTAGCCCTTTGATATTCATTTTCACATTCTATGGTCTCTTCCTGCTCTAGCATTCCATGCTCTCCAGTCCTTTTCATCTTTAACATTCTATGTTCTATTTTTGTTGAACTTGTGTAGATGATACTGAACTATGTGATCACCCTGAGTGAGGTCTCCAGTTCTTGGAACTGCTAGAAATGGCCTGTCCTTCTTAGTAGACACGTCTACTTTTGCCAGACCTAAATTGAGTCCTCCGATACATGAAGGGACCCTCTCAGTTCATCAGTTGTTGGCTGGTGGGGGCCGAGGAAGAGAATATGTGTGACAGACTTCAGAATCATCTTCTGACATATCTCGTCACCGGCAAATTTCATAGTCTACACTGGATTTGGCCGAGCGCTCTGTCTTACTCACCTGCAGGCCCTCTGATTTGAATCACTAGTGCTGGAAACCCTGTCACTAGTTGGGGGCTTCAGAGACAAGTCCAGGCTGCTGATTAGAGTATAGAAGCAAAAGGCGGTATTGAAATCCTTGCCCACTGAAAGGTTGCAACTGACCTCACTAACAAATAGCTATGCTCGGGTCCCTAGAGATCAAAGGATTTCACAATTCTTGAGCAATAAGGAATATGGACGTTCTGAATCAGGGTAGAAGGTGTGGATACTGAAAATCAGTTGGAAAGATTAGGGTGATATCCAGATAAGCCATAAAGGCGGTACAAAGGAAACAAAAGAGAATGCTGGGGAAACCTGACTGAGCTTAAAGGGACCCAGAGCAGACATGGAAACTGGGGACATTGGCCTTTATCAGAGGACTGATGTAAGACAGTGGAAAAGAAGCCAGCTAGAGGGAGCAAGGTCACCAGTGGTTAGGGAGCTGAATCTGGAGTCAGGAAGACTTGTGTTCAAAGCAGGCATCAGATATTGGGAAAATCACCTTAGTTTACTCATCTGTAAAATGGGGATCATGGTAGCTCCTACCTCCCAAGGTTGTTGTGAGATAACATTTGTAACATTTGAAAACTTTCAAGTGCTTTGCAAATGAGAGCTATTATTAAAAGAAGGGAGTGAAGGTTCATGTAAGAGCCCACAATGTCCCCTGGGCATTCTATCACCCAGTCCCTTCACCAATCAAATGTGAGCTGCCCTTCAGGTCTAAAGGTGGGGGGCAGTAGAATAGCACTGGAGACCTGGGAGTCTGAAGACCTGGCTTTGCGAGCGAGATCCACCACTAACTTACTATGGCCCAGTAGGCAATTATGTCCCTTCTCTTGACCTCACTTTGTTTTATCTGAGCAAACTGAGGCTCAAAGAGTCCAGTGGCTTTCCTAAAGTCACCCTGGGAGTGACAGAGGCCATATTGGAGCCAGTCAGTGGAGAATGAGTGGGTTGAGTTAGATGATCTCTAAGGGCCTTTCCAGTCTTGACATTCCATGTTCGATGCTCTAAATGCTATTGAAGGCCTGACATTCTATCTTCTGAGCTACCTTCCAGGCCTGACAGTCTATATTCTATGTTCTAAGCGCCCTTCCAGATCTGATAGTCTGTGTTCTGTTTGCTTCTAGGTCTTACATTCTATGTTCTGTCTCCCAGGGGCCCTTCCACCTTCAATATTCTATTGTATTATTATCATTATTATTATTATTATTATTATTATTATTATCATTATTATTGTATCTCTTCCAGCTCTAAGATCTCTTTAGGTATGCATGTGTGTAGCATAAATGCATTTGTGTAGTATACTCTTTGGCACATACCTGTCTAGAAAAGGGCCACACTTGAGGACCTAGAGGGACAAATGTGGCCTTGAGGCTGAGGGTTCCCCACTCCTGGGCTAGGCACTAGGCACCCAAAGAGTAAATGGATGGGGACTTAGGTAAACAGGTCACATGCCTGGCACATATGATAGACATAAGGAACTTCAATACCCCAGGTCTCTCCTTCTCCTCCTCCTCTTCTTCCTCTTCCTCCTCCTCCTCCTTTTTCTTTTTCTTCTCCTCCTCCTTCTTTTTCTTCTTCTCCTTCTCCTTCTTCTTCTTTTCTTTCTCTCTCTCTCTCATTCTCACTCTCTTGCTCTCTCTCTTTCCCATGTCCCTTCCCTCCCCCAAAAAATGCAGAATAGCTGTGAACTTCTTGACTAGCCTTAATGGTAATTTCATCCTTCAAAAAATGAAGGAAGCAATAAGGTGAAATTCAGCTCTGGATATGATTCTCACTAACAGAGAGGAATTGGTTGCTGGAGTAGAAATTATGGTAACCTTGTGGGTTACCAAGAAATGACAGAGGGACAGACCTTTAACTTCTCACTTCAAAGCATGCAGAAGTATTTTCTGTTTCCTTTCAGTTTCCTGTGTGGTGATAGAAAACCTTTTAATTGGCTGATGTGCTAGAACTGAACAAGCATAAAAAGGCTCAAATAAATGGAAGAACTCTTTCTTCTCTGGCAGCTTTCAAGTGAAGAGGAAGAAGAAATATCATAAAGTTCCAAATGACAAGACAGAACCCACAGAAGTGTCAGTGGCCTAATACCTGCCATTTGCTGCCCTCTCTCTCCATTCAGCTGCCATGTGACCATGAACACATGGTGCCTCCTTTTCTGTCTCTGTTGAATGTATTATTCCCTGATTTTAGATGAATGAGTATAAAAAAGACCATGTTGTGATCTTGTGAGCTTCAGCAGACCAGAAAAGTCATCAGAGGTCCAGCAACTGGTGTCCATAGCCAAGTCTCATGGTAGGACAGAAGCCAAGCCAGGTGAGGAGCCAGCCCTGAGGAGTGAGTAACCTGCTTGACTGAACTCAGCAGTGAGCTGACCTGACAGCCAAGACATCATGTCCTACAAGCAAGGGAGTGACTTACTATTGGCTATACAACCCTCAGAAGTGAACTTGGCAAAGGGAATGATGGTGGTTGCCACTTTAAGTCTCCTTAGGGGACAAGTAGGTATGAAGACTATGTTCAAGAGGCTGTTATTGTCATTTGGTCCTTGCTATACATTTTCTTTTTTTTTTTTTTTGGAGGAGGGAAGGCAAGACAATTGGGGTTAAGCAACTTGCCCAAGGTCACACAGCTAGTAAGTCTGTCAAGTATCTGAGGCTAGATTTGAACTCAAGTCCTCCAGTACTCTATTTATACATTTTCAATAAATATTCTTTTGTATTAATACTAATTGGTTAATTCATATTCAGGAAATATCACTTGATCAAAATGATATTGAGGTAGTAATCACTGGTGATCAGTATTGGGGAAAACACATTGGATGGGGGCTCTTGAGCTATAATATTAAAGACATCCCTCAACCCCTCAGGATTACCCCTAGAACCCTGAGGGGAAATGTAGTAGCCTCATTCTTGGGACCTGACCTGACCGGGGTATATGGATTACAAGAGTGAATCCAGAATTTATGTGCTACGCCTCCAAAGGAAAGGGATCTTTAGATTATAAAGAAAAAGAGAACTGGCAGAATGACACAGTATGAAGAAGTAGTACAGCCCAGCTCTCTTGTATAACTATTCCAACAGAGACTGAGGAAAAGCACAAGACCAAGTGGTAATAGAGAAATTTATGCCCAACACTGGGTTAGGGTGCAGAACAGAGGTGAGCCTGCAGCTCAATCACTCTGGCTAATTGGAGCCTTCCAAAGTACTGACAGGGGTGGGGGCCAGAAGCTGTCTACTGGAGTTCAGACCAGGGATAAGCCCATACCAGGAGGTCAGTGATCAGACTGTATTCTTAGGCTACTTAGAACACTAAAATTTCATAGCTCACTGATCTGAATTTCCCCTAAGATTCTTGAAGAACACAGTACTCAATACCCAGAGGAGGCAGCTATAGGACCCCAGATAATATAAATCAGTATCAAATTAGTCCACACCATTCCCTCCAGAATGAGCCTTGTCCTGACAATGTCTCAGTTCAGGAAGTAACACTGGAAAAAATCATAAACAACAGAAAAAATTGATTGTAGAGAAATATTATGGATCTGGGGATGCCCAAAACAGAAACCCAAAAGAGACTAACTCTACAACATCTACAAACAAAGCCTCACAGTTTGGCTACAAGATCAACTAGAATTCCTGGAAGAAATGAAGCAAGAGATTTAAAAATTTTATACACACACACACACACACACACACACATAATTAAATGAGAACTCTAGAGGAAAAAGTAGTCACCTTCTAAAAGAAATCCCAAAGTTGAAACTCTCAGGAACATCATAGCAAAAATCTAGAGCTTCCAAGTCAATGAAAAAAATACTTCAAGAAGCTGGAAAAGAAAGAATTCAGGTATCAAAGAACCACCATCAAGCTCACAAAAGACTTGGCAGCTCCCATTCTAAAGAAGAAGAGAGCTTGTGATACAATATTCCAAAAGGCAAAAGAAAAAGGTTTACAACCAAAAATAGTTTACCTGGCAAAACTGAGTATAATCCTACAAAGAGAAAATGGACCTTAAATGAGTTCGAAGACTTCCAAGAATTTGTAATGAAAAGACCAGAGCTGAGTAGAAAGTTTGAAATACAAACACAGGAGTCAAGAGAAACATAAAAAGGTAAAAACATATGAGCAAATGGAAGAAATGATACAAGGATGAAGTGTTTATATTTTAATAGGGATTGTATAAATAAGTATCCTCTCAGAACCCTAATGTAATCAGTGGTCATCGAGGAAATTCAATAAGACAGAAGGCCTGAAAATGGTTTTATTATGTTTTGATGATCTTAAGAGAAGAAAGAAAAGAGAAGAGAAGAATTCACTAGGGAAGAAAGGGGAAAAGTGGTGGGAACTTATTGTCTCACATAATTAGAGCATGCAAGAAGACTACACATAATCCCCCTTTGGAGACTGAGGAAAAGAGAGAGGAGACTTTACTTGAACCTCACTTTGTCTGAAGCAGACAAAGGCCAAAAGAACATACAAACACACACACACACACACACACACACACACACACACACACAGAGACAGAGACAGAGACAGAGACAGAGAGAGTTTAGTGTAGAAATACATTCAGTTCAGGGAAATAGGAGGGAATTGGGAAAGGGGAAAAAGAGAAATAAGAGGAAAGATAGATTCAAAGAAGAATTAGTCATAAACAAACCAAATTCCAGCCTTGGAGGGTATATCATGAAAGGGGTCTAAAAGAATTAGAAAGGATAAAACAAAAATGGTTAATAGGAAGGTGATACCAAATAGAAATAAGGAGAGAATAAGAAATCATCTAGCTGCTTTTGATGAATTCAAATAATTTGGTCCAGATAAACTACATACATTCTTGGGTATTGCTAGAACTGGCAAATGTGATTACTGAGCTATTGTCAGTGATATTTGAAAGATTCTGTAATAAGAGAGAAATATAGCAGAGCTAAAGAAGGGTAAATATTATCCCAATTTTCCAAAAAAGGCAAGAGAATAAAATTGGCAAACTCTAGACCAATGAGGTTGACTTTGATTTCTGGCAAAATTATAGCACATATTATTAAAGAGATGTTTAGTGAACATCTCAAAAGGGAAATGATGATCACAACAGGCCATGCCAGCCAGATTGGCCTTATTCCCTTTTCTGACAGAGTTATTAAGTTGGTGGGTCAGGAGAATGCTGTCAATTTCGTTTATCCAGATTTTAACAAAGCAGCAAGTCAAAATATCTCATGCTATTCCTGTGGAAAAGATAGAGAATTATGGGTTAGATAATAATAAAATCAAGTGAATTCAGAACTGGTTAAATGGAAGGACTCAAAGATTCTAATGTTAACTTGGAAAGAGGTCTCCAGTGGAGTACCCCAGTAATCTGTACTTGGCTATTTGACATCTTTTCAATGATTTGGATCAAGGTTTAGATAGCAATCATGAATCTCCAAATGACACAAAGCCAAGAGGGATTGCTAACAGAGATAACAGAATCAGGATCCATAAGGATGTTGACAGGCTAGAACACTAAACCAAATCTAATAAGGTGACATTCAGTAGGGACAAAAAACTGACTTCCAAGTACAAGATGGAGAAGGCATAACTAGACAGCTTTTTGTCTGAAAACAATCTGGAGGTTTTAGTAGACTACAAGCTCAATATGAGCCAAGACCATGATATAGGAGGCCAAAATGCAAATGTGATCTTTGGCTATATTCAGAGAGGTCGAGCTTCTAGGAATACAGAGATGATAGCTCAACTGATCTCTCCTAATGTTAGATTGCATCTAGAACAATGTATCCTCAGTTCTGGGTACCACAGTTAGAAAGGACACTGATAAGCTAGAGGAAATTCATGGGACAGCAACCAGAATGGTGAAGGGCCTCAAGCCCATGCCATATAAGGATGGTTCAAAGGAATTGGGCACATTTAGCCTGGAGAAGAGAAGATTCAGGAGATGTGATAGCTGCCAACAGATACCTGAAGGACTATCTTGTGTTCTGCTTGACCACCGTGGTTGGAAGTTGGAAGACCAGGTAAGAGTTCCAAGAAGGCAAATTGAAGCTTCTTCTTGAAACTCTGCAGAGACAGACTAGGTACCTCAGCAAGTGGAGGGCTCCCCCTCATAGGCCTTTACACAGCCAGATGACATCTCACCAGCCACGTTGTAGTGGAATTTCTTTGGGGGTCTAGTTTGGGCTGCATAGCTGCTGAGGTCTCTTCCAATTCTGAAATTCAATGAAGTTCTGAGTCTCTATTCTGCATTCTAAGGTTCCTTCCAGCCCTAACATACTGTGTCTGAATTTCTGTTTCCTGCCCCAGTTAACAAGATAATCTGTGTAAAGCACTTTGAAAACCTTCAAGAGTTATCTAAATATTCACCATTATTTTTTTCTCTTTATATCTTTTTTGCACCTAATAATATTTTTAAAATTACATGTAAAGATAGTTTTCAACATTCATTTTTGTAAGATTTTGAGTTCCAAATTTTTCTCCCTCTCTCTTCCCCTCCCCAAGACAGCAAGCAATCTAATATAGGCTCTCCATGTACAATCATGGTAAACACATTTCCACGTTAGTCACGCTGAATAGTCATCCTTCTTATAAGAGGCATTGGATAGAGAACTGGCCTCAGAGCAAGGAAGGCCTAGCTTCAAGCCCAGCTTCTGGGTACTTTCTTCTCTTGGTACTTTCTCTACAACTATGTATAGCAGAACTGTGGCCTCAGGGCAGCTAGGTGCTGCAGTGAATAGAGCACTGGCCCTGGAGTCAGGTGGACCTGAGTTCAAATGCGACCTCAGACTTAACACTTACTAGCCATGTGACCTTGGGCAAGTCACTTAACCCTAATTGCCCTGCCTTCCCCCCTCTAGAAAAGCAAAAGAAAAAAAGAACTGTGGCCTCCCTCTCCCTGAGGGGGACAGCTTCCTCTCAGGGCTCTCTTGATACCCCAGAAGAGTTTCCGTAATGTTATTGGCTCAAACTCCAATAGTGATGTGTCATTCCACCCCCACACACCTTATTAACCACCAGTAATTAGCATGCCGGCTCCATTTAACATCAATTTGCTTTTACAAACAGATACTTCTAAGATACAGCAAGAACAGAAGCACAAACATTTCCTCCGCTGTTGTTGTTGTTCAATTGTTTCAGTCATGTCTGACTCTTTGTGAACTCATTTGGGATTTTATTGGCAAATCTACTGAAGTGGTTTGCCATCTTCTTCTCCAGCCCCATTTTACAGGTGAGGAAACTGAGGCAGACAGGGTAAGTGACTTGCCCAGGGTCACACAGCTCGGAAGTATCTGAGACCAGATTTAAACTCAGGAAGATGAGGTTTTCTGACTCCGGGCCTGGCACTCTGTCCACTCTACCACCTAGCTGCTCCACAAAACCAGAGATTTAGTCCCAATTGCTATTATTACTTATTAAAGGCCCTTCCAACTTCAATATCCCAATTTCTATGTTTTAAGTTCTTCCAGTTCTGACATTTCATTTTATGTCCTGTTCTGTGTTCTAAGGTCCCCTCTCACTCTCTTTTCTAAGGGCCCTCCCAGCTCTGCCAGTGTGTGTTCTGAGGTTCCTCCCAGCTCTGCAGTCTGTGTTCTCAGGGCCCTCCCAGATCTGCAGTCTGTGTTCTGAGGTCCCTCCCAGCTCTGCCAGTCTGTGTTCTCAGGGCCCTCCCAGCTCTGCAGTCTGTGTTCTGAGGTCCCTCCCAGCTCTGCCAGTCTGTGTTCTCAGGGCCCTCCCAGCTCTGATTTGCTATTCTCAAGGTCTCTTTTCTAAGGAACCTCCCAGCTCTGACATTCTTTGTCCTGAGCTCCCTCCCAACTCTAACACTGCATTCTATATTTTTTCCGTTCTAAGATTTCTTCCACCAGCTGTCCTTCTAAGGTAACTCTACTGACCCTCTTGAAGGACAAGTACCCTTGAGTCGCTTCACTGGGGGTTAGGGACGGTTTGTGCTGAGCCATCCCCACTCTCTTTGCTAATCCCCCTTGTGATAAACAGCCAATTGGCCAGCCATCTGGCCAGGGCTAGGAGGTGCAGCCTGGGGCTCAGTTTGAAATCATGACTCCGCAGGAATGTAATGTGATAAGCACCCCCAAGACCTGGCAGGATAGCAGTCCTGAAAGGGAGCCCAGGGTCTTAGGGTGGTCCCAGGGAATCTAACCAGGAGTAATGGGATGAAATGAAGCAAAGGAAATTTTGGGCTCAGAAGCAGGAAAAATCCAGTGCAAAGATCCGTTAAACTGTAGAAAAGTCTGTCCCTCGGGAAGTGGTGGAAGCCCCGTGGCTTGAGTCATTTCAAATTGGCCCCGACCAAAGCAAAGCAGAATTGACTTTGGGGAGCAGTCCTGAACTGGCTGGGAAATGGACTGGATGAGCTAATAGGGCCTTTTGATCTGTCATGTCTCTGAGCTTGGGATGGATGGAAAGGTCTCCTGGCATGCACATCTGCCTGGATTCAGATCCAGCTGGGTATGATAAGGAGAGAATAAACACGAAAACGAGAGAGACAAAGGAAAGTGAAGGAGAGAAAGAAACTGGAGGAGGGAGAACCAGGGAAGAGAGTGACAAGGCAACATAGAGAAAGGAGAAAAAGAAAGTAGGGAAAAAGAAGCAGAGGAAATTCGAGCTGGAGGGGAACTTGAAATGTCAGAGGTGGAAGGGGCCTGAGGTCTGTCATCAATCAAAAGAGGAAACTGAGGCAAAGAGAAAGCCCAAAAGAGAGGGGAAGATAGGACAGGGATGAATGAGGGTCCAGAAACAGACAGACACAAAGTGCCAGATGCTAAGGCTTGGCAGCACCCAGCAAGTGATGCTACTTTCCTCTAATTGATAACCCCAGCCTGCCCTGAGGACCTGAGCCACCACTCCCCAGAAATCGGTTCCTAGGAGCTGATAAATAAACAAGGCCAGAGCCACAGTCAGACAGAGACAATGTTTTTTTGGTAAAAGGAACATCTTTTTTTTTCTTCCTCTTTTCTTCAAATGCTAAACAATGCTGGTTTCCCAGCAACAGCTGTGAGGTGTGGGAGGAGAAGAGCAGTGGTCCCCGCCAGCCTCAGAGTTCATCCTGGGGATCCGGTTCCCTAGCTCCTCACAGTGGTTCTCTGGCCAGCCCATTCGCAGGCTTGAAACCTCAGTCATGCCAAAAAATAGATAGGGCGATTCCATTCCCCTCTGTGCTGGGTGCTGGCCCTTGCCCTGAGGGGGCAACATTAAAGTACTTGGTGCCACCTCTGCCCCTCAAAGGGTTATAGTCCTCAAGCCCGCCCCCACTCCATTCAACAAACATGCATTAATCAGTCAGTGGGCAAGCATTTATTAAGCACTTACTGTGTTCCGGACACTATTCTAAGGCTGGGGATGCAAAGAAAAGCAAAAAAATAGTAAATGGTAGAGCCAGGAATAGAGGCTTGCATTTGGATTCTTTCCCTGTACAGAGCTGCTATGGAGACTGTGGCCTCCTTGGCACAGAGCTGGGTGACTCTGGGCAAGTCACTGGACTTTGCTGACTTTCAGTCGGTTCATCTGCAGAATGAAAGAGACAGTGCTTGTCTCCCCTCCCTCCTCAGATTGTTGGCAGGGAAGGTTGCTCTTTGGAAATCTTAGCAGTGGGCACTCTTATTCTTAGGCTGTGGGCAGAGGGCTCTGACCTAGCTGCAGCCACCAAAGCCCCAGCCCTCACTAGGTGACAACCTGCTGACTGTGGCATTCTCTTGGAGCCTCCTAGCCTTAGTCACCCAACTGCTTCACTGCTTTAGGGAGCCAAGCAAACAGGAGGCTCAGTTGAACCGTCCCCCTCTCCTGCCCCATGGTGAGTATGAAAGAACTCTGGTTCTGGGGACTGAGGGCCTGGCTCCAAATCCTGGCCCTGAGGCTCACTACCTGGGCCAGTGGCTTCCCCTCCCTGGGTGTCAGTTCCCTCCTCTGCAAAAGGAGAGGGAGGGAGGTTCCACCAGATGGCCTCTGAGGCCCTAGCCAGCTTGGGCTAGTTTTCTGTTGGAACAGGGGCGACCCCTCCCTGTGGCAATGTAAAGGGACACAGGAAGGAAGCCCTTTCAGATGAAAAGGAAGCAACCCACACCTTAGTCAGTCATTCCAATGAGCCAGGCCCTATGCTAAGTGCTGGGGGTGCCCAGAAAGGCCAGCACTCTGTCTCTGCCCTCAGGGGGCTCACCTTCCAATGGGGGAGATGCACAGGTGCACACAACTGTGAGCATACAAGATATGGCCAGTATGAAAGGGCAGTAATCCCAGAGGGAAGGCACGAGCAGTGGGGGAGGGCCTGGGACAGATCTCCTGCACAAGCTGGGAGCTGGACAGAACACAATGCTGGACCAGGGTAGATACCAAATTTGGATAAGACACAGTTCTTGATGGGGAGGAGAAAAAAGAAATGCTTGTTTATTGAAAGGAAAATGTTGAAGAAAACACAGTCCTTAATCTCATAAAGATGAACATCTGGGGAAAAGGGGTAGGGGAAGACAGCAGGGGGCTCTACTGCATGTGATATATGCATGGTAAGTGGAAGGTATATACAGGGCCCTCAGAGTGATCCCACTGGCTGTGTCATAAATGGCCAAAGGCATATGGAGAATCTGGGGGGCCTTGAATGCCAGGCAGAGGAGTTTGATCTCCTCAGCCATGCCCAAACTGGGGAAGAACAGAGTACAGTGGAAAGAATGAGCGAGACATTGTGATGTCGTGGAAAAACTCTTGGAGTCTGAGAACCTGAGTTCAAATTCTAGTTCTGAAATGTCCAACCTATGTCATACTGGACAAATCATTTAATCTCCCTAGTCCACAGTCTCCGCCTCTGTAAAGTCATGGGATTGGACTAGATGGTCTCTGATGTTCCTTTCAACTCTCTATCTGTGATGATTCGTGATTCAGAGTGGAGCAGTGATTCAGGCAGATCTGTGTATGAGGAAGATTAGCTTGACTGACAAATTGAAGTGGGGAGAGAATGGAGGAAGGAAGAGCTGTTAGGAGGCTCTTCCTAGCTCCTGGGACTATCCCATCCTCCTCCCCCCAAGGCACTCAGCAATTTGGCCCCAGAAATGCTAGTTGATTTGACAGGACTATGGAAACAGTCTATACCCTAGACAAGTCCCTCGTGTTGCTGGCTTCTTCATATGCAGTTTGGACTATTCCAGCCTCTGACCCTTTCTAAAGTCGATACTCTCCCAAATAGTTTAACTTCGTAGTTCCTCAATTAACTCATTTCCCCTGACTTCCTCCTCCATCCCACTTCAGCTACACACAGAGATGGTCATATCCTTGATCTTGCCATCACCTAGAAGTGTTCCATTGCCATATTTGCAAAGCCTGAAATTTCTTATCTGATCATAATCTTTTGTCATTCCATCTTTCCCTCTGCCTTAGAAGCCCTAACTCTGTTCTTTGCCCTCACCATCACCTCTAGTTCCTCCATCCCTCAGTTCTTTCCTGGGCCATCATCCTCGATCTGGCTGTACTCTCTTCCCTTCCCTATATTGACCCCTTGGTGAGTCAGTTCAACTCAACACTGTCTTCTCTTGAATCCTTTGCCCCCTTGGCCTTATTCTATTGTTCATCTTGCTTTGGTGGAGGCTGGGCCCTGGAATACTCCCACTATCAGCTGCCATCACTCCTACTCATTTTCTTCTAAACAAAGCTGGAGAAAATAATGAAATTCTACTGACAGGGTCCACTACAAATTTGTGCTATAAAATCTTCACTGGGCCCTCCACTGGCAAGGCAATCCTTTTACAATTCCCTAATCTATCCACTAGGCCACTCACCATGGCAGTTTTCCACATGTTTTCATCCCTCCTCAAACCTGCTATAGCTTCCCTTCTCTCCACTCTCAGTTGAGAATCTTGCCTCATATTTCACTGAAAAAAAATTGAGGCCATTCACCAAGAGCTCCCTCTTCTCCCCTCCTTTTCATCTCCCATCCCTCAGATGCCTCCCTCTACTGTCTCCTCCTTTACCTCTTTCTCACATGAAGAGGTGGCCCTTCTCCTTGCCAAGGCCAACCCGTCTATGTACACAAGTGAACTTATCCACTCCAGTCTTCTCCACCATTAACACCTTCACTCTGTAATCTTCAGTCTCTCCTTGTCTACTGGCTGCTTCCCTGATGTCTACAAACACAATCATTCAACTGAAACTGTTCTCTTCAAAGTCACCAATGAGCTGGCTATCGTAGACACTTCAAGCTTAACATGTCCAAAACTGAATTCGTTATCTTCCCCCCCATACCCTCACCTCTTCCTAACATCCCTATTACTACTTGTCTCTCACACTCCTTGTACATGACCAATCTGTTGCCAAGTCTTGTTATTTCTACCTTCATAGTATCTCTTGTACATGCAGAAATCTGACCAGATCACTCCCCTACTCCATAAACTCCAGTAGCTCCCTATTACCTCCAAGATCAAATATAAAATCCTTTATTTGGCATTAAAACTCTTTACAACTCAGCTCCCTTTAACCTTTCCAATTTTCTTACACTTCCTCCCCACCACACAGTATGTTCCAACTACACTGGCCGGATACAGGACACTCAGTCTCCATCTTCCTACTCAGTGCCTTTTCATTGGGCTCCCACATGCCTGAAATGCTCTCTCTCCTCACTTTTACCTTCTGGTTCTCTGGCTTCCTTCAAGACTCAACTCAAGCCATTTTCAGATAAATGATCAAAAGATATGAACAGGCAATTTTCAAAGGAAGAAATCCAAGCTGTTAACAATCATATTTTAAAAAATGCTCCAAGTCACTAATAAGTAGAGAAATGCAAATTGAAGCAATTCTGAGCTTCCACCTCATACCCATAAGACTGGAAAAAAGGTAAGGAAAATGGCAAATGTCTGAGGGGCTCCCAGAAAATGAGCACATGGATGTACCATTTGTTGATGGAGCTGGGAATTGATCCAGCCATTCTGGAAAGCAGTTCAGGATGATGCCCCCAAGTTATTCAACTGTGCATATGCCCTGACCCAACTATACTACTACTAGACCTAGACCCCAAAGAGATCAAAGAAAGAGAAGGATCCAGAAGTACAAAATGTTTATAGCTGCTCTTTTTGTGGTAACAAAAACCTGGAAACTAAGGAGGCACCCAGCAATTGGGCAGTAGCTAAATAAATTATGGTATATGAATGTAATGAAATGTTACTGGGCCAGAAGAAATGACAAAATGGACATTTTTCAGAGGAAACTGTAAAGGCTTCTATAAACCGATGCTGCATGAAGTGAACCAAAACTAGAACAATTTAGACAATGACAACAGTATTATCAAGAAAAACAGCCTGGGAAGACTTGAGAGTTCTGATAAATGCAATGATAAAGCTGAGTCCAGAGGCCTGAAGATGAAATGCATCACTCATCTCGAGCCAAAGAGGTGCCCGTTGTCAGATGCAGAGTGAGACATTGATTTTTGGACATGGGCAATGGGAAAATTTGTTTTGCTGGATTATGCATGTTTATAACAGGAGTTTTCTTTCTTTTTTTTAACAGTTGAATATGGGGATGGGGGAATAAATGCTTGTAAAAAATTAAGTGGTAGATCTCCAAAAGAATAAAAAGTGATTTAGAAACGGGAAAAAAACCCAGCTCCAATCCCAGCTTGTGCAGGAGATCTGTCCCAGGCCCTCCCCCACTGCTCGTGCCTTTCCTCTGGGATTACTGCCCTTTCATACTGGCCATATCTTGTATGCTCACAGTTGTGTGCATGTGTGCATCTCCTCCCATTGGAAGGTGAGCCCCCTGAGGGCAGAGACAGAGTGCTGGCCTTTCTGGGCACCCCCAGCACTTAGCATAGGGCCTGGCTCATTGGAATGACTGACTAAGGTGTGGGTTGCTTCCTTTTCATCTGAAAGGGCTTCCTTCCTGTGTCCCTTTACATTGCCACAGGGAGGGGTCGCCCCTGTTCCAACAGAAAACTAGCCCAAGCTGGCTAGGGCCTCAGAGGCCATCTGGTGCAACCTCCCTCCCTCTCCTTTTGCAGAGGAGGGAACTGACACCCAGGGAGGGGAAGCCACTGGCCCAAGGTCACGCAGGTAGTGAGCCTCAGAGCCAGGATTTGGAGCCAAGCCCTCAGTCCCCAGAACCAGTGTTCTTTCATACTCACCATGGGGCAGGAGTTGGGGGGGGGGGAAATGGGGGGGTGGTTCAACTGAGCCTCCTGTTTGCTTGGCTCCCTAAAGCAGTGAAGCAGTTGGGTGACTAAGGCTAGGAGGCTTCAAGAGAATGCCACAGTCAGCAGGTCATCACCTAGTGAGGGCTGGGGCTTTGGTGGCTGCAGCTAGGTCAGAGCCCTCTGCCCACAGCCTAAGAATAAGAGCGCCCACTACTAAGATTTCCAAAGAGCAACCTTCCCTGCCAACAATCTGAGGAGGGAGGGGAGACAAGCACTGTCTCTTTCATTCTGCAGATGAACCGACTGAAAGTCAGCAAAGTCCAGTGACTTGCCCAGAGTCACCCAGCTCTGTGCCAAGGAGGCCACAGTCTCCATAGCAGCTCTGTACAGGGGAGGAACCTGAATGCAAGCCTCTGCTCCTGGTTCTGCCATGTATGTATGGCCTTGAACAAGTCACTTCCCTTCCCTGAGCTCAGAGATTGCACTCAGTGGCCTGTCTCTAAGGTGCCTTCAAGTTGTAACTTTTAAGGATTTTGTGTTTCTGGTATAATATACGCAACCTGTGAACAGTCAAAAAATATGAACTGAACAGCATATAAATTGGATTACAGACATGGAGTTCTGAAAAACTAGGTTTAGGGTGGAACACTGCAGAAGCCCATCAGCCATTTGCTCAGTGGTCTTCAAACAGGGCCAACCTTTGGTATAAACAAAGGCTCTAGAAGGCTGTCTTGCCCCATTTAGTTTGATCGAAATGGAGTTGATTCACTGACTGCTACACTGGTGATCATAACTCATACTTCTCTAGTCCTTTACAACTTACAAAGCACGGTCCTCAAAATAGCCCTGTGAGACAGAAAGTATAAACATGATTATACCCATTATACAGGTGAGCAGCCTGAGTCCTAGAGAGGTTTGTGATTTTCCAAGGTGACCCAGCTAGTTTGCAGGTAGCAGTGGTTTTTGGGAGCCCAGCCCCACTGGACTGCCTTTGATTGTCCTCTAGCCTCTCAGCAAGGCCCAAGGCCCTTTTTATCCCTTCTGTCTTTCATCACAGTGTTATCTCTGCAACAGCCTGGCAGAGGTCTCCCACTCCCCATTCAGCTCTGCTTTTTGTTCCTCTGATGAGATTTTCTTCTACCCACACAGCAGGAAGTCTCTGTGTTTCTCTGTGGGGAGGGAGTGGGAGTGGGAGGGAGGGTGGCAGGAGGGAAGAAAGAGAGTTCCCAGTATAGTGGGAGAGACAGTGGGATTAGCACTCAGAGCCCCTGGCTTTGGATCCCACTTCTGCCATCAGCACTGACTGGCACTTGGGGCAAGCCACTTCACAGGCCTCTCCTTCCTCATGTGTAACATGGAGATGATAGTTATCTGGAGGCAGTGCTGTGTGGTGGGAGAAGGCTGGCTCTCCAGGTAGGAAAGTCCCAGTTCTGCTGTGTATTAGCTGGGTGCTGTTGGGCAACCACTCCCCTGCTGTGGACCTCAATTTTTCTATCTGTAAAATGAGGGAATTAGATTCTGTTGCCTCGAAGGTCACATTTGGCTTAAGTCTATGATTCTAAGGCCTCTTCTACCTCTGAAATCCTCTGGCCTCCAGAGTCTCTGAATAATCAAGGATCTGAAGAAGTCATTTGGCTTTCGATGCTCGGCTAAGCTCCTGCCACTTGGGTATTCAGTTTCAAGGCCACAGTTCATTAGTGGAAACTTCGATCCTCGACATTACCAGCCAGCCTCCCAGAGTACTTTGCCAATGGCACCGCACACCTGTCCCTGCCTGCCCCATGAAGTACAACTTGGAAAATCTAGACCAAAATTAATTTAGAAAAAAAGACCACTGAGAAAATGAAATGTGTGTCAGAAACATTACCACCAGGAAATGTAAGTCTCCAGGGTAAATGATGCTGCTGACCCCACGGCCCTGCTCCCTGGTACCAGGCCCTAAGAGCAAGGCAGCACATAGGAGAGCCCCAGTGCAATAAGCAAACTGAGTACTAATGGGAAATGCAGAACTCCAGCAAAATTGTTCTCCTCTGCACAGGTCTCTGGCTTTCCACCTTCAGACGAATGCTGACCATCTCCTAGGAGCCTCAAGGAAAGCAGGCAGTGAGCCTAAAAGCGATGGAATCTCCTTTTCAATCTGGATGTGCCAGGTTTCCATGGGGCTCTGGGTCTGTGGGGGAGTCAGTTGGAGGAACAGGCAAAGCAGGTGGGGAAGGACTAAGGAGGACATTAATAGTGATGTGAGGCTTGAGGAAGTACAAATGTTCTGGCCAGAGAGAGCTTGGGAAGATCTCCTTCCTCCTTCCTCCATCAGCCTGGCTTCCAGTGGTCACCTTCACCCCCAGAGGCCAGACATACCCATGTAGTCCCGGCTTAGGCCTGTGCAGTCTTACATTAGTCACTAGTTGTTTGGGTATAGAATGTAAGAAATGCCATTTCCCCATCTATAAAATTAGGGGATGCCGGAAGGTCCCTCCCAGCTCTGCCCTTCTCTTTTCTCTGGGCCCTCTCAGCCCTGACAGTCTCTGTTCTATGAGGCAGCATGTTGTGGCGGCAAGGACAGTGGGTTGGGTATCAGGGAACTTGGATTCACATTATTGCTAGGCAACCTCCTGAACTGGGCCCCCTCTGTAAAAGGGGGACTGCAGGGCATTCCTCTGTCAAAGGGGGAGCTGCAGTATACTCGTCTGTAAAAGGGGGGCCACAGGGCACTCCTGTGAAGGGGGTCCACAGGGCACTCCTCTGTAAAAGGGGGGCTGCAGGGTACTCCTCTGTCAAAGGGGGAGCTGCAGTGTACTCCTCTATAAAATGGGGGGTCATAGTGCACTCCTGTAAAGGGGGGACACAGGGCACTCCTCTGTCAAAAGGGGGGCCACAATGCACTTCTCTGTCAAAGGGGGGCCACAGGGCGCTCCTGTAAAGGGGGGACGCAGGACACTCCTCTGTCTAAGGGGGGCCACAGTGTACTCCTCTGTCAAAAGGGGGGCTACAAGGTACTCTTGTAAAGGGGGACTCCAGGGCACTCCTGTAAAGAGGTGCCACAGGGCATTCCTCTGTCAAACGGGGGCCACAGTGCACTCTGTCAAAGGCTGGGCTGCAGGGCACTCCTGTAAAGGGGGGGCACAGGACATTCTGCAAAGGGGAGAGTTTCATTAGGTGACTTCAGATACAGCTTCCAGCTCTGAATCCTGTGATTCCTCTCCACAAGTTTCTGTACTGCAAATGGGAGCTTTTATCATAATTGCCCTTCCCAGGAGGGCTGGCATTTTAAAAGCTGAATAATCTCCAAAGAGAGAGTGATCTGTTGCTAGGGAACATTGCAGGCTTCTGTGGGAGAGAGATTTGAGGGAAGAAAGGCCTGCTTCCGAGAGTCCGCAAATCATTTTACTGGGTGACTGATTATGAAGAGCCAAGGTATCATAGTGAGCAGCAGACTGGATTGGAATGGGAGGATCTCAGTTCAAGTCTCTTTGTGCAGTGTGAGCTAGGTGTGACAGACAGAAAGGCTCTATAGATTGTTTGAGGAACTTGGTCATATCCTGTGGGCCTTGTACAAATCAGGGAACTGCTCTGGAATCAAGGATTGAGCATCTAACAGATTAATGGCTGGAGCCTCCAGCCAGGCCCTTGATAAGAAATGGCTGGGGGAAAGGAGATCTCCTTGGTCTTAGCCTTGGTCTCCTCCCCAACACTCTCCCCCTCACTGGAAGTTCAGTTGTTTCAGTCATGTCTGACTCTCCATGAACCCATTTGAGGTTTTCTTGGCAAAAATACTAGAGTGGTTTGCCATTTCCTTCTCTAGCCCATTTTACAGATGAGGAAACTGAGGTAAACAGGATGGAGTAACTTGCCCAGGGTCATACAGTACATACCTGAGGCCAGATTTGACTCAGGAACATGAGTCATTCTGACTCCAGGCCCAGCACTCTAGCCACGGCAGCACCTAACTGCCTGGAAAAGGACCTTGTAAATTCAGGAAGGTCTGGAGGATAAGCGTTGTCACCAGGACACAGGGGCTGGTGGCAGTGACTGCCTCTAAAGTCAGGGACCAACTGGAAAGGCAGATTCAAGGCTCTACAAATTGTCCATCAGAAAAGCTACCTCTTTGCCACATGTGCTAGCTAAACTTGAATCCACTTTCCCCTGGACTCTGTATGTATTGGTGGAAGAATGGATCACATTCTTTTGGGGAAGTGTGTGTGTGTGTGTGTGTGTGTGTGTGTGTGTGTGTGTGTAGATAGATATATAGATATATATATAAAACTATACTACCAGAGTATACCCATTTCTTTTTTTTCTTTTTTCTTTTTGGAGGGGGGAAGGCAGGGCAGTTGGGGTCAAGTGACTTGCCCAAGGTCACACAGCTAGTAAGTGTTAAGTGTCTGAGGCAGGATTTGAACTCAGGTCCTTCTGACTCCAGGGCCAGTGCTCTATTCACTGTTCCACCTAGCCACCCCTAAATACCCATTTCTAAAAGCTAATTAAGTCTGAGTAATTTATATTGACTGCTAATCATGGAGGGAAGCACACCAGTGGGAGTTCATGAATGACTGATAGCTTTAGAAAAGCACTCCCAACCTCAGACCCTTAGCTGGGGACCCAGCCCACCAATGAGAGTAATTCCAGAGTATGGGTAACACTATGATCCTCTGATCCTTCTCAGATTACACCTCAATTTGGAGTCTGGGAAAATTGGCCCAAGTATTTAGTTCACAGAATTCTAGAACTAAAAGGAACTTTAGACGGCATCTAATCCAGCTCCCTTGGTTTTTCACAGAAATCCTGTGAAATTATCTCCATTTTACAGATGAGGAAATAGAGGCACAGAGAGGTAGTTACATAGCTAATAAGTGTATGAATTTGAATTTAAAGTCTCAGGTCCTCATTTCCCACATTGTAAAAAAGACAATGGCAGAGAATTAGTAGTCCATGACTTTAAACATTGCTTCAGAGGATGAGTTACCAGGATTAAAACATTTTGGACAAATACAAATCCTTCTTTGTACATTGAACAAGCTTATTTAAGCAGATCCTGTCTCCTCTTGACACTGGACATTTCTCAGACCCAAGAGAATTGGGGAAAACCAGAGGGGGGAAGGGTAAACAGCACTGAATCGGCAAAGATTTGGGCTCTGACACTCTGGATCCAAATTCCAGCTTTGCCGCTATCTGTGAAACTAGGGCAAGTCCCTCTGTAAAAGAATGAAGTTGGACTAAGGGGTCTCCAAGTTCCCTTCCAGCTCGGACTGTCTGTTTTCCCTTCCAGCTCAGACGTTGTCGGGGCCGCACTCCTGTAAACACAGTGCTGTGGTGCACTCTAGTGGAAATTGTCAGCCCCAGCCAGCTTACTGACCAGATAAGTGGCCCAGGCTGCTCAGTGAGGGAGCCTTGCAACTGCAGGATCTGCAGCCATGTAGAGTGGGCTCTAACCCTGACCTTGTCACTAAGCAAGCTGAGGGTTCTGGGGGAAAGCACTCCTCCTCTTTAGGACTGTTACCTCATAAGTTTTCAAAATTGTGCTCTGTGTGTGTGTGTGTGTGTGTGTGTACGTGTGTGAGTGTTGGGGGAAGATGAGAATGAGGAGAATCTCTAAAGGTCACTTTCAGCTCTAAAGTGCTAAGATTTAAGATACTGTAAAGTAGTGTCCCCGCCACAAGGTTCACTTCTGATGCCTCATCATGGCATAGAGGTTACCCTGGGTTCTTTTTTTGTTTTAAATAAAATTTTGTTTTTTCAGTTATCAAACATTTTTTATCCTTCCCACCTCCCCCTACCCCAAAGAAAGAAAGGAAAGAAAGAATGAATGAATCACATAAGCATAGTCAAGCAAAACGAATTCCCACTTTGCGTATCAATGTACTTCTTATTCTGCTTATTAGGCCTTTATCTCTCCATCATGACATAAGCAAGATTCTTTTTCATCAGTCCTGTGGAATCATGGTTGACCATTGCATAGGTGATGGTAATAACAATAGCACCTACTATGTGCCTGGCACTGTGCTAAGCACTTTACCATTATTATCTCACTTGGTCCTCACAACAACCCTGGGAGGTAGGGGCTATTATTTTCCCTATTTTACCGATTAGGAAACTGAGTCATAGGTTAAGTGACTTACCCAAGACCACACAGCTAGGAAGTATCTGAGGCCAGATTTGGACTCTGGTCTTCCTGACTCCAGGACCAACACTCAATCCATTGTGCCACCTACCTACCTCTGTTTTGATCGGATTTTGATCACTGATAATAGTTCTTAAGTCTTTCATAATTGTTCATTTTTACAGTATTGATGTTATAGTATAAATTCTTGGTTCTGCTTACTTCGCTCTGCATCAGTTTATAGAAGTGAGCTTCCTAGCTCTCTCTGAAATTGTTTCTTTCGTAATTTCTTACAGCACAATAGCATTCAATTACATTGGAATACTGTGACATATACAGCCATTTCTGAATAGATGGATTATCCCCCCACCAGTTTCCAGTTCTTTTCTGCCACAAAATGAGTTGCTATAAATATTTTTGTATATAGGACCTTTTCTTTTTGCTTTGCTCTCTTTGTTTTGGGGTATAAGCCTACTAGTGACATCTTTAGGTCAAAAGTTGCAGTATAATAACTTGCAAATTGCTTTCTAGAGTTGCAAATTGCTTTCTAGAATGGTTATACCAGCAGTGCATCAATGTGTCCATTTTCCCTCAGCTCTTTCAACATTTTTCCTTTTTTTCTAATCTTTGCCAGTCTGGTGGA
Source organism: Pseudochirops cupreus (assembly GCA_028627135.1). Classification (NCBI taxonomy): domain Eukaryota; kingdom Metazoa; phylum Chordata; class Mammalia; order Diprotodontia; family Pseudocheiridae; genus Pseudochirops; species Pseudochirops cupreus. Next base: position 39,236,054 of record CM053582.1, on the reverse strand, counting down.
TGAACCCTTTGATGATGTGAACCCTCAGAGTTGCTTTAATTTGTTAGTGTTTAATTTATTTAATTTATTAAGTGATTTGGAGCATTTTTTTTTCAATTTGGCTATAAGTAGCTTGAGTTTCTTTCCTAGGGAACTGTCTCTTCATATCCTTAGAGCATTTGTCAATTGGGGAATGGCTTTTACTCTTATAAATTTGAATCTGTTCCCTATGTATCTTAGAAGTAAGGCTTCTGTCACAGAAACTTACTGCAAGGATTTTTACCAGTTAACTATTTTCCTGCTAATCTTAACTGTATTGGATTTGTTTGTGCAAATACTTTTTAGTTTTCATGTGATCAGAATTGTCCATTTTATCTTTTGAGATCCTCTCTATCCCTTATTTTTTATATTAAGTTTTGAAAAACCATGCTGACTATGCCAGGTTTTATCATGTTGGACAAGCTTCACCTATGGTACTGGTAACAGATTGAGTCTGCTTTTCAGGACCATCCTAGTTCCTTACCAGGCTGGACACTTGAAGATGAATTCTTAGCTTGTACTTAGCTTAGGTAGACACACACATTCCTCTTCCCCTCCTTATGTAAATCTATCTGGTCATCAGGGCAAAGGATTGAGACTTTGAGGGGCCTTGGTATATCCACCAAGTCTTAAGGGGCCCTACTCCATATGGATGGGCCTGTTTAATCTCTGTGGGTGACCAGAAAGCTGTGTCAACACAGCAGAAGGCCACTAGGAAACTCTGTCAATGGAGGCAAGGTGTAGCTTGATACTTAGTCCCTTAGTCCAATCAAGTCCCAGAAATAGCTTCATTGCCCTTCAGTGAAAGAAGTAGCCTAACCCAGAGCAGAGTAGAGGAAGCCCTGGTAGATACTGATCCTGTCACACATGGCAACCCACAAAACAGAAATATGTAAAATGGCCATCGGTGTGGTTCCATTACAATGAAAGCTGTTATTAATCAATCAATCAATCAGCATTTATTATCATCATTATTATTATATGATATCATTATGATATCAATCAATTAATCAACAACCACTGCTAAGCACTGGGCCAAATGCCAGGGATACAAAGAAACAAGTGAAACAATTCCTGTCCTCCTGTAAGGAGCCTACATTCTGTCACGGCAACATGAACGTATGTAAGTGTAGCAAAGCTCTGGACTCATTCTCCGACCTAGAGCAAGTCTGGATACATCTCTCCCTCAGTGTTCTAGGGGTACCCCTGAGGGATTTGGAGAACCTTTTTTCTAATGCCATCAGCTTGAGTCCCCATTCAGGAATATTTCTCCAAATCTTAACCATCAAGGATTAGCACCTCAGTTGCATGTAACTACTTAACATCAATTATCTTTTACAAAGGAATATTTACTTTAAAGCTATAACAAGAACAGAAGTCTACACATTTCTTCCAATACCTGGAGGCATACTCTCCACTATTTCACCTGAGTTCCTGCAGAGAATGAGCTGAAACTTAAGAGAGTTTCTATATAGCATTCACCCACCAGGTTCCCCTCCAAAAGCAGCATAGCCATTAGGTGAGTCTTCCTTTCAGCTGTCACTGAGCTAGGCTCATCAAGTCATTCCATAGGGCCTCATTGCTGGTCATAAAAGCCATCGTGAACTCTGCTCCTGGACTTCGTGGTGGCTCACTCTCCCAGCCTTTTGAAGTTTATAGGCTCATAACCAACTCCAGTCTCCTTCACCTAAAATCAGGAAAGAACAGATGCAAGAGAGACAGAAGTAGTGGCTAGCAGGGCCATGTGTGGTTGTCTTTATGCCACCTCTGGCTAAGAGAGGGCCCAAGGTTCCTTCCCCACCCAGAGGCCTACAGTATTTTGTCTTCCTTCTCCAATAGTAGTCAGTCTAGAACAATGGTTCTCAACCTTCCTAGCTGCAACCCTTTAATACAGTTCCTCATGTTGTGGTGACCCCCAACCACAAAATTATTTTTGTTGCTACTTCATAACTGTAATTTTGCTACTGTTATGAATCATAATGTAAATATCTGATATGCAGGATGTATTTTCATTGTTACAAATTGAACATAACCCACAGGTCGAGGACCGCTGCTCTAGAAAGAGGCACAGCCAAAAGACTCACTCTGGCTGAATGCACCCCAGTTTTAGCTATGCATACAATCATCAACAGTCAATCTCTTCATCACATAGTTAGCAAACAAGAACCAGTTACACAATGTATAAAAGACATAAAAAGCAATTTTAGAAGATTCAGGAAAGGCCTTATGCAGAAGGTAGTACTCAAGTTGTGCTTTGAAGAAAAATCAGGAATTCTAAGAGGTAGAGGTGAGGAGGAAATGCATTCCATGGATATAGCCTATGCAAAGACACAGAGGATAGAGATGGAATGCCACATGTACAGAATAGCAAGGGGGCCAGAAGCCCAGAAAGGTTGTATCCTGAAATATTAGAGAAGGCCCTAAAGATCCAGCACTCTTAACTTCAAAGATTTGGGAAGGGGGAACATGAACTGCCAAGGTGGAGGTCATCACAGGAACCCAAGTGACCCAGAGCAAAACCAAGCTGGGCAAACTATCCTACTCAAAAGTTTAGCAGGGGCAGAACATGGCCCAAGCACAAAACCCTAATTCAGGAACTAAAGCTGGAGAGATTATTAAGTCAAAGAAAACACCAACCAGTATAAACAATTATTATATAGAGATTCCCCCCAAAGAGAGAGTGAGTAATTCTAAATTTTCTTTTTTTTCTTTTTTTTCCTGCTTTTTGGAGGGCAATTGGGGTTAAGTGACTTGCCCAAGGTCACATGGCTAGTTTTTGTGTTAAGTGTCTGAGGCTGGATTTGAACTCAGGTCCTCCTGACTCCAGGGCCGGTGCTCTATGCACTGCATCACCTAGCCGCCCCAAGAGTGAGTAATTCTAAAATCACAAGCAGAAACTCAAAGGAGGAAAAGATGCATTTTCCACAAAGACAACATGAATACCTAGAAGAAATGAAACAAAAGATTAAAAAAGAAAGAAAGAAAAGCTCTGGAAGAAAGAATTGGAAGGTAAAGAAGTAGCTTAATGGTAAAAAAAAAAAATGGTAAACCTTACCCAAGAAATGAACATGCCCAAGGAATGATGCATAGCCAAACTAGAAAAGATCACCCAGAAATCAACAATTCCATGAGAAGCAACAAATATTAGGCTGGAAAGACAGAAGAAAATATAAGATATCTGATATCAAAAACAACTGACCTAAAAAACAGACCAAGGAAGGATAATCTAAGAATCGGTGGACTCCCTTAATTAAAAAATACAACCTGATCCATCTCCAGAGAGAGAATCGATGAAGTCTAACTGCAGACTGAAGCATAATTTTTTCCCTTTCCTTGCTTTTCATTTGAACAACATGGCTAATATGGAAATGTTTTACATGATTTCACACATGTAATTGATATCACATTGCCTTTTCAATAGGTAGGGGAGGGGTAAGAAGGAGAGAGACAATTTGGAGCTAAAAAAATTTAGTGAATGTTTAAAATGTATAAATAATAATTTGGTTTTCAAATAGACCCTGGACACTGTGTTTCAAGAAATTATAAAGGAAAACTGCCCAAATCTATTGGAACCAGAAGACAACGCAAAGATAGAATCTGCTGATCTTGCTGTTTTAGAAATTTGTTATTAATAATTGCTGAAATACTAAAAAAAAATAAAAACGCAATGAAAAACTTAGAAACTAAAAATAAAGGGCGTGCACACTGGAATCAGAATCAGATTGTTTATTGCCCGTATTCTTAATCTGTGGAATTAGGAATTAATTTTTCACAGAATTACAAAGACATTTCACTCAAGCAGGGAAAAGTGATTCTGGTTTCTAATAGAAGAATACATTTAATAGACAAATTGACTTCAAATAAATAAATAGCAAATCCTAATTTTTGGCTTATAATTCTACTTAAGTGAAATAATGGAATATTTAAAAATAGTGCTTCAAAAAATCACTTGGGAATATTAGGGGGAAATGTAATCAATTTACTTTGGACTAGAAGGGGAAGAGGGGAAGAGAGGAAGGAAGAGGAGCAGTAGAAGGAAGAGAAGAAGAACCAGGACTTTTTTATCTGTGTTAAAAACCATAACAGATGGCTGAGCATGCCTGTAGTCCCTGTTACTGGGAGAGAAAGAGGCTGGTGGATTGCTTGAACTCCAGAATTTTGAGCTGCAACAGGGCAAAAGCCAATTTAAAAAAATAACAGCAAACATTTTTTGAAATGCTCTTTACCAAATTTTAGTGAAATTATACCTGAAATTAGATGCTTTTCAGAACTGAATTATAATTTTAGCTGAAATAAGTACCTGTGGTAAATGGATTGACTCAGGGATATTTCTAACATTGAACCTGACAATTTTTTTGCTTTTTTTTCTTTTGCTTTTTTTTTGGTGAGGGGAAGGTAGGGCAACTGGGGTTAAGTGACTTGCCCAAGGTCACATGGCTAGTAAGTGTTAAGTGTCTGAGGCCAGATTTGAACTCAGGTCCTCCTGACTTCAAGGCCAGTGCTCTATTCACTGCACCACCTAGCCACCCCACTTTTGGACAATTTAACATAATAAACTCTGTTCTCTTTATTTAAAAAAAAAAGAAGTTAAGAGAATAGAAGTGGGGAGGCAGAGCCAAGATAGTGAAGCAGAAGCAGGAAAACTCTTTGGCTCCCCCCATAACCACCTCAAATACCTATAAAATATGACTCTAAACAAATTTTAGAGCTAGAGAACTCACAGAGTGACAGAGAGAAACAAATCTCCCACTGAAGGCAGCCTGACAGGCTGACAGGAAGGGTCCATCACAGCATGCTGGGAGGTGAGCCCAACACTGTGTGAGACCACAGTTTTAGCCCCATGGCGGCCCTAACCAGCAGTGGCCAGAGTGGACTTCAGGAGAGTGAATCACCAGTAGCTATGGGGGTTTCCAGAAATATCAACCCACAAATGCCAAAGACAAAGTAAAAGGTCAGTGTGGAACTCTGTTGGAACTGGGGGGAATGGAGCAGGGTCTGGCCTCTGCCCCCAGAGCAAGAAGCAGCAGAGGTGCTGCAACCGTGCAGCTGCCTCCACATAGCTGCTTCAGAGCTCCTGGCTTGCAGATCATAGGGGAACCAAGTAACCATTCAGAGGGTAATTGCTCTTGCTTTAACCTGCCTGGATCTGGATTGTGGTCTTGGGTGGTGGTCCTGAGGTGTGTGACCAGTGAGCCAGAGCTTGTGACGGCAGCAGAAAGGGCACCCAACTAATAGCTCCAGCAGTGTAAAAACCCCAGTGATTTGGGACAAAGCTCTCCTCTCTGGAAACAGAGTCCTACTGTGGCAAAGAGCTCAGAAGTCAGGTAATTGAGTGGCAACATGAGCAAGCAAAGGAAGCAAAGCAAGCACAGCAATCAAACCTTATATTCCTTTTTTGGGGACAAAAAGGATCAAACCATGGAATAGTAGGAAGACAATGAAGTCAGAACTCCTACACCAAAAGCTTCCAAGAAAAATATGAATTGGTTACAGGCCATGGAGGAGCTCAAGAAGGATTTTGAAAATCAAGTAAGAGAAGTGGAGGAAAAATTGGGAAAAGAAATGAGAATGATGCAAGAAAATCATGAAAATGAGAGTCAATAACCTGACTGAAGAAAATAACACCTTAAAAAATAGATTAACTCAAATGGCAAAAGAGGCCCAAAAAGCCAATGAGGAGAAGAATGCCTTAGAAAGCCAAATTTGCCAGATGGAAAAAGGATTTCAAAAGCTCACTGAAGAAAATAATTCCTTCAGAATTAGATCAGAGCAAATGGAAGCTAATGACTTTATGAGAAATCAAGATACTATAAAAC
>CM053582.1:39197963-39229720 GCA_028627135.1 Pseudochirops cupreus | reverse complement strand
ACAGGAGAGTAGGGGGGATGGGGATGAGAGGTGGGATGATGGAGGGGAGGGTTGCTGGAAGTACAGACTTCTGTAAAGGGACAGGAACAGGGACAGGGTAGAGAAGAACAAGGGTGGGGTGGGATACAAAGGAGGGACATATAATCAGTCTCTCACAATATGTCCATTGTGGAGATGTTCTGCATAATTACACGTGTACAGCCTGTATTGAATTGCTTGTCCTTCCAGTAGGGGTGGGTGACGAGAGAGGAAGGGAAAGAATCTAGAATTTAAAGTTCTACAATCAAATGTTAAAAATATGTGTATATATTATCATTATTATTAACTACATGCAACTGGGAATCAAGATATACAGGCACTGGGGTAGGGAGACCATCCTGCCCTACCAGAAAGTCAGAAGGGCAATGGGGGGAAGACATAGGAGAGAGCAGATTGGGGGAGGGGCTATACAGTGGGATTGCTGTTTTGGGGTGTTGGGTAGGGGAAAGATGGGGAGAAAATTTATAACTCAAAATCTTGTGGAAATGAGTGATGTAAACAAGAAAATAAAAAAATTAATTTAAAAAAAAGAAAAGAAAGAAAGAAAAAAAGTCACAACACAAAAACTCTAGTGGATGGCAGAGAAAGCTAAAGAATTTGGTTAAAGAGCTGTAACACTAGAATCCCTATTGGAGATGATGTTTCAGGGTAGCTGGTGAAAATATATGGAGTTGATTATGAGGCAAAGAAGAGAAAGGCACCTGGCAGAGAAAAGGAGGATATGACACTTGGAAAAGAGAATAAGAGAACAATTTCTGACAGCAGTCAGAGGAGGGCAAATTTTTTTATGAGTGGATAAGGCAATTGGGGTTAAGTGACTTGCCCAAGGTCACACAGCTATAAGTGTGTCAGGTGTCTGAGGCTAGATTTGAGCTCAGGTCCTCCTGACTCCAGGGCCAGTGCTATATTCATTGTGCCACCCAGCTGCCCCAAGGGAGGGCAAATTCTTATTGAGAAGCAGGTACAGCTTAGAGCAGAATGATTGTATCAGTTCAAAACTTCAGCAACTTTGCAGTATATGGAGTATGAACTGTCCTTCCATGTTTGATCATACTTGTTTCCTGCATGTGCATCCCTTCATGTATGAATGTCTCACACATAATTCCTAGAAGGCTCTATTCTTCCCACTGAATGTATATGTGAATATAAGATAATATCTTCAAGGTTTATGGGAGCAATGTTATTATTTACATTGCTTTTAATTAAAATGCCTTTGTTATGAAAACCGGCACTGGCCCTGCAGACCCTCCTTCCGCGCATGTCATGAACATCCACACCTTCTTATCCTGTGATTTGTGTCCCTGTTCCCCCATATATCCTCAACAAAGCATCCACCCTCCAGATCCTTCTATATTCTGGGGGTAGCCAGACAGCACTCAGGCTGTCCATTTGGCAGCCCTCTCTCTTACCACTTCTGAACAGAGGCCATTACTGAAATTACGCTGCTGCTTTCCTGAGCCCAGGATGCATCTCACCATTGGCCTTTGGGTCACCTGTGACTTTGATCCCTCAAAGCCTGATGTTTTCCAATTTTCTTAACCATCCAGCATTCCAGGAGAGGAACATTTTTTGTGGAAAACGTGGGCTTTTTTTTTTCAAACCAGGGAGCATTTTGGAATCATCAAAAACCTTGTGTTCATTCCCAGAGGTGATCTAGCCAACTTACTTCCTTTGAGTCAACCATGGGCCCAGGTTACTGCTGATCCAGTGTTTTCCCCAGAAATATTTACCTTTTCATTAATAATACTTGCGTACATTTCACAATGTGTTGCCAAAGACCAGTCCTGTGGCAGGTCAAGGAGCTAGTCTGGAAAAACAAGAGACTGGAATCAATTTAGCAACACACAGCAACTAGTGCATTCTCTCACTGCCGTGACAAGTGTGGTGGCCTTGGACTGTGAGGATGAGCCTGAATTATTCTCTGTCTGTCCTTGGCCAGCTCATTCTTTTCTTTTTTCTTCAACTGTACAATGGTAATGATTTTGGTTTTGTTTGTGGTACCTGATGTTTTTTTAACATGCTTTCCACCTCTCACATTCTATAATCTAAACTGCTTCTCTCCCTGGCCAGTTTTCTTCTCTCTAAGTAAGGGGTTTGGACTACAGGAGCCTCCTTCTGCAGCTTACTACTTGTGTAGCCTTCAGCAAATCGCTTACTTCCCTGGGCTCAGTTTCCTGGTTTGTAAACTGAGGTTAGACTAGAAGCCATCTGGCTTCTAAGGTCCTTTTCAGTTTGAAATTTATGCCCTATGACCTTTGAGAGGCAGTTGGTATAGTAGGAGGATCTGAGGTAGAATTCTATGTCTGAAACCATTGGTTAGGTAACTTCCCTGAGCTTCAATTTCCTCAGCTATAAGATGTGAGAACCAAATGATAGTGTAAGTCAAATAAACAACCATCTCCAGCGCCTAGCCCATGGTAGGTACTTAATAAATGTTTGGTGATTGCTTGAAATCACAAAAATGCCAAGGGGCTTACATTCTGTTGGAGAAGACTACATGGATATATGCACATGTGTTCTGGCATTCTATTTCTTCTTTGGGCCTCAGTTTCCACATCCATAAAATTAGGAGGGTTGGACTAGATGACCTCCAAAGGTCCTTGAAGTTTTAAATTTGAGATCTTTAGCAGCCTATCCTGTCTAGGCCTGTTTCCTTCTCTGTAAAATGAGAGGCTTGGACTTCAGGGGTGGGGAACCCAAACACAGGTAGATGACTGTGAAGGTCTCCTCCCCGTCTTGGCATCCTAGGATCCCTCTGACCTCTCACCTGACTTGTTCATTCATTTTTCAGTCATGTCCGATTCCCCATTTGGGGTTCTCTTGTCAAAGATACTGCCTGGTTTGGAATTTCCGTCTCGGGCAATTTAACAGATGAGAAAACTGAGGCAAAGTAGTGGGTGAAGTGACTTACCCAGGGTCACATACTTAGTGTGTGAGGTCTGATTTGAGCTGAGGTGTTCCTGACTCCAGACCTGGCCACTGGGCACCGTGTGTGTGGTGGGGGGAGGGTGTGTGTGTGTGTGTGTGTGTGTGTGTGTGTGTGTGTGTGTGTGTGTGTCTGTCTGTGTCTGTGTCTGTGTCTGTGTCTGTGTGTCTGTGTCTGTGTCTGTGTCTGTGTGTCTGTGTCTGTGTCTGTGTGTGACGTTTTCTTTTTTTGAGTCGCCCAGCCATGAGACGGAGCGGCCGCGGGGTGGCGATGTGGCGCCAGGGGAGCCACGTCAGGCTTTGCAGTGGAACGCCGCACGGCTGCGCCTGCCCTTCCTCCCCCATCTCTCTAGTCCTCTCCGCGCTAGAGCTACCAGGCCTACTGGGTCGAACTCAGAGCGGAGGATGCGACGGAGCTGGAAGATGGCTCTGTCCGGGGGGCTGCGGTGCTGCCGCCGCATGCTGGCTTGGGTGCCCGTGCTCGTCATCGTGCTCGTTGTGCTTTGGTCCTACTACGCCTATGTCTTCGAGCTGTGCGTGGGTAAGTGGGAGTGGGCGGGGGCGCCTCCCCGCCCCCCGCCCGTTTCTGTGGAGTCCCCATGGGGGCCCCGCCTCTTGCTTCTTGCCCGAAGCTTTTGCCCCCTCCGCCGTCCCGATCTAGGCGTCTGCCCCTCTTCCCCAAGCTAGGTCCCCTTTCACCCTTCTTCTGCCCATTTTGTGCCCCAATATGGGCTCCCTGCCTCCCCCGCCGCCCGCACCCATGTCCCTCACACTGAGGTTCTGCCGCATTCTCTGCATCCAGAAAGAGCGCTGGGGATGGAGTCGGTAGATGTGGGATTACATCCCAGATCTGCCACTTAACTACCTAGATGACCTTGGGCAAAACAGAGGCTTCGCCTCTCTGGGCCTTGGATTCTTCATCTGTAAAATGAGGGGGTGTAGTAAAGGATCTCTAAGGGCCCTTTCTGCCTTGAAGCCGAGACCCTATTATCCCCGTACACTGGGACCCCACCATGTTCCTGTTACATTCCCCATACAAGGGCACTGCTGTGTCCCCCAGCACCTCACTTCAGGGTCTCAACATGACTCGCGACACCAAGCGCCCCCCCCCCATCAGTTATAGCTGAGGTCCCTCTTCCCTATCCCCAAGATTTGGGGATGCATATAATCAGCCCCCCTTCCCCCATAGACTGGGGAGAGCAATTTCGTGCACTGGTGGCCTACGCATAGTTTGGGGATAATCAGAAGCCAGAAAGAGGTTGTCTTTTCCAGCCTTGTTTCTGGTTCTTTCCCTAGTGATTCAAGTCTATATAGCAAGGAAAAAATTTCCCTCACCTCATTCGTGTGTGTGTGTGTGTGTGTGTGTGTGTGTGTGTATGTGAGTGTGTGTGTATGCACATAAATACAAACATATATATATTATGCATTTTATTTTGACGAATCACTCACTTCCTAATAAATACCCTCCACCACAGAGCCTTGAAATAAAATATGCCAACAAAATCATTTAACACAGCAGCCTATAAATAACATCCTATATCACTTTCACTTCTTATGGTTTACAGCTTACGAACAGGAAGTAAAGATTATGTTTTAACTCCAGTCCTCAAGGAGCCAACACTGACCACTGGATTTTACCCAAATTCTGTCGTCTTTATTTCTGCCAGTGTTTTCATACTCAAATATAGAAGCAGGGGCCTTACTAGCGTACATTTCTACCTTGAAATGCAACGCAGGCCTTGCAGATCCTCCTTCCTTGCATGTCGCAGCTAAACCGTAGGCAAGGATCTCTGCAGCCACGTATTGACTTAGAACACCATATATTAACATTATGCATGTTCTATTGGGTTCTTTTTTTGTTTGTTTGCTATTTCCCAGTTCCATTTTATCTTAATTCTGGTTGCAGTTTGGACTTGCCTGGGTTGTATGTTTGATACATTACTCTGATCTACATTATTGTAAATGTATATATTATTCTCTTGGTTTTGCTTTTTTCTATTTTGCATTGGTTCATACAGGTGACTTCCCATGTTTACTGCTCCTTATAGCACAATAATATTCAATTATATTCACATCTATTGGCACATAGAAAGCACTTAATAAAGAAATGCTTCATGCTTTTCATTCATTTATATACTGTAATTTGTTCAACCATTCCCCAGTCATTGGGCACATGATTTGTTTCTAGCTTCTTGCTACTACAAATAGTGTCGCTATTAATATTTTGGTATGCGTGAGACCTTCCTCTCTATCATTGACTTCATTGGGGTAATAAAACCAACAGTAGGATCATGGTATCAAAGGGCAAGAACAGTTTTGTGGCTTTTCTTGTGAAATATCAAATTGTTTTCCAGGATCATTGAACCAGTTCATAGCCCATACCCATAGTGTATTAGTGTGCCTGTCTTCCAGCAGCTCCTCTAACATGATTATTTCCATCTCCTACCATCTTTGCAAATTTGATTGGTGTAAGGAACTAAGCTCCTTTTTAGAAACATTATGGAAAATGCAAAAAGAGCTCTTAAAGAAATCAATCCAATCAATTGCCTTTGTCAGGCATAAAATAAGTTTGGTTTCCATCTCATTGCTGAAATTGAGGGTTTAATCAAGGCTATGCAATAACAGGAGAGATTTTCTATATTCAGACATTGCCATTTCTGCCTTTGAATGAAAAAATTAAGAGTCCAGAAATCTGGACTGCTATTATGCTGTCAATGTTCCATCTAAGGACTATTAATGTATCGGGTAGTTATAGAAGGTCTTTTAGAATTTGGGGGTTTTGTGCTTTGAGTGGACATTGCAAAGAAAGCTTTCCCTCCCCCTATTTAAACATAAAACCAAGCTGGAATCACAGTCTCAGAATTGAAAGAGACTTCAGAGGCCATCTGGTGCAAAGCACGTGTGACCAGGAAACCATGTTAAAAACAAATACAACAGGTGATCAGCCTGCGCTTAAAGACCTCATATGAGAGGAAACCTACTGCCCCCTCCCCCAGCACCCATTCTATTTGTGGATAGCTCAGATTATTGACATTTTTTCCTTATAGCAAACCTAAATTTGCTTTGTTTGTTTGTTTGGGTTTTTTGTTATCCTCAGCCAGTTGGCTCTGGAGCCAAACAGAACAAGTCAAATCTTTCTTGCCCATGACAGCAGACAGCTGTCATGCCCCCTCCGGTCATCGCTTCTCCTGACTACATAGACTCAGTTCCTTCAGATGATGCTTACATGATATGAACCTGAGGCCCTTCAGTATTGTGATTACCCTTCCCTGAATGTTCTTGAACTGACCCATGACCTCGTGAGCCTAGTGCTCCACATATGGTCAGTCCAGAGCAGAGTCCTATGGACCTGTCATTCCCTGAGCCCTAGACATTATGCTTCTCTTAGAGTGCAACCTCCTTGAGAGTAGAGACTGACTTATTTTTCTAGTTATTTCCCCAGCAGTTACCGTGCTTTGTCATAGTAAGTGCTTGAAAATTTTTTCATTCATTCATTCTTAATGTAGCCTAAAATCATATTCCCTTTTTTCAGTGCTATATCACACTATAGATTCATGTTGATCTCATAGCTTATTAAAACTCCCAGATCCCAAAGAGGAACTGTGGCTTCCCCCATCTTGTACTTGTGAAGTTGACTTTTTTAACTCATATGTTGGAATCAGCCTTTATTCCTAGTACATTTTACCTTACTGGACTCAGCACAATGTTCTAGCCTGCCATGATACTTTGAGATACTGACTCCAACGTCTATGATTCTGTTATTTCTCTGGCCCAGCTATGTAACATCTGTAAATTTGATAAGCATGTCATCTGTGTCTTGATCCAAGTCATTGATTAAAAGGTTAGATAGCACAGGGCCAAGCACAGATCTTTGGGGAACTCCACTAGAGACTTCCTTCCTTCCAGATTGAAATGAAATCATTCATAATCATTTTTGGGATCCAGCCATTCAACTAATTCAAAATCTGTTTGCCTATAGCTTCATCTAGCCCATATCTCTCCATCTTATCCACAAGAATAGCACAAGACGTTTTGATTAGTAAATCTAAAAGTAAAGCAATCTCGGTGATCTATATCCAGAGAACTCTTCTGATCTAACATTCTAGTAATTGTGAGAAAAAGGAAATGAGATTGATCTGGCATGGCTGGTTCTTGGTGAGCACCTTTTTATTTTTCAGGTGTTCCTTACGCATGCTTTTAATAACAAGATAACATTTTGCCAGAAATCACAAACTTCCTAGGCCACAGTTTTCAGACTTCTCTTTTCCCATTTTTGAAAATCAGGACTTTTACCTTCCTCTTGCAGGCCTAGTGCACCTCTCCATGATCTTTCAAAGATGACTAACCATTGTTAGTGTCAGTGGACAACAACCACCATTCCTCCCAGTAGCCTGGGATGTGCTTCCTTTGGACTTGGTGATTTGAACTCATCAGGAGGTGCTACATTCTAGATCTGGAGGGAACCTTTCAGACAATCTAATCCAACCCCTTCACTTGACAGAAGAAAAAATGGAGGCCCAGAGAGGAGAAATGAATGGTCAGTAAAGGGGCAGAGCTGAGCCTAGAGCCATGGTGTCCCAAGCTCCAGCACCATATTCCATCCACTATTCCCTGTTGGCAATGTGTTGCAGTTGTTTCACGTTGCATGTCTTGGTTCAATTTTGTTAGAAAGGGAGCCCTCGGCTCTCTAAGGGTAGGCTCTTTTCTATTCTCCCTAATGTCAAGTTATCTGGCGGAAAACAGGAGTGATCCATTGAGAACTGTTTCTACCTCTGCTGGGACTGGCCTGCTTCCTTCCTGCAGCATAGAAAGGCTACGTATCATATGCAGAGTCCTGGTCTTGGAATTGGGAGACTTGACTTCAAATCCCAATGGATTTGCCCTAGCAGCATAACTGTGGGCAAGTTGCAGCCCCTTTGGGGACTTCAGTTTCCTTCTTTGTAAAATTGAGGAAGCATTATTGTCATACCAATATCATAAGAGCTGTGATGAGCAAAGGGTTTTATAAACCTGAAAGCACTATTGAAGTGTGGGCCGTGATTGCAGAAAATTAACGGGATCCTATTGGGCACAGGAATAACTATTTTTGGCTTTTGGAGGAGGGCAGAGAGCTACAGTGTATTAAAAGGAAGAAATAAAGGAGCTGGGGTGTGATCCTACTCAGAGCCCAGAATTATTTGATGAGAAAGGGCACTGATTATGTGGGTTAGTCAGGAAAAATGGAAAGCATCTCTGGAGTGAGAACCAGAGAAGATTTTCTAAGAAACAAGTTTCAGCAGCTGTAGAACTTGTGAGTGTGAATCATTGCTTGTACTGTATGTAAAACAGGTTTGGGAGCTGCCTCCAGGCCAAGTGGTGAACTGCTGCATGCCGGAGTTGGGAACCATTCCCATTGGCCCTCCAGAAGGGCCCTGGAGGTGGTAAGGGAGGGTACTTGGCTGACTTGGGTCAATCAGAGGCAAAGTCAGAAAGAACACACCTCCCTTTGCCTTCCCTTAAACCAGTAAAGCTTAAGGGATAGTTCAGGGCCAGGAAGAAGGGCTAAGAGTATTGATTTGTATGTCATCACAATCATTGTCATCATCATTATTATTATATTCATAGCAGTTCACATTCATAGAATCCTGTAAGGATTGAAAACATTTCTCTCACAATAACTTTCTGGAATATGTATTACAAGTATAATTATTCCCATTTTTCAGATCAGATAACTAAGGCTCAGAGGTTGAGACATATCCATGATCACACAACCAGGAAGTACCAGAACTGGAACTGAACTCAAACTCAGGTGCTCTTTCCGGTATAACACACTGCAACCTACGACTTTTCAATCTGTTATCTTTTATAAAAAGAAGGTTGAATTGCCTCAAACTTATTGTAAAAACCAACCTCATTTACAGGAAGTAAGAAAGTTAAAAGAGAACCCTGAATTATAAGTGAGAAATTTACTCCATCAGTTTCCTGCTTTTATTTTTTATGAAATTTTTTTTCTCAATTATCATGCATGTATTTTTTCTCCCTCTACCCCACCCCATACATATATTTACCCTAGGGAAAAAAAGAAAAACAAAACTCTTGTAACATATTTGTATAGGCAAGCAAAACAAATTGTATTGTTCATGTAGAAAAATGCCTTTCTCATTCTTCATCTGAAGCCTTCGTTTCTCTCTCTGGCGTTGGGTAGCATTCTTGAGCATTAGTCCTTTGGAATCTTTGTTGATCAGAGTTCTTAAATCTTTCAAAATTGTTTGTTTTTCCAGTATAGATCTTATAATCTACATTATTCTCCTGGTTCGGCTCACTTCATTCTGCATCAGTTCACGTAAATCTCCCTAGGTTTCTCTAAAACTGTCTATTTCTTACAGCACAACAGTATTACATTACATTTATATATCATAATTTGTTTAGCTCTCCCATTTATTGGGATACTTCCCTTAGTTTCCATTTCTTTGCCACTACAAAAAGAGCTGTCATAAATATTTTTGTCAGTTCTGCTATAATGCAAATATGTGTTCCCAAAAAGCCCTTCACTGTGCAAGATTGTACTAAGAAAACCAAAAGGCTTATGGGGAAGTTGGAATTGGTGGCACAACACTGAAAAACTTCCTCAGTGATGTATTAAAAACAATAGGAACCTCGGAATTAGGGTTAAAATGGTGGCACAGTGTTAATGGTTAGGAAACACATATATGCTCAATAAATAGTGGCTGTACCACAATAAATAGGGGGCCTAAGTTCCAGCTATGCCTGGGCTGCCTCAGTGGGTGCTGTGGGTGGACCAGCCTCCTGTTGCCCACAGCTCTTACTGCATCTGAAGATCCAGAGACAATAAAAATGATGCTTTACCTTGAAAAACACCTGAAGTTTGCTTGTAGAAGTGGGTGACAAGAGGGTCACCGCCCATGAGGGATTATCAAGTGGCCCCCAAAATTCATACAATGCTCTAATTGTTCCCTAATATATCTGTCTCATTGGAGCAAATTCACATTTTCAAAACAAGCTTTGGAGGTGATTGGAGGACTTTTTCTTCTTTCCTTGATCTCTTTAGGTTATAGATCTTGGAAGGGAATTACTGGCTCCTGATTTTATTGCTCTCCCATTTGGTCCTCATCTCCAAAGCCTTCTGATTTTCTTTGCTGCCCTTTTTACCTCTTATACCCTGAGTATTCTGAGGATTAGTAGTCATCCTTATCCAACCTCAGACAGTCTTCCATAACCAGACCTCTAGGATAGACTCACAGTTGAAAGAGAACTCAGAGGTCCAATCTGTACCTGAGAATCCCTTTTACAAGTGGTCAGCAAACTTTCACTTGAAGATATCCAGTGATGGGGGACTTAGTACCTTCCAAGGCTGCCCATTCCACTTTTGGATAACTCTGAGAGGTAGGTAGTTCTTCCTTGTGTTGAGCCAAAATCACCCTTTCTGCTTTTTGTGAACCTGCCTGAATCCTTTTCTGCTTCTCTGGGACAGACACAGTGCACCCATTTGGGGGGGCATCACCAGGTAATGTTTGGCCTCTAATATGTTTTCTTTCATGAAAAGTCTTAATTGACAGACATCTATTCTTCCAGATCGTTCTCCAAAGAATCCGCTAATAGCTAATAGAAAAGAAGAGTGTGCAAAGGACCCTGGAAAGTATTTCCAATTGTCTACATCACTAAAAGCAAGCTGAGACTTGAAGGACCAAAGAGGGTGGGGAATTATAGAACTCACTGTAGCAGACTGGCTTCATGCTCGGAGGGTTACCTATAGCATGTCTTAAGCATACATTTAGCTCAGACCCTAGTGATAAAGGCTCCATTTTGTAAAAGTTTAGAGTGAATCTTGGATCTTTTTCATTTTTGAAAAGCATTTGTAGCACACGAGTTACATTTTGAACCTCTGTCCCAATCTGTAAAAGGCATTAGTAAAAAGGGGGAGGAAAAGCAGAAATATCAAGTGAAATACTGCAACCTTTTGGAAACAGAACATTTTTTTTCTTAGAGACATGTAGTTCTAAAGGATGGAGTTTGCAAGGCAATGTTATTGCTGCAGGTTCATCCTGGCATGTTCCAAGTACCAGATTGTCCCTTTCCTCACTGTTAGGGCTTTGACAACCAGGCAAGGTGTTCTGTAGCCAGAACACCTATAATTAAAAAGAAAAAGGCAAGAGAGAAATTAGTGCTTGCTTATTAGTAGAGTACTTTGTGACATTGGGTGGAAGAAGATATGCCCCAAGTTCAGGGCTTCCACAAAATGAGGCCAATCTTGGAGGCTTGCCCCCCTACCTCTCCCCCTCCCAAACGACCATCTTTTTAGCTCATGTTACCACCATCCAGAATTGCTTCTGGGAAATAGCAGAATATAGCTCAAATGCAGCTTATCCAAGCACTCAGTATAATAGTTGGAGATACATATGTTGCCTTTCTTCTAACCAGTAGAAACTGAGAAGATAACAGAAAGGAGCAAGTATCCCTTAAACAATCAATACAGTTCCCCTCCCCTCTCTCTAGAGCAATGGTTCTCAACCTTCCTAATGCCGCAACCCTTTAATACAGTTCTTCATGTTGTGGTGACCCCCAATCATGAAATTATTTTCGTTGCTACTTCATAACTGTAATTTTGCTACTGTTATGAATCTATCTGATATGCAGGATGTATTTTCATTGTTACAAATTGAACATAACCCACAGGTTGAGAACCGCTGCTCTAGAGAGTGCCACTTTTCCCCAAGGTTCCACAGTCCCCCAGCTTCATAACACCACCCTGTAGTTTAGATTAACCCTGCCCCAGAATGGTAACATGCTTGGGGCTATTAGAAAGTCCTGCACCGAACAAATAACTCTGGGCCATAGGAACTTGAGGTCCAGGAATGCCCTTCTTTGGTCACATGAGCAAAAACAGATGCAGTTCCCATATGCCTCTGCCCCAAGGCAGTCAGTGGCCCCCGAGGGGGAGAAAGGTGGCATCCTCTTGATCCCAGCACCTAGGTCCAGTCTTTGTTTTGCCAGGCTGTGCTCTATCCTCTGAAAAGGAAAAAAGTCCAAATCTGCAATTGAAAACTTCCTTTTTGTGGCAGCTAAGTGGCACAATGAATAGAGCACTGGCCCTGGAGTCAGGAGGACCTGAGTTCAAATCCAGCCTCAGACACTTAACACAAAACTAGCTGTGTGACCTTGGGCAAGTCACTTAACCCCAATTACCCTACCTCCCCCCCCCAAAAGAAAAAAAAAAGCAAAGAAAAGAAAGAAAGTAAACTTTTATAGGGCAACCAGGAGAGGTGGCTGCTCCCACATTGATCTGAGCCAACCAGTTCATCCCTAATCACTGGGAACCATCCTCCATGAGGAACCACCTACTGGGTTAATATCCTCTGAGGAAAAGACAATCAAAAGTCCCAAGCAAAGGCTCATCACCCTCTTAGTTCATCAAGTTGATCAGGGAACTCCCCTGCCCAGTCCCTCAAACTCTTGTCATAGAAACGTGATACATGGTCATCAATTCTCCTTCTGAAAAAGCCCCAATCTCTGGAGGACTTTGAAGGGCTCCCTTTCCCCTCAGGAGCAAACAGAATAGATGGCAATCGCCAGAACAAATGGGTGCAGCCCCAGGCTGGCCCATCCAAGCTTCCTGCTTCCTCCCCCTTCTTCACTGTCCAATTATTCAATGGGCTTCTTTCAAGCAGCCGGACCCAGAATTCTCTAACTGGGGGGGGGGGGGGGAAGCAAAATCAAGCAGCTGGTGTCAGTCTCTAGGCAGGTGTCTTTGAAAAAGAGAGAAGACATTATCTGGAAAGCTTGCTGCCTCCCACTGGGAAAGCCAACTGTAATTACATTCGGGTAGGAGCAGGAAGTGCAGGAGGCCAAAGACAGGCAGGACAGTTTTAGCCAAGGCCTGCCAAGCTGGGCATTACCAGCGCTGGCCGTGGGGGCTGATGGATTGGTTGGCAAGTTTTGTGGGGCCTTTTCAAAAGGGGAGAGAGAGAGAGAGAGAGAGAGAGAGAGAGAGAGAGAGAGAGAGAGAGAGAAGAAAAGAAAAGAAAGACCTGGCTATGAGGGGAGGGAGAAGCCAGGCAGCTTACTTAAGGAGAAACTCCTAGTCCAGGGGTGGGGAACCGGTGGCCTTTAGGCCACATGTGTCCCTCTAGATCCTTAAGTGCAGCCCTTTGACCGAATCAAAATTTCACTGATTCAGAGGACCTAGAGGGATGGACACATGTGGCCTCGAGGCCACTGGTTCCCTACCCCTGCCCTAGAACACCATCCCTTTCCCTTTTTGAAGTTTATTGCTGATATTAGTACCCATAAATGTTGGCCATTGTTTAGGGGAAAAAAACATCCTGATTTATTAGGTCACAGTTAAGATTACTTCTCTCCATGTAGTCCAGTTTTTGGTTCCCAACAGGTAGGGGTAGAAAGTCCTCCTTCCATCCCATCAATATTTCCTCTGTAACTTGTAGCCTTTAGAGCAAGTCCCACCTTTGACTGTTCTCTCTCTGGTCCTCAGTTTTCTCCTTTGTAAAATAAAGGGGGGGGGGGTGGTACTAGATGTCCTCTGAGGTCACTTGGCTCTAGATTTATGAGTCTGTGGGCTGATGACAACCACTTGGAGCACTAAAAACTTAAGGTCCTTGCCCAGCATTAGAGAGTCAGGATGTGTCAGCATGGAATTTGTACCCAGCTCTTGCTAATCCCAAGACCAGGCTTCTGTCCAGGGCACCAAACTGCCCTTCAGCATGTAGTCCAGCACAGAGCACTAAGGTGGCAAGGAACCAAAACAGGTGTGCTTCACTTGACGTAAATAGATTCCTGAAAAGTTGTTCTGTAAGCTGATGCGGACTTCAGATATACCAAGGAGCCAACTAGCTTGCTATTTAAAGGAACCCAGCATTGAAATGTTCAGGCATGGGAATAAGCACATGGGAATTGACCCAGTAGCCCCATGAAAATCCTTTGCCCGGTGCCTCCTGGTCCCACAAGGTAGCCCTAGCTTCTCCTATTGATACCAGTAGAACACAAGCTCTGGTGGGTACAGCTGGGTCCAAAAGGCTTCTAGGCCCTCCAGGGGCCCCATGACAGACAGAATAGGCCTAGCCCAGTTCAGCTGGCAGAATGAGTTTTTCACACAGTATCTCCAGCATTAATCCATTAAGGTAGTGGTGTTAAACTCAAATAGAAATGAGGCCACTACATAAAGATTCCTACCAGCTGCATATTGCCTTAGAAAACCACATGTTAACATTATCTCTATTCTACTGTATTTTCATTTATTTTGTTAAGCATTTTTCAATTAGACTTTTATCTGTTTTGCCACACTCTACTCCAGGTGTTGCTTGTGACCTGCAGGCCTCATGTTTGATCTCCATTAATGGAAGGCGTTCCCACATCAGGAAAATCACAAATCCTTGAAAGATTCAAGTCATTGCCCCTTTTCAGTTCGGATTTTTCATGTAACCACCTCTTTTGCTTGTTCGAAGCATCAAATACCAGGATCGGCTGGTTGGTTGAATGAATGAATGAGGATTCGCAATCACAAGAGGGGAGGAAGCCTCTGGGTGGGTGATCCTTGTCCTGCCTCATCCAAGCAGGCTGGCAGGTTCCCATTTCTCCCTTAAAGAGTAGACTGATGACATGGGCATTTGGATAAGAGCTATTTAAATAATACTCATTTTTTTTCCTCTTTCTTTTCACAGTGACTGTGGCCAGCACAGTAGAAAAAGGTAAGAAGATTCTATAAACTGCTTTGGTCAGACCATATATGCTTTCTCTTTCCATGTAAGAATAAATTGCCTGTTAATCATTATATAGATTGAACATGTTAGCCACAATATATTTGCGTAGCTAGGAAAAGTTTGAGATTAATAATGGCAAGGACCCTGCCTGAGAAAAAAACCTTTGGGGGAGAGGGGAGTTCTAGAGGTCATGAAACAGCCCCCTTTGTGCCAGATGGACAGCTGCCAACACCTCAGCAGAGGGTGGCACCAAGATGTCCACCTGATAAGCCAGACTCCCATCTTTGTCTGGCCACCAAGGCTGTTCTAAGTAGCTAATCACCACCCCCAGGCTCCAGACATGTAAGTACCTCCTCCCTGGAGGCTACCTGTTCTGAGAACCAGGTCATCACCCTTCTTCTGCCTCCCCGGGACTGGCAGGCAGGATGAAAATCCTGCTGTCCCTCTGATGGTAACATCAGAGTTTTCCATTTCTAAAAACATGTCTTAGGGATCCTCAGCCTATTTGAGCACTAAGCCATATGCCTTTGTGTAGCCCACCTGTGTTTGAAAATCACTTCCCAGTTAATCGTTAATCTACACAACTCCCTAGTCATAAATCACTTTCCTGGGTGAATCACCACCCTAGCCTTTGATGACTCCCACTTTCAGATGAGCAAGCCCAAGAGAGGTAAAGCCACTTGCCTATTGTCTTAGAGCAAGTCATCACAGGAAGTGGAGCTTTGGAGCTTCTGGGTTCTTGCCTCCTCTTTATCCTCTTATGCTGTTGACCAAGCCTAGGAGCCAAATCCGATATATGTCGGGTGTTTATCGGATGAGCCTAGCTTCAGTTCCCCAAACTTGACTCATTGCCATATTTGATTTTGTCGTTCTGAACTCCAAGGTAATCAAGAGAACCAGTGGGTGTAGCCCATTTGTATATTTCCTCATTAATAAAATAAAATGTCAACATCTCTTCCAATTAACCAATTAATCTTTAGAGCCCCCAACTAGTTCATAGAATATTATTTATTTAATAAACTGTAGAAACCTAGTTATGGATTTTGTAATACTCTATTAAATCCCTTAATCTTCTAGGATTAGATACATATTAAAATTACTGAATATACAATACATCAACAATGAAACTATTAATAAGACAAAGACATAGATAACGATTTACCAAATTTTAGCTGTAAGAACAATTATATTGAGAGTCATCCCAAACCCTCCAGTGACTTCCCTTCTGAGGATTGTTTTAGCTCAGAATAACAATGGAAATCTCTTCAGAAGAATTCCTTCATCCTCCTTGCAAGATAAAACTCATAATTCCTTTAAGAAATTTTTCCCCATCCTCTTCCTCAGTCTTTTCCAGCTTCTCTCCAACCATGACAGAACAACAGTTTCTTCAAATAAAAGATAGACGTCATCCAGTCTAGTTGCCTTATTTTCCAGATTCAGAAACTGAGATCCAGAGTGTGACTAGTGTTATAATGACTTGAGTGCTGGATTTGCCATTCAGTTCAAATCCTGACTCTAACATTTACTCACTGTGTGACCTTGGGCAAGTCACTTAGTCTCTGTCTGCAACAGTTTCCTCATCTGTAAAATGGGGGTAAAGATACCTATAGTGCCCAGGGTTGCTGCACGACCCCAGGGAGATTGTGTGGGTGACAGAGCTTGGCAAACATCAAGGCTCTATACAACTGGCATTTGTGGTGTTATCACTCAGACTCCCTAATCTGAGAGAGTGAACACTGAGCTGGGCGGCAGATGTCCCCGTCTCAGCTCAGCGTTGTTACCAGCTGAACAAGGTTCACAAACCTCTCAAACTCAGTGTGCTCATCTGAGATAATATTCACCTCCCTAACTCCAATGGAATATGTGGAGAAAGAGCTTTGTAAACCTGACGATTCCACGTAAACAGGAGCTCTTGTTCCTGTTAGAATTCTTATTGTCATTTCAGAGGGTTGGGGGAGGATCTGATGAAATCCTGTAGGTGAAGCTCTCCATAACCAGCCCTTTGTTAGCAGCAATAACCCTACTAATAATTACAGGTGCTCTTTTCTCACGGGCCCAAGGATGACTCTAACTAAGCCATCCCAGTGCAGTGTGAGAGTCAGGATGTGTGGGGAGCTGGCCCAGCTTGGAGCCTGGAGCCTTCCAAAGAAGCCCTCCCTGCTAGGTTCTTTCCCACTGGCCAGTTCCCTGGCTCTGGCCCCTGAAACTGGAGCCCCTCACCAAATGCTGGTGCCACAGGGACTCCTGTTACTTTTTATCCCACTGGCTCCTCTTTTCTCAGATCCCTGCTTTTGCTAAAGCTAGAATTCTCAAAGAGGAAATTTTCCTAAACTGAAATGATTTTCTGATCATAGCAAGAGGGAAGTGGATCAGACATAAGATTATGGACTCTAGAGCCAGCAGGGTCCCTAGAGATCATCCAGTCTAACCCCCTCATCATATGGAGGAGAAAACCAAGGCCTAGAGAACAGAAGTCACTTGTCCAAGGTAACTTAGACAAGAAGCAACAGAACTGAGGTTTGAACCCAGATCCTGATGCCTGCTCCAGCCCTCTTTCCATTCCCACCCATTGTCCCTCCAACACAAAGGATTTCCTGATACCAGAGCAGTTTACCTGAGGAAGCTGTCTATTTCCTCCCAAAGAAGTGTTCATCACCTGTCAATCAGTGATGTTTAGGCCTAGCTCTTGTCTGGAAACAGAACAATGGGCTTGATGACTTTCTGAGGTCATTTAATCCATTATACAGATGAGGAAACTGAGGTTCCGAGAGGTTAAGCAACTTGCCCAAAGTCACACAGGCAATAATTGGCAGGGCTGGATTCAAACACAGGTCCTCTGATTACAAATCTGAGGGGGGGCGGGGTTCTACTGCATATGGGAGTCCCGACCAACCCTCTGAACCATTGATTTCTTTGCTCTCTCAGAATACAAATTTTGTATGTATGTTATTGCCAGTGGGAACTTTGCTTAGTGTAGACAAAGAAAACACGTGACTTTCACAGCGAAAGCAAGCAAAAGGTCTCAAAGCATATAACCTTTTCTTCAATCCCCAAAGCTCAAGAAAGTCACAGCCAGGCAGCCTGCCTTTAAAAGGCATTCATTATTTTCTCTGTTCATTTCCCATCTCGGGTGCTATGTTAATACTCTCTTTTCTCTAACAAGCAGAATGTCCCTGTAATGCCTTTCTTCTAAGGAGTGTGAAGCATTTCTCTACCCTAATGACTCCACTCCCTATGAGGTGGCTGTCTCCTAGGCACAGCCCCAATTCATCCATAGGTTAAGTGAGATCCAAAGAGGTCATCTCTGTGGCCTTACTGTGGACCGGGATTAAAACCCCGGCCCTCTGACTCATAGCCCAGGACACTGGGCATTAGAGCCACCTCCTAAGTGGCTTTTACCAGAGACCTAGAGTGGCATAAAAATATGCCACATACAGAGTCTCATTTTGGACTAGAGGGAGGGATTAAGTCTGAATACCAATTATGGGACCCGTCTCCCTCCCTCCCTTTGTCAGGCTAGGACCCCTATGCCCTCCTGTGTTCCCTGGAACATATGCCTCTGGTAGCTCGAGGATTAAGGGGAGTGGCCACAGCGATCCTAATCATCCTGGCATCTCGAGCCTGCAAGATGGCCACCTCAAGGCACCAATGGGAGGGCTGGGGCTTGTTGGATGAATGGACACCTCGCTTCGAGGCTGTGAACCTCAGTTTCTTTCATTTTAAAATAGGTATAACAATATTGGCACCACCTCCCACGCAGCATTGCTGTGGAGAAAGCTCTTTGTAAACCTTTGACATGTTAGCCAAACAGACAGTATCATTTTCTTTTGGGGAGAGGCAGCTGTGGCTTAAAAAAGACCCATGTGGAAATCAGAATCAAAAGACCTGGCTTTAAGTTCCAGGACTGACAATTAGCTATGTGACCCTGGACAAGTTACTTAACTCCGAGCCTCAGTTTTCCTCCTATGTAAAGTAGGGATAGCAATATCTGGAAAGAGTACTGGCTTTGGAGTCTAGAGGACCTGGGTTCAAATCCCTCCTCTGATGCTTGCTATTTGTGTGGCCTTGACTCAGCCTTTCTGAGTGGCCTCAGTTTCCTCCTCTGTAAAATGAAGGAGTTGGATCAGAGAGAGCCTTTGATATTCGTTCCAGCTTTATCTCCATGATCTGATCCCATAATGATGGGGAACAAATGATATGACTCAGCCAAGTACTTTATAAGTGAACTTTATGTAAATGTCAGCTCTTATTGTTCTGCCTGTGCTCTCCCACCATGATGATGCCGCCACATTCTCTCACATGGCCCTCATGTTCCTGCCAGAGCTGATAAAACAAGGCCTAAGCACAAGATGTCCCAAACCAATGGAGAGTGGGCAGCCTTCTGTTCCTTTATAGGGTGAAAAGAAGCCAATGTGCCCTTGGGGCAGTCATCTCTGGCCCTTTGTATTCACAATCTAGGGATGACTGAATGTGTCACATGTGCCCCCCAATTATGGAGGAAGCCTGAGCAGCGGCACCAAACATCCTCCTGTGACACCTTATTACCAATAAGCTTGGTTCCCAGAAAGAGTACAGAGGGGAAGATCAAACAAACTCCCAGCTTCTGTTTAAAGATGAGGAACATGAAACACAGACAGGTTAATTAACTTTTTAAAGGTCACATAGATATGAACAAAATAGGAATAAAGCCTCGTTCTTTCAACTCATACTGTTCATTCTCCTACGCAATGCTATTTCTCAGTGAGGCTTCCATGAGCACCTACTGTGTGCCTAGCTAGAACTCTGGTAGACAGATGGCAGTTCTATCTGAGCCATATCCACCAAGCCAAAGGTGATGGAGAATCACTACAACATAGAAAGAAGGAGAGCAGTTGAGGCTCTGCGATGCAGACAGGAGATTAAGTGCCAAAAAAGAACCAATGTCCACAAATTCGTAAAATACTGGAAGAAGCAAGATGAACAAGAGTTCTTAAATCAGGAAGGCAAATTGGACCTCATTGACATCACTGAGACCGAAGATGACTTAGGGACCCATGAGTGGAATATGCTTTGAAAGAGTAGCTTTAAAAAAATCAACCAGGATATAAAAAAGATGTGGGAAATGTACCTCTTCTCTCTCTGTGAAGAGGTGGGAGACCATGGGTGTGGAATGTTATATAATCTGTCAGACCCCATTGATGTGTTGGTTGGTTCTAATCCCTGTCACAAAGAAAGTCTTGGGAGAAGGGAAGGGACATTGAGAAATGAATGTAATATAAGAGCAAAAAGTACCAGTGAAACTTTAAGTGGAGAAAATGGTTTAAAAGCAACAGGGTCCATAAAAGGAATGGAAGCCAGAGTAGCATGGTATTTTAAGAAGCTATACTCATGTGAAAAATTCCAAGAACCATAGGGGGAGAAGTCTGGTGGCAAAAACAATGGCAGAAAGAATTATTCTTTTACTATATTGACTTTAGTGTATACTCTAAACCAGTGGTAGCAGATCCCAGTCCATGTATTGATTTAGAAAATCACAAATTAACATTATTTATGTTGTATTGTATTTTTATTGATTTTGTTAAACATCCCGCCCATGCTGGGAGTTTTGCTGGCTACATGTGACCAGCAGGCTGGAGTGTGATACCTCTGCTATAGACTACCCTGACAGAAAGAGGGAATAGATAAAGAGTTTGGGAAGACAAGATATAATAGTGATGGAAGACTCCATTTCTCCAAACATCTGCTCCAGAGTGAAGCAGCTAATATTTTTATGCCTTAGTAATTTCATCTTTTGAAAGTAGAGGAGATTCCTTTCTGGATCTGATTCTCATAAGAAAAGGAACTGCTGGCTGGGGTGAAAATGATGGGAACATTGAGGAGAAGTGATTCTCCATCTTAGAATTTGTGCCACAGAAGGAAAGGAAAGCTGGTAATTGTCTGCCAAGCACCTAGAATTCAGTAGAGCATATTACAGGGTTCAAAGAAAGGATCCCATGGATTAAAATTTTTTAAGGGAAGTTAGCCCATGAGGGATGGGACAGCTCTCAAGAATGAAATTCCGAAGACACAAAGAGAAACAATTCTAATGAGGAAGCAAGGAGAGAGTTGTCTAGGGCCTAATGTGGATGCAGATGAATGAGGAGAGTCGGAGCTGCTCAGTCCTTATTTTGTTTTGTTTTTTCTCTGCCAAAGAGAGTGGTCTTTAGATTGGAAAGCACAGAACAGCTAATGGCTAATAGGGAGTTGATAAATAAGGACGTTGTAAGAGATTGCCTTGGTGTGCACCACCAGTTTAACTCACCCAGCCCAGGGCAAACTACTTTCTCAGGTACTAAACTGTTACATGGGCTTGCTGAGCCACTCTCCATGATCTTCAAAAGATCTTGGAGGACAAGAGATCTACCATAGGATTGAGAAGAGCAAACATCACAATCTTGACAAGAGAATGGAATTTGTGAGCTCTAGGTGAAGGAGCTTCACTCTGAGTCCTGGCAGGATTCAGGAATGTCTTTTGAAAGAGATGGTTAGTGAAAAAGGAAATAATCCCAAAGATCTAGGCTAGTTTCATCAAGGATAGGTCATGTCAAACTAACCTAGTTTCCTTTTTTTTAACAGTTAGCAGGTAAGGGAAATACAATGGATATAGTTTACTTAGACTTCAGGAAAACATTAGAAACTTTCTTAGATATTCAGGTAGAAATTGTGGAGACATGTGGAGTAGATATTCTTCTAATTGGGTGGATTCAGAACAAGCTAAATGGACAAACCCAAATCATAATCATTAATGGTTGGCATTCTCCAGTGAGGTGCCCTGGGGGTCATTGGCTGACTTCCTCTATAGAATTTTAATCTGTACCTATCTTTTCTATGAGCTCTCTGAAATCTGCTTTCCCAAAATCTAGGGTATATCCCATATGGCAGAGTATTCCTGGAATTCTTCCTCTTCCCTAACATAGATTGGAAGATCAAGTAGTCCCTTCTCCTCAAACTGCCTATTGCTTCCCCTCAGTAACTAGCTCTTGCTTGTTGGTGAGAAGCAGATCCAGTGTAGGATTTCTCTTTGTTGTTTAAAGAGAGTCAAGAAATTATTAGCTGATCTCATTTTGGCAGAGACAGATCCAGCCGGGGTCCAGATAACTGAAGTTCCCCATCACTGTTCTAACCTGCCTTTGTGCTAGGGTTGTTACCTGTTTCCCAAACCCTTCATCTGTCCTTTCCTTTGTCCTGTGTGCTTCTGCCTCCGTGGATCTCCATTCCGAGGCTCTTTGTCAGTCTTCCTCTCCTTTGCATCTCTAGTTTGTCTCCTATAACAAGAATAATAATGGGAATAGCTAACATTTAAGATAGCTCTTGCTATGTGCCAGCCACTGTGCTAAATGTTTTGCAGTTATTGTCTCATTTGATCCTCATAACAACCGTGAAAGGCAGGTGCTATTATTAGCCCCATTTTATAGATGGGGAAACCGAGGCAAACAGGCTAAAGTGGCTTGCCCAGGATTACATGACCAGTAAGTGTCTGAGGCTGGATTTGAACTCAGATCTCCTTGACTCTGGCCCCAGTGCTCTAGCCTCTGCAATACCACCTAGTTGCCCCTAGCTATGAATTTCAGAGTATGTCTAGTGCTCCTGTCCTCCCCACATAAGAATTTGAGAAAGAAAAGATGAAGACCATGGGGATAGGCTGGGGTGGGAACTTGCCTGAAGATGATAAGCTTCCAGATGGAACAGAGTAGCTTATTTAGATCGCCAAACACATTATGTTAGGACCAGGAAGATACTACTCAGCATCTGCTTGGAAGGCTAAAGAATAAATTGTAAGTAGCTGCATTACACAACAAGCTGCAGACCTGTGGAACTCATTACTCCAAGGGGTGCTACATGCTGAAGGAATAAGGAGTTTTAAAAGGATATGTGTAAATTTGCACAACCCACATAATGGGTTCTGAAGGCCGACTCGGTTATTTCGAGGTATGTACCTAACATTTGAGGTAAATGTCAGGATGGCCAACCTCCCCACTCCAGGTGGATGTCTCACAGGGCTCTCCCAATAGGTCAGCTCTTCTCTCCTTCCCAGAGGGAACCACCTTTGGCGGGAGGTGGTCTCCATTCTCTTTTCAGGAGCCAGCCAGCTAAGGGAAGGAGAGGGGAAAAGCAGCTCTTAGGGAAATAAAAAGCATACTCATCCAAAGTGGAGGTCAGGCAGACCTTCACAAAAGAGGAGGTCACAGAGTGGTGCCTTAAGAGTAAGTAATGCTTGGAAGGCTCATGAATTATCCCACAGTGGATGAGTGAACCACCCTCAGGCCCATCCTGTGCCCAGAAGTTTGTGGGCTAAGTCTGCTCAGAGTTTGGCTCTCATCTACTGAAACTGCAGCCACTCTGCCTATCTGATGGGAAAGTGTGATTACAAAGCATGTTTGGGGCCCCCCCCCCCAACCCTCTTCCAAAGCTTTTAGGCATCACTTTGCGCAAAAGATGCTACAGAAAATAGTGGGCTTTTTTTTTTCAACTAAACACAGTTTCCAGCAATAGCTTTTAAAGCAGAGAGACTTGTAATAGAATTTCCACAATAACAACCTTTGAATAGAACCTCTAACTGAGCAGAGCTGACCTGAGTGCAGTTGCATTACTGGCCATCTTTCTCCCTCTTCAGTGGAGCCAGAAAAGGGCCTATTGGTTCTTCATGGTTGGAAGCTACTGCCCACATGCCATTGGCCTGGCTAGGTATCCCTCCTGTACTTCGCTCACACCCATCGCCATCTCACATTCCCCAAGGCCCATGATAAGGAACAAAGCTACCTCATAATTGTTTTTCAAATGTTTTTTAAATAGTTTATTTTTCCAGTTACATGTAAAAACAGTATTTTTTGCTTTTTTTTTTAGAGGGGGAAGGGGGGGCAACTGGGGTTAAGTGACTTGCCCAAGGTCACATGGCTAATGAGTGTTAAGTGCCTGGGATGGGATTTGAACTCAGGTCCTCCTGACTTCAGGGCTCGTGCTCTATTCACTGCGCCAACTAGCCACCCCTTAAAAACAATTTTTAACAGTCTTTTTAAAATTTTGAGTTTCAAATTCTCTCCCTCTCTCCTCTCTGAGACAGCAAGCCATTTGATATAGGTTGTATGTGTGTTGTCACATAAAACATTTTAATACTAGTCATTTTGTGAATGAAAACATAGACAGAAAAAAAACAAAGAAAATAAAGAAGGCAAAAAAATATGCAGACTCCATTGCTTCTTTCTCTGGAGGTGGATAGCATTTTTCATTACAAGTCTTTCAAAATTGTCTTAGATCATTGTACTGCTGAGAATAGCTAAGTCATTCACAGTTGATCCTTGTACAGTATTACTGTTATTGTGTACAGTCTGCTCCAGGTTCTGCTCACTTCACTTCGTATCTGTTCATGTAAGTCTTTCCAGGTATTTCTGAAAACATACTGCTTGTCATTTCTCAGAGCACAGTAGTGTTCTATCACAATCACATACCACCACTTGTTCAGCCATTCCCCAGTTGATGGGCATCCCCTCAATTTCCAATTCATCACTACCACAAAAAGACCTGCTATAAATATTTTTACATAAATACATCCTTTTCCTTTTTTTTGGATCTGTTTGGAATACAGGCCTAGTAGTAGTGTTGCTGGATCAAAGGGTATGCACAGATTGGTAGCTTGTTGGGCATAGTTCCAAATTGCTCTTCAGAATGGTTGGATTAATTCACAATTCCACCAACAGTGCATTAGTATCCCAATT
Organism: Pseudochirops cupreus; assembly: GCA_028627135.1. Lineage (NCBI taxonomy): Eukaryota > Metazoa > Chordata > Mammalia > Diprotodontia > Pseudocheiridae > Pseudochirops > Pseudochirops cupreus. The sequence continues at coordinate 39,205,314 of CM053582.1, read as the reverse complement.
TTCCCACATCCCCTCCATCTTTTATCATTTTCTTTTTCTGTCAATCTGATAGGTGTGAGGTGGTACCTCGGAATTTTAATTTCCATTTCTCTAATCAGTAGTGATTTAGAGCATTTTTTCTTTTCTTTTTTTGTTTGTTGTTTGTCTTTTTGGAGAGAGGAAAGCAGGGCAATTGGGGTTAAGTGACTTGCCCAAGGTCACATAGCTAGTAAGTGTTAAGTGTCTGAGGTCAGATTTGAACTCAGGTCCTCCTGACTCCAGGGCCGGTGCTCTATTCACTGTGCCACCTAGCTGCCCTAGAGCACTTTTTCATATGACTATAGATAACTTTGATTTCTTCATCTGAAAATTGCCTGTTCATATCCTTTGACCATTTATCAATTGGAGAATGACTTGTGTTCTCATAAATTTGATTCAGTTCTCTATGCATTTGAGAAATGAGGACTTTATCAGAGAAACTTGCTGTAAAAACATTTTCCCCAATTTCCTGCTTTCCTTCTAATCTTGGCTACATTGGTTTTGTTGTGCAAAGCCTTTTTAATTTAATGCAATCAAAGTCACCCATTTTATATCTTGTCATACTATCTATCTCTTGTTTGGTCATAAATTCTTCCTTTATCCATGGGTCTGACAGGTAAACTATTCCATGCTCCCCTAATTTGCTTATGGTATCATTCTTTATATCTAAATCATGTATTTATTTTGACCTCATCTTGGTATATGGTCTGAGATGTTGATCTATACCTAGTTTCTGCCAAACTGCAAATCTGTCTTTTAAGAGCAAGCTCCCATCATCGGCATTTTACCCACAAAGTCCAGCAGAAAGAGATAGAAAGAGAAAGTCCATTTAATATAACTGTAGACATTATAAAAATACTTGGGAGTCTACTTGGCAAGACTAACCCAGGAACTATATGAACAAAATTACAAAATACTTTTCCCACAAATAAAGTCAGATATGAACAATTGGAAAAATATTAACTGCTGATGGGTAGACCGAGCATAATAAAAATGACAGTTCTACCTAAATTAATTTACCTCTTCAGTGCTCTACCAATCAGACTGCCAAAAATTATTTTATAGGGTTAGAAAAAATAATAATAAAATTCATCTGAAAGAACAAAAGGTCAAGAATATTGGGCGAATTATTTTTTTTATGTGAAGGAAGGTGAACTAGCAATGCCAGATCCCAAACTGTATTATAAAGTGGTAATCATCAAAACAATCTGGTGCTGGCTAAGAAGTAGAATGGTGGATCAGTGGAACAGATTAGGTAGACAGTACATAGTAGTAAATGACCATAGTAGTCTATGATTTGATAAACCCAAGATCCAAGCTTATGGGACAAGAATTCACTATTTGACAAAAACTACTGGGAATACTGAAAAACATTTTGGAAGAAACTAGGTAAAGACCAACATCTCAGTCCATATGTCAAGATAAGGTCAAAATAAGTACATGATTTAGACATGAAGGGTGATACCATAAGCAAGTTGGGAGAGCATGGAATAATTTTACCTGCCAGGTCTGTGGATAAGGGAAGAATTTATGACCAAATAAGGGATAAACAGTATGACGGGATATAAAATGGATGATTTTGATTATATTAAAATTTAAAAATTTCCACACAAACAAAACCAATGCAGTCAAGATTGAAAGGAAAGCAGATAGCAAGGAAAAAGTTTTTACAGTGTGTCCCTGATAAAGGCCTTATTTCTCAGATGCATAGAGAACTGAGTCAAATTTATGAGAATGCAAATCATTCTCCAAGTGATGAATGGTCAAAGGATATGAACATACAGTTTGCAGATGAAGAAATCAAAGCTATCTAGAATCATATGAAAAAATGCTCTAAATCATTATTGATTAGAGAAATGCAAATTAAAACAACTCTGAGATACTACCTCATGCCTAACAGGTTGGCTAATATGACAGAAAAGGAAAATGATAAATATTGGAAGGGATGTGGGAAATTGGAACACTAATGAACTGTTGGTGGAGTTGTGAACTAATCCAACCATTCTGGAGACCAACTTAGAATATGCCCAAAGGGCTATAAATCTGTGCATACCCTTTGAGCCAGCAACGCCACTGCTAGGTCTGTAACCCAAAGAGATTTTTTTTTAATGGAAAAGGACTTATTCATATAAAAATATTTTAGCACGTCTTTTTGTGGTGGCAAAGAATTGGAAATTGAGGGGATACCCATCAGCTGGGGAATGGCTGAATGAGTTGTAGTAATATAATTGTGATGGAATAATATTGTGCTGTAAGAAATGATGAGCAGGCAGATTTCAAAAAAACCTGGAAAGAATTGCATGAACTGATACAAAGTGAAGTGAGCCGAACCTGGAGAACATTGTACACAGTAACAGCAGCACTATATGATGATCAGCTGTGAGTGACCCAGCTATTCTTAGCAATGCAAAGATCCAAGACAACTCCAAAGGATTCATGATGAAAAATGCTATCCACCTCCAGAGAAAGAACTGATGGAGTCCGAATGCAGATTGAAGCAGACTATTTATTTTTATTTTTTATTTTTATTTTTTGCTTTTTGGAGAGGGGAAGATAGGGCAACTGCAGTTAAGTGACTTGCCCAAGGTCACGTGGCTAGCGAGTGTTACATGTCTGAGGTCGAATTTGAACTCAGGTCCTCCTGACTCCAGGGCCGGTGCTCTATTCACTGCGCCACTTAGCTGCCCCAAAGCATACTATTTTTCACTTTATTTTTTTGTATGGGTTTTTTTTTGTCTGTGTTTTCTTTTACAACATGACTAATATGGAAATATGTTTTGCATGACTGCACATGTATAACCTACATCAAATTGCTTACCTTGTCAATGAGGGGAGAAGAGAGGTAGGGAGAGAATTTGGAACTCAAAATTTTTTTGAAAATCAATATTAAAAAAAATTTTTACATGTAATTGGGAAAAAAACCAAAATATTATTTTAAAAAAAAGTAAGCCCCATAATTGTTAGGCCCAAGGTGCTTATGAAGAGGCCTTTAGTTCAACCCCAATCCTCAAGTTATTTCTAATACCACCTTGGCCTGTGCACATGGTACCCGAGTAACCAAATTCAGCCTAGGGCTTGGGGAAAGGGTGTCAGTAGCAGAAGTGTCCTTGGTCAGGTTTCCTACATAAGGGCTGCTTCCTGCTTCTTTCCCCTGCCTGCAGAAAAAGCAGTCCTTGGAAGGGCTCTGTGACTTTTATGTGGCAATCTTCTGATGCCCCAAGCTGAAGAGCAGTACAAGCTCTGCTGGGCCTATTTTCCCAAAGACGATACTGGCCTGTTTTCTCCTGATGTCTCTTAGTAGTGGAAGCAGTAGTTCATAAGCTATTTGAAACCCTACCAGAGCATCTCACTTAAAAAGAAACTGCCCATGGCTCTTACCTCATGCAGGACCATTGCAAATGCCAAAGAATTAACCATGCGCTAGTGTCTGTGTTACATAAAAAGGGCCAGAAGGAGGGATGACATCAGAGAGCCTCCAGCTGCTTAGCAGCCACAGTTGGGAAGGGGCCCTTGGGCAAGCTGTGCCTCTGTGGAGGTATGGGGACCCTCCTGTCAGCCGCTTGAACCCATGGTTATGACCTCATCACACATGACCAGGAAACCCCAAGTTCAAATGCTGGCTTTGCTGTTGGCTTCTTGTACTTCTGTTTGATTTAGACAAATTCAACTCAGCAGACATTTATCAAACACTTGCTATATGCAAGTAAAGCCTCAGGCCCACTATTGGGCATGCCCAGAAATGTATGCCATAGACCAGGCTTCCAAGGAGCCTGTGGTCTAAAATAGGGTGATAGAGTGTGTATACCAAGGAGAGTAAGGACCTTGCAGAGAAGTCCAGGCAGTGTGCCTGGGGCTAGAAGGGTGTCCAGCAAGGATCAGGAACTCTTCTTTCATTGTGCAGGCAGTAGAGAGAGCAATGGAAGAGTAGCCTGATGAGCCATACATGAGGTTAATTGTCCCTTGGGCAACAGTGTGAAGTCTCCAATGGAGAAGAGAATGACTACTGCTTGCAGGCATGGGAAATGTGGCCATGCTTCTGTTGCTAGTGTGGGAGCATTGACAACTACCTTTCCCTACTGAACTGACGTCAAGTCAAGGCATTGTTGTGTAGTAGAAAAAAACATTGATTTGCAAGCACAGGACATGGGTTCAAATGCTGGCTCTCATGTTTACTACCTGCCCAAATGACCTTGGGCTAGTCATCTCCCTTCTACCAAGTCTACTGAGAAAACTATTGAGTTTTCTCACTTCCAAACTGAGGAGATTGGAGCAGCCCTAAATCTTGGAGATTCTATTGTAAAGAGAGTAGAATCCCACAATGGAGCCGGGAAGTGGGGTGTGGGTGGCTGCTAGACCTGGAAATGGAAGGGCTGATTTTTTTTAAACAAGGTAAAAAGTAAAGAAGCTTGTGAGTAAACAAAATTCCTCTTGGAAGCGCGAGAACTAAATGCTCAGAGGGTGGGCACTGATGTGTTTTTTGTTTCAGCTGTCTACCTCACAGTGTACCATGCCCTCTTCGTTTTCTTTACCTGGACCTACTGGAAATCCATCTTCACTCTCCCACATCAGCCACACCAGAAGGTAAGTGAAGAGCAAAGGTGGGAGACTGGGACTGTAGGGGCTTTGAAGAAGAATGGGCCAGGCCAATCCGAGATGAAACCCCTATGCCCTTTATTTGGTATGCTCAAGGGCAGGCCACGTGGCTAACAGCCAAAGAAACCCAAGAGGAATGGCAGAGCCAGCAACAGTCCCTACACACTCACATACTCTCTGCTCCGAATTAGCTTATCCCTCTGAACCTGGGACCATTATCTCCTGAGCAGCCCAAGGAGGGATATAAGCAGGGCTGCCCCCAGGGGGCGTTGGGCACTGAGGCAAGAAGAGGGCCTGGTGACCTTCTGAGGGGCTGCTTCCCAGGACTTGGTGCCTCCTACGACAGGCTCACACAAAGATTTTGTAGACTGGGGACATCTTCCTCATACTTATTTGAGAATTTGTATTCACTCTCTATGTCAGGGCATCTCTAGGGTCAGGGTAACCACTGTATTTTATAAGGAAAGTACTTTGGTTCCCCATTCCTGAGGTAAAAACAACCAACTAGGAAATGGGAAGTTTCTAGTTCAGAAGGTCCTAAGTATAGATATTTCCAGATTTGGGGGCTAGGGGGAATAATGATTGGGAGAGGGCTCTAAAAACCACTGGGGAACAAGGAAGAGATATGGCTAGGGCAGAGACTGCTTGTTTGATGGCAAAAGACTTTTCTTTTTCTGGGCTGTAGCAAGATGGGTGCCAGAATCTTTCAAAGGCAAGTAGAGGTGGGCAGACAAAGCAGACTGCCAAAGAGAGCTTGGCCGTGTGCAAAAGGAAGCCTGTATTGCCAGTAAGAGGACATCCTCCAGTAAAGACCGCCTCAGACCCCCAGGGTAGTATTCTTTTCTAGTATGAGTCTAAGAACAGACTATATATCTGTTCTTTTTTTCACACAGCCTTTTCAGCTATCCAGTTGAACCCAGTCAACTGAAACCATTCAGCTCTAAGTCCATGAAAACTTGCTGATTCCAGTAGCCAAAGAAAGTTCCATCTGTGGCCTAAGAAAAGCCACCTTGGAGAGCCCCTAGACAGCTATTTCAGTCAGTGGCTTCCAAGATGAAGCCTTTTCTTTCTCCTTTGAGAGAATGTGTGGCCATGACAGGCATGTTCTTGGGCATGCGCACCCTCAGACCCCCCTCCAAATAAGTATGATAAAGAGGCCCTAAAGACTCCTGACTTGATCTCTGCTCTCCCCACACCATGTAGGCAGAGTTTGGGAGTGCTTGGGAGAGAAGAAAACAGGGTGCAGAGACGCATTGCAGATATCTGCCATTAAAGTCCTGTATCTTTCTTACTTTGGATTAGTGAAGAGGGAATGAAAACGCCTTGGGGACTCTTTACCAGCAGTGAAGCATTCATTCCTCCTGCACCGAACACGTTGCTAAATAGTACCAAGAGTTGGGCTCCTGAGTGCATTGACTGACTCACTGTCTAACACCTGGTCTTGGCTGTGCTCTAGATCTTCTCTCTCATTTTGTTGGCCTTGTTTAGTCTCTGTCACTTAATAATTTTGAACAAGTCCCTTCCCCTTCTCCCTGGCCCTCAGCTTCCTCTTCTGTCAAAGGAGGGCTGAATGAAATGATTTTTGAAATCTAGTTGTAACCTACCATGTGATCCCCAGTGCCCACAAAGTGCCCAGCATTCTTCCAAACAAGCAGAATCTCACCTCGACAGAGCACTGGAACTGCGGATCATATATGGGATGCTCCTCTAGCATGGCCTTATGTGAAGGCAGTGATTTCTCATGCCTTAGTTATACCTGTGGTTATATTTTTTTGATTACCAAGGGCAACTTACCTAACTTTTATGTTCTTCCATTTCTGTCCCTCATTCTCCCAAGACAACTAAGTAAATCAACTTGGTCAGCCAACTTTTCTATCTACTTCAAGTAGTTTTCATTTTTCTGGAACCTCTTCATAATAAAAAAAATGTTTTTGATATGTAGTGCTTTTTTCTCTTCACATACTTCTAGTGATAGACATCTCAGCCCCTTCCAATGTAACACATTCTACTTTTGGACAGCTCTAATTATTAGGAAGGTTTTTTTCCTTTTATTCTTATGTGTAGTCAAGATTTGCTTCTAGTACACCCATTATTCGTAGTCCTGTCTGTGGGATTAAAGCAAAACAAGTCTTAATTCTTCCTCCATGTGATGATCCATCAGATATTTCAGTATAGCCATCGTGGTCCTCTTAAGTCTTCTCTAGGCTAAGCATTCCCAGTTCCTACAGTCAGTCTTTGTACTGTAGGATCCCATTCAGATCCCATTCCCATCCTGGTCACCCTCCCCTGGCCTTGATGCACTTTGTTAATGTCTTTCATAAAATAGGCTATTCAAAATGGAATATGGTATTCTAAAAGCAGCTTGAGCAGAACAGAGTACAGTAGGCCTCTTGTTTCCCAAATTCTGGAAGTTGTGCATCTTCATAGTGCAGCCCAAGTTGAGCTAGATTTTTGGAAGAACAACTGATACCTTTGACTAATACTGAGCTCATTAAACACTAAGACCCTCAGATCTTTTTTTCTTGACCCAGTGCCTGTGTCTCTGTCATCTTGCCATTGGATATTCAGTTCTTATGGTTGATTTTTTTTTAATTCTAACCCCATTTTTTTTTGATATGAGATTCTTTATTAAATTTTTTTGAGTTACATCTTTTCTCCCCGTCTTTCCCCCGTCCACCACCCCAAAACAGCCATCCCAGTATTTCCCCCCTCCCCCATTCTATTCTCTCCTATGTCACTT
>CM053582.1:39131407-39197463 GCA_028627135.1 Pseudochirops cupreus | reverse complement strand
CTGACTTTAGTGGGAAGTATCTTTGTGTGCGTTTTGGAGTTCCACGATTGGTTTAGAGTCCTATTTTATGGGTATTTTGGGGTGGCTATGTGAGAGCTGCGATATGTTGCTGCTTCTACGCCGCCATCTTGGCTCCGCCCCCCCTCTAACCCCATTTTTTAATGGTCAGAAGAACTGTGAACCCAAAGGGGAGTTTACATTTCTTGATGGCATCCCCTCTGAGCAACAGTATCACCAGTGGCAAACATTTTCATCCCCTTCAAGGATTTCATCCCACTCAAGTAGCAGAATTTAGTAACCACTTGCCATTGTATATTTCTCATGAAATTTGGGGCCATGGTTCTTTTAGGACAGAAGATACAATATCAGGCTCTAAACCAGAAATACAGGATTGCTAAAGTCTTGAGAAGAGTTTACTTCTTATAAGGCTGCACCAAAGTAGGGCATGAAGAGGAGTCCCCCTCCAGCCTCAGGAAGAGTTTCTCAAGCATCCCCCAGGAGGCATCCTTGCCACTGACTAGCCAAGCACAGTAGCCATCAATAAGGTTTTGGATCATAGCCAGCTGGCAAGCATTGAAGTGATAGGCTTTGTAACCCAATTTCACCAGGCTAATGGTTGGCTGAGCAAATAGCTTTATTAAAAACAAACAAGAAAAAAAGGTTTAAGAGTGAAAGGGGGAAAAAAAAGCCCAGTGCTGCCTGTTCCCATTTTCTGCCCAGCTCGAGGTGTTTACAGCTTTCTGAACAACGCATCCCAGCACTTAATTATCTTTGCAAATGGCATCTGAACTCTTTGGTCCTTTTCTTTCATGCTGACCGGTTCTTATTTTGTGCTTTAGCCTTTGCCTGCAAGATACCAACCAATAGGATGAGCCTGGAACAACCATTATTTATCTCTTTTTAAAAACCATCAGTGACTCATTTATCCTGCAATCAGGATAATTGGTCAGAAACCATTTCCTTGTTAATTGCACATAAAAAAGCTCTCAAGTCAGATTTGAAGCCGGGACAGGTAATTGGTGTTTGCTTATGGATGGGCTTTTCAAAAGCTTTTCTCTGTACCTTGGACTAAGTGGATGTATGTTTGTGCTTCTTTTGGTTTTAGTTCTTCATGTCCTATGGAGACAAGGAACGCTATGAAAATGAAGAAAGGCCTGAGGTTCAGAAGCAAATGCTCCTTGACATAGCCAAGAAGTTGCCGGTGTATACGAGGACTGGGAATGGAGGTGGGCTCACCGGGAGGGCAAAGGGGAGGGCTAGGAAAGGAAGGCCGAAATAAGAGTGGCTCAGAAATGGTATTCGGGCCAAACCAGGAGACCATAAGCCCCTTCCTCCCAGGGCTCTCCAGCAAGCACCATGGAATTTTTCCTCTGATTTCTGATATTCCTCATCTGCCCATTTGCCCCAAAGCCAGTAAAGCTGAGATCCTTCCATTCCCAGCCGATCCCACTGTAGCTGATACAGAACAGGGTTGTTCTGGCTTGGGAGCAAGGAGGGTGTCCTACTCAACATAGATCCTTGAAACCGGTATACCATGCCAGAACACTGTAGCCAGTACAGACTACAGGTAGATTAGCTGGGGGGAGGGGAAGGGGAGTCTTATTCAATACATATCGTGTTGACTTTTGTGATGTCTGCATGGTTTTCAGAACAAATCAAATATCGCGTGCCTAACTACATATTCTGGTTAGTTGAGGGGAAAACTTCTCTAGGCCCACACAGCAAAGTCTTCATTGGACTAGCAATCTGCCATGTGTTGAGTCCCAGTGAAGAGCAAATGAAAATCTGGGCATTCTCTCTCAGAGTCTCATCTAGTTCATCCCCACTGTATATAGTTCACTACTTTAAACTCCCTTTTGGGTTCACAGTTCTTCCAACCATTAAAATTGCGACTAGAATTTTTTAAAGATCAACCGTAAGAACTGAATACACAATGACAGGATGAAAGAGACATAGTTAAGCAGTGGGTCAAACAAAAAAGATCTGGAGATCTTAGTATTTACTGTCTGTACCACACACAGTACCTTCCTGGGTACCTCACGTCCTCATGTATAATCCCCTTTACCAAGGTAGATTGTAATCCTTTTTGGCTTTAATAGGCAAACTTCACGAGGTGCTCAGGCCAAAAAATTCACTTCAGCTGACCAATCTTCTTATGCAGAGTCTCTTTGAGCGACACTAGGCTGCACCATCACTGGGCCAGGCCTTTGCAGCCTGGAAGGCCCTCCCAGAGCTTGTGCCCCACTGGCCTGCCTCTGAAGACCCCAGTAAGGGTTTTAGTAGAGCAGTGGTTCTCAACCTTCCTAATGTGGCAACCCTTTAATACTCATATGTGGACGTATCTGCATGTGGGCGGACCCGCCTGGAGACAGATAGAGGAGCGGTGTCTCGGTTCCCAAGATCATTGGAAATATGTGTTTTCCAATGGTCTTAGGTGACCCCTGTGAAAGGGTTGTTCCACCCCCAAAGAGGTTGCAACCCACAGGTTGAGAACCGCTGTAGTAGAGGCCTGTCCCTACCATCCTGTAAGATCATAGGACCCAATATCTAGAGCTAGAAGAGACCTCACAGGTCTCAGAATTTCACCTCTTCATTTCACAGAAAGGGGAAACTGAAGGCCCAGGAAGGTTGTGACTTGCCCAGGGTCATAGAGGGAATATGTGTCACGTCTGGGATTTGAATGCAAATCCTTGAACCCCAAACCCAGTTTTCTTTCCTCAGTACCATGTTCCCTCCTTAGCACATATAATAACAATATAAAGAACCATGCTATCCTTTAACAATCACTCTTTGCTGAACAGTTTCTGATCTTTACCTAATTACCATTCAGCCCCTAGGAACTCCAGAAGTAACTTATTAATCTTTATTTTTATAAAGAAGAAACTGGGGTAAAAGAAATCTTAAACAAATTGCCCTAGGCTAGTAAAGCCTTTGGTAGCAGGGCTTGGTTTTTTTCAGAGATTTTATAGATATCTCTGGATTTTATATCATCTAGATTCTCCCCTGTATCCTTTCCTTCCCCTTCCCCTCCCATCTTGCTTCCCATAGAACAAAATTTGTTTTAAATTTCACAAACCGACTCAAAACACTGGAAAAACCGCCATTGTTTGCAGTGTTCCCCACTCAGACCTGTCTTCCCCCTGCTCCCCCCACTCTCCTCTCTGCTTGTTCTGTTAAATTTCACAGCATTCAGTTTCCATTTGTGTTGTTGTGGTCATGGCGTGTATTATTTTCCTGACTCTGCTTATGTCACTTTGTATCAATTCATAGAGTTCTTCCCATTCTCCTCTGGATTCATCATGTTCATCATTTCTTACGATGAACATGTTCTGTTACATTCATGTACCATAGTTTGTTTCACCATGAAGATTTTGGTGTATATGGAGCCTTACTTTTTTGCCAATGACCTCCTTGGTGATACATGTCCAGCAACAGAATCTTTGGGTCAAAGGATACAATAGAGTTTGGAGGGTTTTTTTGCTTTTTGGGGGGGAGAGGTAGGGTAATTGGGGTTAAGTGACTTGCCCAAGGTCACACAGCTAGTTTTTCCATTAAGTGTCTGAGGCTACATTTGAACTCAGGTCCTCCTGACTCCAGGGCCGGGTGCTCTTTTCACTGTGCCACCTAGCTTCCCTAGAGTTTGTTTTAAATTAAAGGGATGCCTGCCTCTAGGCCTCGTGCACATCTATCTGGAGAACAGCTTGCCTGGTGGGGGTCTTCAAAGACTTTTCCACATGCAAGTGAGCCTTGACCCTCACTAACCTCCTCATATTTCTTCTAGCTGTACGATTCTGTGACCGGTGCCATCTGATCAAGCCTGATCGCTGCCACCACTGCTCTGTCTGTGCCATGTGAGTGACAAGAATATTTCCCAAGTGCTAAGCTTGCCCACTGTTAGTTGCCTAGGCAACAAGAAGACTGGTCTTTACATGTGACCATGCCAGGGCATCTCCCTTGAATCAGAGATGTCCAAGCTAAAAATGCTCTCATGAGGATGATGCTTTAGACCAGGAGTTCTTAACATGGGGGCTATGAACTTATATTTTTATATTTTGGCAACTATATTTCAAGGTAATCAATTCTTTGTAATCCTATGGGTTTTTTATATTATTTTATGCATTATAAAACATGCTTCTCAGAAGGGGGCCACAGGCTTCCCCAGACTTCCAGAGGGGCCCATGACACAACAAAGGTTAAGAATCTCTGCTTTTTAGACAGAAAAGAGAAACAGGATCCCAATGGAGTGAGAAGGGAAGGGGGAAGTGGGGCCCTCGGGATGGGGCGAAGAGCAAAGAGAATTCTGGGTGCGTGTCCTTTCAAGTCCTTGTTTTCCCTGGGTGAGTTGCTTTGCCCATACTCTTTTCAGCTGTGAAACCCTTTTGGGATCATCCCAGGCTTTATCTGTGCTATTTCCTTGGAAAGGAGAGGTATGGACAGTGTGGGAGTAGGGGCAAGGTGAAGGACAGAGAAAAAGATAGTGTAGTGAGAAGACAGAGTGTACAAGAGGCATAGTGAGACAGAGGGAAGAAGGTGCCCCAGGCCTTGACTCTCTTGTTGGAGTTTTGAAGCCTCCAGCCCCTTGTTTCAAGGCCAGTTATTTGGTGTCAGCTTGATCTCATGACATTATCAATCACATCCTTGAATCACATCCTTGAAAGAGCCAAGGACTCCCTCCAGAGTAGTGTAGACGGCGTGTTGGGGGAAGAGGTATGGGTGGTGTCTCAGGAATGGATCTCTGGAACAGGCGGTTGCAGGGGCATCTCTCTCCTCCCCCAAAATGATACCTCACATAGCATAGCCCAGCTACAGAATCCCCCTTCTGTGGTAATGATATTAATAATATGTCAACATGTTGGGGAGCCTTGGTTTTGTCAGTGTGAGAAACTCCCTCTTTAGCAACTCCTTCCACCAGCGCAGATCTGCCTGTGATGCAGGAGATAAGTTACCAAGGGCACATAGAGGTGATGTGCCTTGCCCACTATCTGTCACACAGTCATTAAGTATTAGAGGCAAAAACTGATCTAAGGTCTTCCTGACTCCAAGCCCAGCATTCACTCTGTGTTTTCTAGTGATGACGACAACAGTAGCTGATGTTTACAATGTTTTGCAAAGAAGTGTTTCCTTATTAGCATCTTCTTATTCTCTCCTGTTGTATTTTGTCTCTTGTAGGTGTGTCTTGAAAATGGACCATCACTGTCCTTGGTACGTGCTCCTGATTGACTTCTTACCTCTAACAGGGCAAAGTTGCTTATGTGTCCACTCTTCTCCAGCTCATTTCCTTCTGCCCCTGTACTTCATTGGCCTTTTGGGGGATTCAGCCCAGTTGAGAGTCAGAATGAATAGGTGTAATTCTGCCCATGCATTCCTAAAGCCACAGAGCAGATAGATTCCTTCCTGTTCACTGCCTTTAACAAGTGGCCCCATGGTTAACATGAGTTCAGTTCTCTTCCACATTTCAGATATGTTTCTAGCTGCCCCGATGGGTGGAATCCTCTGGCCCAGTATTATTCATTTCAGTTGCCCTCTTCCCATTCCAGTTTGGCAGACATGGGGGGATCAGATAGGATTATCTTACCATGGGCTAGAACAGCCCCCCACTCCCCAGCTCTACACAGCTGCCTAGGCCACAGTGGATTCCCAACAGCAGATTTCCTTGGTAGGCAGGGCATGGATTTCTGGGACGGCAGACAGAGACAGAAATGAGGATGAAACTTGAACTTGATTTCTTTCTGATAATTCTCTTCTGCAGGCCTCCCACGTGGCCCATGATGAGGCCGCAGGGGAGACCTGCTTCCCTTGTTTCATCTGTTTCTTAATTCTTTGTGTTTTTAGGGTGAATAACTGCATTGGATTTTCCAACTACAAATTCTTCCTTCAGTTCTTGGCCTATTCTGTTCTCTACTGCCTCTACATTGCTGCCACTGTTTTCCAGTATTTCATCAAGTATTGGGTGGTAAGTTTCGGGAATCCTGAAGGGTTCATTTCCTCATTTACCAACACCTTCCCCCATCCCTATCTAGACCCACCTTGCTCTGTGTTTTAGAAAGTGAACACTCTATATTGAGGGGAAATGGATGCCTGTGGAAAGGATGAGTTTAAATAACTAGAAGCTAGGGACTGCACCTACAGTTTCATTGGTTAAGGGGAACTCCCATATGTGGAAACTCCCTCCATCAATGTGGGTCATCACCTCCTCAGTTTAAAATCCTAAAGAGTTGCCCAGAGCTCTGAGAGGTGATTTAGACAACTTAGATGACCTGATACAAAGTGCAGTGAGAAGAAGCGGGAGGTCATTGTGCACAGGAATAGCCATGTTGGACGATGATCAGCTGTGAAAGACCTAGCTTCTCTGATCAAGACAGGGATCCAAGACAGTTGGGAAGGACCCATGATGAAAAATGCTGTCCACCTCCAGAGAGAGATCTGATGGGCTCTGAGTGCAGGCTGAAGCAGAATTTTTTCACTTTCTTTGTTTCTTCTTTATTATTATTGTTCTTGTAACATGGCTGATATGGAAATGTGTTTTGTATGACTCCAAATGTATAATTAATATCATCTCACTTGCCTTCTTGATGTATGGGGGAGAGGGGTGGGAACAAGGGAGAGAATTTGGAACTCACAATTTTTAAAATGAATATTAAAAGAGGTAACCTACCCAGAGTCACACAACCATAGGTATCAGAGGCAGAACATGAATTCATCTCCCTGGCTTGGAGATCAGCTCTCCACCCCCTTTCATTATCATTAAGGCCTGCAGGATCTTACTGCTGACATGGCTCTTAACAACTTGACCACCTAGGACCTGATATGTATGTCTCTTCCCAAGACCATTCTTATAGAACAGAGAGAATATGAAAAAAATCAAACTCAATTCTACAGTAAAGTTTTCTCCAGAAAGGACTGCCTGCCACCTCCAAGGCCCCCTTGCTGTTTGCCAGATTGTTGTGGCATTCCCACTTGGCATGACCACACGAGTTGCTGGCCCTAAAGTTGAGAGCCTGCATGTGCAGTAAGAACTGGGCTGGGGGTCAAGAGGCCTGGCGTCTTGCTCCTTCTGGCTGTGCCTAACCTTAGAGAAGCCACTTCCTCTCTCCATAAAGTGAGGCCAGCCAAGCTTCCTTGCCTCACCGTGATGTTGCTGAGATCAAGTGTAGGAATGCATGGGCTGGCACTTTCCAGCATTAGAATGTGCTCAACAAATATGATTTTGGCCACGTCCCCACAACACCTTTTACTTGTGTGAACGAGGCCTGATGGCAGCGGAATGAGAATGGGGAGGGAGAACAGCCCTGAACGGCCAGTCAGGGGAGATGGACACTAGCTGTGTGACCGTGGGCAAATCACTCACTTTCCTGCCATGAGCCTCGGTTTCCTCATCTGTAAAACCTACCTTCCATGGTTGTTTTATGGGAAATTCTTGGTAAACTTTAAAGTGCTAGATTAATGTGAGTTTTTGTTATTAACAGTAATAATAATGCAGAAGCAGGAATGGAGATAGCTCTGCCACTTGCTACCTTCATGACCTTCCATGAGAGCACAAGTCACTTGCCCTCTCTGAGCCTGTTTCTCCATCTGTAAAATGAGGACATTGGACTAGATTAATCCAACCCACTGCCTGTTTTAGTATGGCCAGCAAGCCAAAAATGGTTGTTACATTTAAAAATAAAGTGCTGTACAAAAACAGGCAGAGGATTTGGCCTGGTAGGTCATAGTTTGCTGATCCCTGGACCAGATGGCCTTTCAATCCCATGTTCCTCTCAGTTCACATTTATATCTTGCTTTAGGGCTCACAAAGTACTTTCTTTGCCATGACCCTGTGAGGTAAGCAGTACAAGTATGTTCATCCCCATTGTACAGAGAGGAACATCAAGGCTTAGAGAAAGAAGGGTATGACTTATCCACAGTCACCATAGCCCAGGAAGTGGCCAAGCCAAGCCTTGAAGGCAGGTTTATGGAGCCCATCCCATGCCATGTTCTCCACCATTTGGGAACCCAGAAGAAATGCCTCCCTCTGAACTTCTGTGACCATTTGACCCAGTATTGTCAACTCCTTCTCTGCTAGCCACCCACACTGAACTCTAGTAGCAGATCCCAGAAGTGTGGCCAGGGCTGCCAGTTACTGCTCTTGGAAAGTTTTCTTTTGGGGGCCAAGAGTCCTCATTTGTGATAAGGATCTCAACCCCTCAGCTCCTATAGGCAAGGTTGAATGAAGCCTCTGGACAGAATATAGCTCCGAATGCACCAGAGAACAAAGGGACCAGGGCTTCCATTGTTGTAAATACTTAAATTATCCATTAGAAAACTGGAGGGAGCCCCAGTTCCCTGTCCCTCTCAGAATCTGTTGTTGCCAAGTCAAACCTCAGCCAGTCCCAGAGGCTGATAAAACAGGTGGAGAAATCGTGTCTTCCATGGGGCAATGAAGAATATTAGCAGAAGGGAAGTTTTGTCATGAACCCCCTGCTAATGCACACTGCTGCCATCCCTCCACTGTGGGCAACTTGGCAGGGAAGCTCCAGCTCCCCTGCGGGTCCTTCTCCCGGCCCTGAATCCTTCATCTGTTGCTCCATCTTCTATTACATGTTTGGCATTCAGGCCACATGCCATGCTCCTACTTCAGGGAAAACCCCAGGGGGCCAAAAAGCCACCTCCTCCAATCAACAAGAAACAAGCTAGTCTTTACAGTCTGCACTCCTGACCTGGCTTCGTCAGCTGAGCAGCAGAGATCCTGTGGAAAGCCCAGCTTTCTCTCTGCACCACTATTAGCATGCTTTCCCCCTGCAGGTCCCCCCAAACACTGCCTCTCCCCTTGCCATTTGAGGCCCCCACACTGAGTGGTGGAGCTATGTCTGATGGGCCCTCTGGCCACATGGCTGGTGAATCACAGCTGAAGAACCCAGTCCTAGCTACAAAGTCAGTGGCATTGAGAGCTCAACAAAATGTGGTTTGTTTCCAGTCCCCTGGCCAGCCTGAGCTTTGGGGGTGTTTTCGAAGTCTGCATTCACTCTGCTTGAGCTTGGAAACCTTGGGTTTAGTAGAAGACCTCCATTGCCTTGCTTTAACTTCAAGTTCACATGCTTTCAGGATTGGGCAGACCTCCGTAGAAGGCCAGTCCTAGCCCTCTGTGGCAAGAATCTAGCCCCCTTTGAACAATCCATCTGGACTAACATCAGATCCCTTATGGCTTCAGTAGCTAGAGCATGGTACAGTGAACAGGGTGCCGCATTGGAAGGCAGACAACCTGGGTTCAAACAGCAGCTCTCCCATTTGCTACCTGTGTGACCTTGTCCTCTTTGGGCTCTAGTTCTTTGTCTGTAAAATGAGGTAATTGAACGAGCTGACTTCTGTGATTCCTTCTATCTCCAGAAACAGGAAAGTTCAGGTTTCCCAAATTGATGGAATGGGCCTAACCATAAGGCACAGTATATGGAGGCAACACAGACTAATGACCATTTTTGTAAGCTCCTAAAAACCAGTTTTATTTCACTTCTTAATAATTATGAATCTTTTGGGAGAAGAGAAGAGAAAAAGAAGAAGGAAAAAAAACATCTCATTAGGGGTAGGGGACCTGTGGCCTCGAGGCTACGTGTGCCCTTCTAGGGCCATGGCTGTGGCCTTTTCACTGAGTCCAAGTTTTACAGAACAAATCCTTTTATTAAGGGGATTTGTTCTGGGAAGTTTGGATTCAGTCAAAGGGTCACACTTAGAGACCTAGAGGGCCACATGTGTCCTTGAGACCCCAGGTCTAAGTGTATTACTGCCAAAGCTTGTGCTTGCTGTTCCCAGATTCCCATCAGCACCACTTGGGTTCTGTAGAATTCCATGAGCTCTTGTTTAGAACTCCTACAGGGCCTTAGGAAGTTTGACGTGATAACTTATGAATGGCTTCACCTGCCATTGAACTATCATCACTCCTGAATATACTTTACCTTGAAGAGACATTGGTTCTTTTCCCCATAGGAAGACCAGCTGTGTGACCCTGGGCAAGTCAAACTCCCTAGACTCCAGGTTGTCCTTCTGTAAAATCAGGGAGTTGGACTTGATGGGCTCTTCCAGCTCTAAATGTGTGATCTCATGAATAGATCACCTTGGAGGCAGGACTCAAAAGGGGAATTCATATTTGCTATGTGTGAGGACCTAGGAACCTTTCATTGACTGCGTAGGTTCTGTGCAAGACTTGGTTGCCTTCAGTGCGTTAAAGGAGCACATAACAGACTAGGGGAGTTCAGTAATCATCCCCCAGAAAGCCACCTGGTATTCATGTTGTTTTCAACATGTCTAAACCTGTTACTTCTCTGGCCTTATACACCTTAAAAAACCAGTGTTTTATCCTAGGGCCAAGACTCATGGAGAGAAAGAGCAGCACCCTGGCTGTCCTACCAGACAAATCTTCCCTTTTTCCTTCCATCTTGGCCTGGAACCAGACTCACATGCTAAGCTCTAGCCTCCCTTCCTAAGGTTTTTTTCCACTCTCATTTTAGGCCTCACAAGAGACATCAGAGATTGACTTAGTTCAGAGAGGGAGAGTGACTTTCCCAAGGTCACATGGCCCAGGAGGAATTTGAACCCAGGAGTTGTCTTTCCAGGACACCACATATGCCACCTCCTTAGGCACCATTCCAGAGGAGTTCAGCTCTCTAAAACCATGTTCCCAACTGAAAAGGAAGAAGGAAGTCTCGGCCCATTGACCTATTGGCTCTCTCCCTGGAATGCTTCTCCTCATTGTCCATGTGGTATGCCTTAGCGCCTTGCCACCACTATCGTTCTGAATTAGGGCTGGCGGAAACCCACCAAATGTACAACTGTAGTGAAAAGAAGATGGGCCGGCTTCCTTTAGGCTGTTTAGGCACCCACTGGTATGACTGCCTGTAAAACCTGATGGGTTTGTACTGTCTAAAGCAGCAGTGATCAATCTGTGGGTTGTGACCCCTTTGGGGGTCGAACGACCCTTTCACAGGGGTCGCCTGAGACCATTGGAAAACACATATTTCCGATGGTCTTAGGAACCGAGACACCACTCCTCTATCTGTCTCCAGGTGGGTCTGCCCACATGCAGATATGCCCAGATACGCCCACATACTAGTATTAAAGGGTCACAGCATTAGGAAGGTTGAGAACCACTGGTCTAAAGGCAGCTGTCCCATATGCCAACTCATTCCATGTTAGCTATCAAAAGCAACAGTCCAACACTTGTGGTGGCTTTCAAATCGAAGGCCATCGCTGATAGGGAAGATGTGTTCAAAGTTCTTTCTGCATTCCACATAGGTAAATAGGGTTGGACAGCTCCATTTTTAGAGCTGGAAGAGATCTTAGGACTCATATCAAAGATTATAGTCATTGATTTGGAGCTAAAAGGGGCCTCAAAGGGCATCACTTCCAGCCTCCTCATTTGAGGGGAGGAACCTGAAACCCAAAGGAAACAGACTTGCCCAGGGTCACACAATGAGTAAGTTAACAGCAGAGTCCAGATTTAAAGCTAGTTTTTCTCACTCCAAATGTGGTGCTCTTACCATTCCTAGGAAGTGACTTGCCCAAGTCAGTAGCAGAATTGAGACTAGATGCCACTTCTGCACCACTTTATTAAGCTGTAGACTAGACCAAAGTGACCCAAAGGACTCAGGAAGAGTCTGCCCTAAAGAGGCAAGGATAGACTGACTGCATGATCTCAGAATCTCCTCACTTTCAAAGAGTCCAGGGTCTACAGACATTTCTTTTTGTTTAACTGGTAAATGTATCTTTATTACCAATATTATGCCTGAAGTCAGGACTCAGCTTACCATTTATAGGTTGAAAACATTCACAGTAAGAAACAATGAGTAGGAATGTCACATAAATAACAGGCATAGCATTGAGAGCAAGGAGGGGAGAGAGAAAGAGAAAGGAGGAAAGAGGAGGGGAGAGAAAAAAGAGAGGAGAGAGAGAAAGGAGAGAGTAAGAGGGAGAAAGGAGAGAGAGAGAAGGGGGAGAGTGAGGAGGGAGAGAGAAAGAGAGTGGAGGAAAGAGGAGAGGAGAGGAAGGAGAGAAGAGGAGAGAGAGAAAAAGGAGAGAGGAAGAGAGAGAAAGGAGAGAGGAGGAGAGAGAGAGAAGGGGGAGAGCGAGGAGGGAGAGAGAAAGAGAAAGGAGGAAAGAGAAGGGGAGAGAAAGAGAGAGAAGGGGAGAGAGAGAGAAAACCATTTGGAGAAACATGCTCATTTGAAGAAAGGACTACTTTTGCCCTCCAGGGAGTCCCATGTGTGTTGGCATGGGCACTCCCATACTCTCTCCAGTGAGGGCTCGTTGCCCCTCTTGGATCCGTAGACAGTCTTTGAGAGTCGCAGCAGCTAAAAGATTCCTTACCTGCAGCCAACCTGGCAAAGCTTCTCTGAACTTAGCTAGTCCAATCTTCTAATGACATTCCCAGGGTCCAGTGCCAGGCCTATACTTGAAGCCTTTCCAGCTTGGTAAGACCTGTCAGGACCTGAGTTCTGCTCATAAGCCTTTGAGAGATCACCTTCCTCTGACACCAGAGGAAGACTAGAGTGAAAGAGAAAAAAAGGATACCTTCTCAATTTTCCACACACAGGAGTAAATTATTAAGTCAAATTCCGTTCGTTGACACTTACTAAATGCCTATTCTTTGCAGGGCTCTGTCTCAGCAAGACCTTATATAGAAGGTGGCCTTAGAGCTGAGCCTTAAAAAGGTTGGGATAACGAGTCAGAGGTGAAGAGGGATGGCATGGCTAGGGTAGGAGGGATGGTAACAGAGCCTCCACAGACACAAAGCTGGGAATGGCGGCCACTTGGGTGGGGCATAGATTGCATGAGGAGGAATAATGTGAAATCTAGAATTGATTTAGCTTGACATATTTGTTACAATGGTTTTTCTTCCTTTTTTTCAATGGTAAGAGGTGGAAAGGAAAGAAAATAAATTTTTATTCCTTGAAAAATATGGAGGTGGCTAGGTGGCGCAGTAAATAGAGCACCGGCCCTGGAATCAGGAGGACCTGAGTTCAAATTTGGCCTCAGACACTTAACACAAAAACTAGCCATGTGACCTTGGGCAAGTCACTTAACCCCAATTGCCTTACCCCCAAAAAGCAAAAAAAAAAAAAAAGAAAAATATGATAAAAGATAAAAAAAGATAAGTTGGGGCCAAATTGTAAAGGACTTTTAGTACTAAAGAGTCAGATCTGCACTTTAGGAATATCAGTGTGACAGCTACAAAGAAGATGGGTTAGAGAAGAGAACAGTTTGAGGTCAGGAGACCAACTAAAAGGCTATTGTAACAGTTAAAGCAAGGTGGCCCCAAACTAGGCCATAGGAAGGGAGAGAAAGGGTGCGGATGTGAGAGAAGCTGTGGAAGTTAAATTGATAAGATTTGACTGCTGATTGGATACTCACAGTGACTAGAGAGCAGTGAAGGAGAGTTTAGAGTTGAAGATGACTCCTGTGTTGTGAACATGGGTCATTTGAAGTTTGGTGACACCTTCAATAGACACAGGGAAGTTTGGAAGATTTCAAGGGAATGTCCTGAGTTCTGCTTTGGACACATTAAGTTGGGATGCTTATGGGAGAGCCAAGTGGAGTTGTCCAGCAGGTAGGCAGTGAGGCTGGGGCTGGAGGATCTGGGAATCATCTGAACAGAGGGGATCCTTGAATCCATGGGAGCTGATGAAATCACCGAGAGAGAGATCTTCTTGTCTTTTTGGGGAAACAATACAAACAGGAATAACTGATATAAAATGAACAGCAGTGCTCATAAGAGATGGAAACCAAGGGCAGCTGTGGGCTTTGAGGAACAAAGGATCATCAATGACTGGGGTGAGGGATGTATCAAAGAAGACGATGGGGAGTCAATGCGAGAGACTTACTGCCAAACTGACATTGAACCATTTATGACAAATAGAGATATGGTTTCCCCCTCCTTGGAGTTCTTCACACGGTCTAGCTGACTACTTGTTGCGCCTGTTACAGTGAGAGTTACTGTGGTGGATGAGTTGGACTAGATGTCTGTAGAAGTCCCTTCTAGTGCTCAAAATCTGTGATTCTGCAATCTCCTTCAGGCCGTGGAGGGGGAAGGATGTCATCAGAGATGGCAAAAGGTGCTGAGGGGAGGATGCCAGTTTCAGAGGGACAACAGCATCAACAAGGCTGAGGCTTGTCAATTTCATTTTTCTCTTCCTTGTCTCTTTTGCTTACAGGGTGACCTGCCCAATACACGCTCCAAGTTCCATGTCCTCTTCCTCCTCTTTGTGGCTTGCATGTTTTTCGTCAGCTTGATGATTCTCTTTGGGTACCATTGCTGGCTTCTCAGCAGAAACAAAACGACTTTGGGTAAGCTTGGCCAGTCCAGGAGACTAGTGGAATCACCCTTCAGGTTAGAGTAGTCCAGTAGCCCACTGGACCTTTCGAGGAACCCGAGATAATGGAGCCATTTAGCTGATGTCTCATCACTCTGCCACTGAGCCAGACTAAAGACAGCTTTAGTGAATGAAATCCAGGAGAAAAAAACCTGTTTGCAGATGGCCCTGACTCAGAAGGTTGCTGTTTATAGCTCATATAGGGTAACAGCTCCCCAGAGTTCCTATCCAAAAGCCAACTGACAGGGGCATGCATACCCAGTGACCAAAAGAAAAAAGGGACAAAAGAGGAAGCCGGGCAAAAGATGTGCCAGAAGAATGAATGTTCGGAGAGGGCATTTCAAAGAGGGGAGAAGGAAGATTCAGAAAACCAGCCAACCCAATATTTTAGCAGCATTTCTAGGCTAGAGGCACTGTGAGGAAGTAGGAAAGCATCAAAGACATGGCCCCCACCCTCAAGGAGTTTAGAGTCAGGTTGCAAAAGCAGGATGTAAATCCCTAAAAAGCTAAACAGCAAAATAATAAGGAAACCCAGTTTAATGCAGCAAGATACGTGTTATCATAACAAGCCAGGCCCTGGTTCACTGCCATGCAAAAGTTCCAGAAGAGATGCATAGAGGGCTGTCCCAGGAGGGATCAAGTTGAAGCTATATCTTGCCAGATGGGTATAATTGAGAGAGGGGGCAGGGAGCTGGGAAGACATCTCAGGAAGGTGGGAGAGGGCAATAAAGAGGCCTCTTTGACTGGACCCAAGGGTTTGGGGAGTTGAGTGACTAGAGATAGCGCTTACAAAAAAGGGTGGAGGCCAGATTATGGAAGACACTGAATGGCGATCCATAGAGTTTAGACTTGATCTAGTTGGCAGCTGGGGAGCCCTTAAACAGAGCAAGGAATAGAGATATCCCTAGCCAGGTTTTACCAAGCTTAGTTGGCCAGTTTGTACAGGCTCAATTGAAGAAGGGCAGGAACCAGCCAGGCCTTAAGTTGATTAGGACCTAACTTGGGCCTGTGGCAATGGAAATGGAAGAGGAAAGGGCAGAAATGGAAAATGATGCCAAAAAAAAAAATTCAAGAGCACTCAGAGGCTATTTAGATGTGGTGGGGGAAGGAAAAAGAAAGACTACTCAGAGACTCAGCCCACTGTCCTAGGGACGTAAGCTAACCCTCTATCACCACTTTGTGGCACTGGGGAGACAAAATGCACATATACACACGTTCACACAAAATTAGCAACACAAAATGATATATAAATCTATACCAGGGATGGGGGAACCTGCAGCCTCAAGGCCTCAGGCCCTCTACGTCCTCAAATGTGGCCCTTTGACTGAATCCAAACTTCATGTTTTATGATTCTGTGATTGTCAAAGGGTTACACTTGAAAACCGAGAGGGCCATATATGGCCTCAAGGCCACAGGTTCCCCACCCTTGAACTCCATATAAATGCCCAAGGAAGCAATGTGGAATGGTAGAGAGATTTAGAATCTGAGAATTGGAGTTCAGATCCTAGCTTTGACCTTGGACAGATCACTTCCCCTCTGTTTCTACCTCTTTAAAATTAAGGGATTGGACTATGAGCACTTAAGTCCTTTCCAGCTCTAATATTCAGAAGTCCCTTCTCACTTTGATCATCTATGTTCTAAACTTCTTCTTCAATCTGATAGTCCAGATTCTTTGTTTTTGGGTCCCTTAGAGCTGTAACATTGGATTTTTGAAGGTCCCTTCCATTTCTGACATTTTGTATGCCCAGGTCCCTCCTAGCCCTGACATTCTCTGAGGTCCCTCCCGGCCCTGACATTCTCTGAGGTCCCTCCTGGCCCTGACATTCTTTGTTCTAAACATCATCCCTTCCTGCAGATTTTTCAGAAATGAAATCTACATTGTTACCATTTTTTCAAATGTCATTATTTCTGCAACAGCTCTAAAGATAGGCACTGTTTGGCTGTTGCCACTTAGATGACGAGAAAATGGTCTGAAATGTGTTTTTCCCTCCTTACTTCTGGCGTGGAGAGGCGTGTTGGGCCCTGGCGGCCTGCTGAGATTTTCATACTAATCACAATTCCTCCTGCTTCTCAAGCATTTTCCTCCCAACCACCCAGTGTGGCAGATAGTATAAGTGTTCAGGGAAGGGAAATGAAGCTCTCACATCAGTGAAATGATTTGCTCATCCTCACCCAACTAAGAAATATCAGAGTCAGTACTTGAACCCAGTGCTTGAAGATCTACTCTGATCTCTTCACTAGCCTGTAATTTCTGCTATAGTGTGGTCACAGTACACAGAGTTGTTTCAGTCTAACTTTGTATTGGGTAGGCAATGTTTAATTTACTGAACCGTCTCATATTAATGTAGGATGATAGGTCAGCACTATAAGAGTAAGAAGGTGCCTCAGGACATCCTTCTTTTTCTGAGTGGCTGGGGGCATCCCATAATGCATTGTCCTTTGTTCCTTTCTCTCTGCTTCTCCACTCTCCTAACCCACCCTAGAGGCCTTCTCTGCTCCGGTATTTCTGAGCGGCCCGGACAAAAATGGATTCAACCTTGGCTTCATCAAAAACTTCCAGCAAGTGTTTGGTGAGAACAAGAGGCTGTGGTTACTTCCCATTGGGTCCAGGTAAGTAAACTGCCCTGGAGAAAGTAGCACATTTCACTTGGCTCCCAGGCCTGATTCCACTAGACACATCATTCCCTATGATGTTCCAGTTGTTTCTGCTAGTTTAAAAAAAAAAACCAACAAGCAGAAGCAGAGGTGTCAGAGGTTGGTTTGGGCCTCTGCAGACAGCAGTAGTAATCCCAGGAGGTCAGCAGAGAGTTATGCCTCCTGTGAAAATATCAAACCAATGGTCACCAGTTCAGGACCATAACTTGTCTCTGACTTTCCTAAAGCTCCCCGGCCATACTAGAAGACAAGCAGGTGTAACTAGACCACGTGGTGTTTTCAAATCTCAGTTACGTGTGATTAGGAAAGTAGCTAAATTGGATAAGACTTCCAAGGCCATTGAGTCCAACCTGTAGTGGAAGAGGAGTCCCTTGCACAGTGTATCCGCTAAGTGGTCATCCTGCCTTTGCTCAGAGACTTCTAGTGAGAGGAAGCTTCTTCCTCCACCCCTTTTCCCACCCAAGAAGGCCCATTCCACTCTGGGATACCTCAGCTTGTTATCAAGCCTGAAAGCTGCCTCTCGACAGGTACAGCCAGAGCTCCGAGCCAGTACACAGCACACTGACATGAATCCCTTTAGCTATTTGAAGACAGGTATAGTGTGCCCCTGAGTCTTGTAATTTCCAGGCTAGCAATCCCCATATGACGTGATCACGAGGCCCTTCACCATCTTCCATCGCCTTCCTCATCTAGACATTCTCCAGGTTACGTCCTTTCCAAAGTGTGACACCTCCCTGGACACCTAGGGCCTGGTCCTAGGCCCTCCATCTTTCTTCATGCAGTCTAAGAATATGTTCACTTTCTTGGCTTCAATTAATTTCAACATACATATATTAAATAGCTACTCTGTGCCAAGAACTGTGCCAGGTGGAGACTACAAAGAAGAAAGCAAAACAAACAATCCCTTTCATGGGTGATGGTGATCAGAGGACTGGAGGGAGGGAGAGAATTTGGAACTCAAAATTAAAAAAAAATGAAATGTTAAAAGAACTGCCCCTACCCATAAGGAGCTTAGATTCTGTTAAGGGGACACAATGTGGACACAAGTAAGTCAATATAATATACAAAGTAATTTCAAAGGGAAGAGAGTGTTAACCCCTGGACAGATCAGGTAAGGTCACATGTAGGAGGGCAAGAAATGTCTGGGGCTCGTGTGGAGCTGTCCCCTGGCAGACTTTTGTGACTTGGTTCCAGAGAGCATAACAGGGAGCTCTGGTGTTGAGAAGCAACTATAGGCTCAATAAGATAGATATCTTAGCAATCAGAAGTATCCCAAAGTAGAATGGGCCTTCTTGGGTGGGGGAAAGCTTCCTCTTGCTCGAAACTCTGAGTTCAAAGGCACAGAGACAGGAAATGGAATATGTGAAGGAGACAAATGAAAAATAAGGTGGGAAAAATAAGTGGAATCCACACTGTTACCTTCCATTGAGCATGTAGTCTACTATGACCCCAGATTCTTTTTCAGATGATCTGCTTGTCAAACCCCACTTTCCTTAACCTTATACTTGTAAAGTTGATTAAAGCTTTTACATTTATCCTAATTACATGTCCTGTTATCATGTCTGACTCAGTGAACTAGCATTTCAAGACCTTTTTGGGTCTTGATTCTGTCATCTGGAATGTTAGTGATTCCTCCCAGCTTGATGTCAACTTCAAATTTCATAAACATGCCATCCATGCCTTGATCTAAATCACTGATCAAACTATGAAACAACACAGGGCCAAGCACAGATCCCTAGGGAACTCCACTGAAAACCATTAATGACTGCTCTTTGTGGTGAGCCATTTGGCCAATTCATAGTCATCTGATTGTACCTTGCTTAGTCCATATCTCTCCATCTTGTCCACAAGAACAGATTTTACCAATTGCTTTGCTACAGTCTAGCTCCATTAGCAGCAGCATGCCGCATATTGTGGTAGTTTAATAACTCTGTTCAAAATGTTACCACTCTTCCTCCATGGCCTTCCCCACATAAGAGATAGTTTGGTTTGGTTTTGGTTTTTTAGAGGCCATGATATTTCTTAAAAAACCATTGGCACTCCTGCTGGTCTAGCTATAAAAAATTACCTATAGCCCTGTAATGGCCAGGAAAGAGTCTTACCGCCTGTGCCAGACTTTGTTTTTCCATTTCCAGATAGGTGGAAAGTTGGAGTCCAACTTTGTGGGGGGGTTATAATCCTACAAAGTAAACACTAGCCATGCTCAGCACCCCCTCAACCCTTCTGCACCCTGCTGGAAGCAATGGGTTTGTTTTCTCCGTGTATCAACATGGATAGAGCTGTCAACTTTCAGTTTCCACATGATGGATAGAGAGAGGAGTGTGGGTATTAGCAAAAGATGAATGTCCCAAGTCACCCCTGTTTCACTTTGCAGGGCAGTCATAGAGAAATGACCAGGCTCTCTGGAGCAAGGGCCAGCTCCAAGCCCTTCTCAGCTCAGCTGTGCTCTGAAAGGCCTGGGAGATGAGCCCAGGGTACCATGGACAACCTATTGCTCTTGGAGACCTTGCCCTCTAGAATTTGAATTTCAGTGACTGCCTCAGCTCCCATTTTGGCTCCCAGGTTCTATGACCTTGCTGACTCATAAACTAGGTAGAGCCCAGGGGATGCAACACGACCCACGATTTTTTTCTATCTCTGAGCCACAGCTGCTATCTACTCTCTGAAAGGATTCATTGCCTATTGACCTTTCTCAAGAGTTCAGAATCAAAGCAATAAGACAAAGGGATGTGAATGGGTGTTGTCACCAAATGCTGTTTATTAAGCACATGCATGTTGCCATGCTAGTGGCTGTCTAATGTAGCTTAAGCAAGCTTTCAGTCCAGAAGAGCCAACATTGATTCAGCTGCCCCTGGAACACTTAACTGGAAGATCATACTGCAGATACCTGCTGCCTGCTCTGCCACAGTTCCAGCCAGTAGGCCTAGGGTTTGGGTTCTTCCTAGAAATTCTCCAACCTTTTCCTAAATGAGGTCTTTCTCCTTTAAAAGAAGGGCAGTCATCTGCAGGTGCTCACTGTCTGCATCTCTCATACAGCCCAGGTGATGGACATTCCTTCCCAATGAGGTCTATGAACGAATCCCAGAATCCACTGCTGGCCAACGAAGAGCACTGGGAGGATAATGAGGAGGATGGTCGAGGTAAGTGAAGACAGAAAGGGATCTGCTTGGGCCTGTTCAACTGACCAGGCAGGTAGAGCACCGACCTGACCCTGTGGCCACAGCTGGCACAAGGTCTTGGCATGATAAGCTTCTGTCCATAAAGGAACCTGTACAACCAGCCAAGGATACCCCACACACAGTGTAGCAATCAGAGATGGCCTAGCAGTTTGGGAGGGCCTCATCATCCTTGTACTGGGGATGAGTTCAGATCATTTGGGACAATGAATGAGCATAGCCTTCCACGCTGGTAAGCTGTCTTTCTCAGAGGCTCACACTTCATAATAACTCAAAAGTTGAAAGGGAAATCAGAGAGCAATGAGTCTAACTTGGGAAGATTGGGTGAAAGGTACAGAGAGGCAGATTTAAGTCCCCTAATGATAACTGCCATCCCAAAGTGGAACAGGCTATCTCAGGAATCTGTGGCCTCCCTTTGAGATCTTCAGGTCAAGGTTGGATGACCACTCAGTGGAAATTCTGTAGAAGAGGTTCCTAGTCAGTTAGATGTTGGACTCAGACACTCTTCAAACTCTGAAATTCTTCTTCTAAAAACCTCCCCCAAATCATATAATCCTGGGAACGCCATTTATTTGCCATGCTTGCTGCCTAAGCTCACTCCAGTCCACCACTCTTCAGTGACTTCCACGTCATTAAATCCAGGGGCTTTTTCTCAGGCCTCATTCTCTTGACCGCGTTCAACACTCACCCACTCACCCCTTGTACTACTCTTTGCTCTTCTAGGCTTCTTTGATTGCCGCACTCTCACACTTCTTTTATTTCTTCCTTCTCCCATCTAAGGGTCAGCATTTCCCAAGACTTGCCCTCGGCTCCTGTCTCTTTCTATACTCATGCATTCCCATCGCTGATGCCTACATTCATGTCTCCAAGCTTCGCTCTCTCTACCAAGCTCAATACCCATATCTCCTATATTCCACTGGGTGATAGAGGTCTTCCTTTCTAATCTTTCATGGCTCTGAAAGTTTCCATGTCCCTCATGTCCTTCTGTTACTGTTTGAGTGGATCCCAAAATAGTTTTCATTAGCCACTTCCTGTTTCATTTGCCCAAGACTCAGCATCCCAGCAAAGCTATGGCTGATACCCCTGTGCAGTGCCTCTCAGGGCTGCCAGTTTTATTGAATACATTGCCCTAAGCTCTTGCCATAGGTTAATGGAAGTTTTCATTTGAGAGGGACAAACTCTCTTAACCACACCAATGATTGAGTAATGATATTTAGAGGTATGTAAGGAGAAAACAAATACAGTCTACTTGTGGGGAAAAAGCAATGTGCTTGGCACGATCTTTTTTTTTTTAAACTTTTATTTATTTTAGTTTACATCATTCATTTCCACGATATTTTGAGTTACAAATTTTCTCTCCATTTTTCCCCTACCTACCCCCCAAAACAGCCATCCCATTGTATAACTCCTATCTATTCTCTCCTATGTCCTCCCCCATCACCCCTCTGACTTTCTGGTAGGGCAGGATGGATCTCCCTACCACAGTTGGCACGATCTCCTTTCCCAAGGATCTAGAAGAGTGTTGTTTTCACATTGACTCAACAAAGTCATTTCAAGTGCTCTGTAAGACTCAGGTTGGGAAGCAGCTGCTCCTCCCAAAGAGAAGCCTAAAGCAAACTCATGGACACTAGATCTGATGAGTAGCCTTTGGCTACATACCTTTCCCATCACTATTCTGGGAGTGTTAAGACTTAGGTCGGTCTTTTCCTAGACCACAGTGCACAACAAAGCGTCTTTGCCCCAGGTGATCTCAAGAATCACCAAGGAGGCAGTGGGGGGAACTCGGGAAACCCAAGTTCTCTGCCCCTATATCACAGTGAGCAGAAGTCACTGTGTCTCTCTGGGCCCCCAGTTCATCCATTAAATGAGAATGTAGAACTAAATGGCCTTGAAGGCCTATGCTAGCTATAAGTCTTGGCTCTCTGTGGTCTAAGACTTGGAGGATTCGGTCTCCTCTGCTTAGGGCTCCTGGATACTTGCCTACAAAACTTCTTCTGTTAAGCCACGTCATACTCAAGGGCAACAGAGTGGAGTGCAAAGAGTGTTGGCTTTAGAATCAAAAAACCTAGGTTTAAATCCTGCCTGTGCTCCATACTATTTGTATGACCTTTGGCATCCCTGGGCCTGTTTCCACATCTGCAAAATGAGGAGTGTACTAAATAATCTCTAAGGATAGTCGGTGCTTAATCAATGCTTGCTGATTGCCTGATTCCAGCAGTAAACCCTAAGATCATAATCTTGACCCTGATAAAAAACTATTCTAGCATCACATCCACAGGGAGCGTTGTAGTTGCCTTGTGCCACACGCAGGCTTGTGGCAACCATATTTTCAAAATATCTTCTTCCTTTTCCCCCCTTCCCCAACCCCATTGGACTTTTCAGGAAAAATTCCCAAGTTCAAGTTCATGTACACTGGAAATGTCCAACAAAGATGGAATTCAGTATTGCCTTTTTTTAACCACCAGCACATGGCAAGGTGAGCATCTGCTAGGTCTAACCGTGTGACCATAATCCAATGGGACCTGTAATTAGCATTTTCTAGTAAACAATGCATCAATGAATCTGTCATCTCAGCGTGGGCACTTTCTCCACCACTGCACATCACAGTTCTTCTCATTATGGGTCTTCTTGGTCCAGGGTGCTCCTTGCCCATCCATCAAAACATCAATCAAAGTCCCTTGACTTTTTTCAATATGAGCACTTCCACCACCAATGCTGATCACTACACATATAAAGCACATGGTCTTAAGGAGTTACCTAAGACTCAGGGAGATTAAAGTGACTTGCCCAAGGTCACACAGCTAGAAAGTATTAGAAGTGGGATTTGGACCCAGGTCTTTCTGACTCCAAGGCCAGAACTCAATCCCCTGTGCCACATTTCCTCTGAGGAACACTCCCCAAGGATTTACGCACCATATGGAGGATGGGTCTTCAGATATTTCCAGACTTATCAGTCCATACTACTCAGGCCACCCATCTGTTGTCTCTTACTCTTATTACATAGCCACCTTCCTTGATATCTTCTAGTCCACTTCTTGCATGCATGTTCATCAGACATTTACCCATTATTTGGGAATGATCTGGTCTGTCAGTCTGGTGAGAATTCTTCACTTTGGAGTTAAAATGAAAATGAGGAGGAGAATAAGAGTCTATCATGCTTCTTTCAAGGTTTGGGGAAAGGAACCACTCAACACACTCAGCACAAGCATTGACTCATTTAATGAAGATAATAAAGGATACACAAATATGTGTGCCCCGTGAGCCATGTAACCAGCCCTGGGCCCCAGAATGCCTGCCTCTAGAGCATCCAGCAGTCTCATCCAATGAGGAGGATTCTGGACTCTTAGGGCCTAAGTTTGCAATTGAATGATTATCTCCCAGTGCTTCTGTGAAGGCAGCATCAGCTAGGCCAGGCCTCTTGTTGCAGTGGTGATTGGCCAGTCTACAAGGGGCCTCCGTGATCACTCAGTGCTGAGTCTGCCCTGCCCATTCATTGGTCCCTAGGCCATTAAGCAGATGTAGACTCTAGGTCATAATGTCAGAGATCCAGGGCTGGAAGGGCCCTCAGAGCTCACCTTGTCCAGCTCCCTCATTTTACAGAGGAGGAAACTGAGGCCTAAGGAGGTCAAGGGATTTGCCCAAAGTCACACAGGTAGGATTTGGAGCCAGGTTTTCTGACTCCTTTCCACCACATGACCTCCTTTCCCATTGGATTCCAAGCAACCATAGAGACTCATGCATGAACCAATAGGCTTTTCTAGTGCTGGATATATATGAACATAATGGAACATGGGACACATCTACACAACATATAATAAATATTTATTTATTTATTATTAAATATTATTATTATAATAAGTAAGTAAAACACGGGGCAACTAGCTCTATAACAGGCTGTAATGGAATATGGAAATCAGCTGTTACCAGATAACAGGGTATGGGAGAAAAGCCAAACAAAGATTTCCCAGCACTTCCTGACCAGGCCTGAGGCCTATGAAGTCCCTCATTACATGTGACTTCACTAACAAGATGGTGTCCAAACCTTGTTATGCAGCACAGAAGACCGACTACACAAAGTCGGAGCCTGTGAACACAATCGTCTTAAAAATTCCCAGCGCCTGCTTTGACCTCAGTTCGCCAGCTGTGATGAACAGAACAAGAAAGACATTAAAGGATCATGATAGAAAAATAAATGAGCTTCTGCTGGCGGGCTGGCTGGGGACACAGAAAGAGGGCCTTTAATTGACTTGTGTAAATTTGTCCAGTGTCTCAGGAAGGGAATTATTTTTCTTATCTAGTGAAATCTCAGTAAACTCAAAACAAACCCTTCAGCCTCAGTTTCTCCCTCTGTAAAATGAAGGATTAGCCCTACCGGCTCAACATCTGTGAGCCTGTGATTGCGAGCTTAGCTTTCTAGTGGAAAGGATATAAGGAGAGAAAATGTGGTACAATAGAAAAAAGGATGCATTTGGAGTCAGAAGACCTGAGTTCAAATGCTGCTTCCTGCCCCATACCACCTGTGTGGTTTGGGGCAAAAGTCACTCCACCTTCCCTGGGCTTCAGCTGTTCATCTATAAAATGAGACCTTCTTAAACTTTTTCCATTTGCAACTCGATGACCTTAAAGGCCCAATTCAGCTCTACATCTCAGCTCTCTGCTGTCCAAGGCTCCTCTGCTCAGAGTTCTGGGATGCATGGCTACATCATGCTAAAGGACAGTGTAGGTTGGATTGAAAAGCAGAAGACTTGGGTTGGAATCCCAGCTCAACTACTCTCTACCTCCATGGGCTTCTTTACTCTCCCCCTTGGTAAGAGGACAGATGTGTTCTGCCCTGATTATGCCCATTGTAGGGTGCCATGCCCTCTGAGAGAATACTGAGATGCCAAAGAAAGAGGGGCTTATATCCACTTGCTTATTAATAGCTTTTATTTGGGTTAATTAAGTTGATCAGGTTGTTTAAGAGAGTTTATTCACAAGAGGCCAGCTGTCCTGGGTGACAGCAGGACAGAGTAACATCATGGGTCCCCACACCAATCCCAGGCAGGTCAGGTATTCTACAGTCACAGAACAAAGAAGTCAGAGATCCAGGATGGCCTGGGGTCACATGCAAGTTTGTTCACAGGACATTGGAGCTTCTTTTGCCGTTTATGTTCACTCAGGGTAGTTTACATTCTCCGTGAGACTCAAAGTCACATTCCTGCTCTGGCGTACCCCTGTATGCCCTTGAATTGAGGAGTTGGACTGGGTGAGCTCCAGAGTCCTTTGAACTACAAAACCTGCTGTCCTTTAAGTGTATCCACCAGTTCTGGAGATGGGAGGGCTGAGGGATCGACATTCCAGCTGCTGTTAACTGCTGGAGAAATAAACAACCAATTAACATGGCTTAAGAACTTGCTCTGTTCCAGGCACTCTACTCGGTACTGGGGCCTGGTGGCAGAATGGCCAAAGGACCAGCCTCAAACCCAGGAAGTCCTGGGTCCACAGCCTGCCTCCACCACATCCTGGCTGTGTGGCTTAGCCTCTCCGGGATTTCAGCAGTTCTTTAAGGCTGAGACACAGAGAAGGAGCCAACTTGCATTGGTAGAAGGACTTTTCTCACCTGGGAGTTTTCCTTGTACCAATGGAATCACAGGTCCAAGTCTCTTAAGAAGCTTACACTCTAAGTAGTGAGATACACTGTGAAAATTCAGTTAACAAACAGCAGAAGACCACATATGACCATTGCCAAGGAGTTCTGTCGATCAGCAGGCATTTATTAAGCAGCTTCTGTGAGCCAGGCACAATGCTAGGTATTGTAGTACAAAAGTGACTGTCCCTAACCTCAAGGAGCTTACGCTGTAGGAAGGGAAGACCACATGTTCACAGAAAAGTCCATTTAGGATGTAAAAAATAAATACAAAATGATTTCAGAGTGGAAGCCTGTGACAACTAAGGGAATCAGAAAGAGCTTCTAGAAGGAGACAGCAGGCACTAGAGCTGAACTTTGAAGGGAACTAGGGATTCCAAGAGGTAGAGATGAGGAGGGAGAGCATTTCAAGCAAGAGGTACAGCCTGTGCAAAGGCATAGAGGTGGGAGACTGAATACCAAGTTTGGAGAACAGCAAGTAGACCAGTTTGTCTAAAATGTAGTGTGTATGAGGGGAGTAATGTGTAGGCAGCATGAAAAGATAATCAAGAGTCAGACTGTGAAGGTCTTTAAATACCCAGCAGAAGAGTTTGTATTCATCTTCACAGCAGTGGGGAGCCACTGAAGTTTCCTGAGCAAGGAAGTGTATCAATAATATCTCTAGGACTATCATTTTGGTAGCTGAGTGGAGGATAGATTAGGGAAAAGCAAGACTGGATGAAGAGGAACTGTTCAAATAGACCATAGGCCAGGCGAAAGACAGAGAGTTGTGGTGGGAGCAGAAAGAAAGAGATAGACCAGAAAGATGCTTGAGAGATGGACTCAACAAGACATGATGATTGATCAACCACAGGGCATGAGTCTCAGTGAAGAGCTAAGGATGACTGAACCTGGGTGACTGAGAGATTGTTGGTGCCCTTGACAGAAATGGAGAAGTCAGGAAGAGAGGTGGCTTTGGGGGGGGGGGCGCAGAATGAGTTTCCCACCCCGAGATTTAGTAGGATTAATACCAAAGGAGTTCCAAAGAGAGAGGTCATTGTGAGATGGGCTGGGGTGGGCAGCTAGGTGGCTATAGATAGAGCACCAGGCCTGGAGTCAGGAAGACCTGAGTTCAAAGGCGGCCTCACCAGCTATGTGACCTTGTGCAAGTCACTTAACCGTGCTTGCCTCAGTTTCTTCCTCTGTAAAATGAGCAGGAGAAGGAAATGGCAGACCACTCCAGTATCTTTGCCGAGAAAACCCTACATGGGGGCCACAAAGAGTCAGACATGACTAAAATGACTGAACAAGAAGATTCAGATTGGCCAAAAAGTGGGAAGAGGCTGTTCCAAGAGGCAGGGATTGGCATGAGTAAAGAAAGATCCCAGGCTAAGACTGTGCAAGGCAGATGTAGGCAGCAGTGAGAGTCCTGGCCTGGCTGCCCAAGTCCACACTAGGGAGCAGTTAGAAGGTTGAAAAGGTAGGTTAGGCTCAGATTGTAAGGGCCTGTGAATGACAGGTAAACATTTAGAATCAATCAAGTAAAAAGCATTTTTAAGCTTACTGTGTGCCAGGCCCTGTACTAAATGCTTTCTGTTCAATGCAGTGGAGAGCTAGGGATATTTGGGAGCAGAGATGTGGGGAGATGAAAGCTGTGTTTGCATAAGCTTTTCAAATGCACCTCCTCTCCAGAAATTAATACTCTCCTGCCCCTCCATTGGGTCCTCCCCATTCCTGGGCCTTCTGAGAATGGGGAAAATTGCCACCTGTCTGGGGCAGCTGGCAGACAAGTGCTCTGCTACCAAGCAAAGAGGCCTTTCAGTTGAAGAGCTTTGTTGTTTAGAAGTCTCTCCAGATAATTTTCCAGGCAATCACCTCAAGGTCACAGGCAGCCTTTGAATCTTTCTGGAAGAGAGAATCATTTTCTTAGACAAAGCCCAAGGGGCAACCCAGGGAGTCCTAGCCTAAATTGCTTATTTCAGCCCAGGACCACCTATTCCTTTGCCTGAACTGTTTGAGACGTTCTCTTTTGGCAACGGAAAGTAGAACCATGGAAGATTTCTTTAAGGTTGCTCTCCAATCATGTAAAGGCTATCAGAAATTAACCAGCCCACACCAAAGTTCCAGGAGCCTGCTCTTGGCTTGAGGTGATAGTGCCATGACTGATAGCAGCATCTCCTTGGGGCCAGGAATTCTGGATGAGGGGCTCTTTTGATTATGAGATTTTAGTTTTTTCAATGAACAGAAACTGAATTTCTCTCCCTCCTATTCCCTCCACTACAAAAAAGGAAAGAGAAAACCCTTGTAACTAATATTCATAGTCAAGAAAAACAAATTGCCACATTAGCCATGTTCCAAAAAGTTCTCTGTGTCAATGTGGGCAGCATGCTTCATCATCCATCATGAAGGGCTCTAGCTGGGGGAGGTAGTGGTGGTCCAGGGTAGACTGAGGCTGGAACAGGTTAGAGATGAAAGAGCTAATCTAATTCAAGCACAAACCTGCACTGAGTGCCTGGACCTGGAATTTTACTGGTATGGGGAACTCCCAGGTGAGGGAAGTCCCTTTCCTCATTCAGGCCACTACCTTCTCTACAGCTCCTACTACTAAAGCAAAGGTTCTTAACCTGCAGTCCACAGACTCCCTCAAGGTCTATGGAGAGGTTTCAAGTAGTCCATATACTTGAATGAGAAAAGATTGCATCTTTCTTTTCACTAACTTCTAACTGAAATTTAGAATTTCCTTCAATTATTTCAAAATGTCGTTCTGAAAATAGGTCCATAGACTTCATCAGACTGCTAAAGCAGTCCGTGACTCAAAAAAGTTTTGAACCCCTGTCCTAAAGAGTGTCCTAGAGCACTGGCATGTTGTGACTTACCCAAGGTGATAGAGTTAGCATGTACAGAGACAGGACTTGACTCTGGGTCTCCCTGGCTCCCAGGTCAGCTCTCAATATATGACATCAGAAACAGACAAAAGTGAAAAAGTTGCTCCCTTCAAGGGGCTAGTGGACAAGCCAGCATTCTGACGGAGCTATAGCCTGCAAACAGAGATGTCAATACTAGAACTTGAATGCGAGGGATCAGGGAAGGCTTCCAGTAGGAGGTGGCCTCTGAAATAATAAACCATAATGTGCAGTGTAGACGTCAACTGTCATCGAACTAGGAACAAGGGGTGGAAGTTACCAGTAGGAGGAAGTGCCCAACAACTAGAGCTTGCCAGACACAGACTCAGTTGTGTTGGGAGCTTGTGTTTTTCCTGTTGGTGGTGGTGTTAAGCAAAGGAAGATGATCTCCTAGAAGGAAGATACCTGTATAAGTCTAGGGATGGCCCCTTTTCACTCTTAAGAGCTATTATTCCTTTCCTTCTTGCCCCAAATCTTAGTCTCTTGCTCTCGTTAGCACCAGTGGAAAAGGCATCCCTACCTAAAGTCTTTGAGAAGACTTGCTTACCCTCCACATGTTTTCATACTGAAATAACCTACTTGGCAAAATGTCCACATCCTATGTGGAGGAAACATTATGAAAACATGTAGATCAGCACATGTAGATCAAAGGCCTTTGTATTTCCTACAATTTACTTTTCAGAGTATGGACCTTGTTGTTAAGGTTCAATCTCAACCAGTATAGACCCAGGCTGGACCTTGGGTAGGAAATGATGAGAAAATCAGTCTTTTCTCTCTTGAGAATGCAGATCAGTGGAGTTTGGTTTGTTTTGAAAATCAGGTTTCCTCTTTGCCACCACTAAAAGAAATGCCCCTGCCAAAAATCATTTCCCTCCCCCCCCCAAAAAAATTATCTCAGTTTCTATGCCTCTCAGTTCTTCCTGATCCCAGAGAGGAATGGATGAAAAATCTCCTGACTTGCAAGGGGCAGAAGATGGGAGAATAGCAGCAATATGGCCCCATTCCGCAAAAAGGAAGGCTGGGTGTGAAACCCGAGGCATCGTCCTCTAGTGGCCAGTGTAAATCCAATGTCATTGCCCTCTGCATTTGGTTCAGCAATCAGTGGAGCTCCCTCCACTCATTTAGGCATTTTCTCTCTCACACTCTTCTTCCTTTCTCCATCAGTTTAGAGCATGGATAATCAGGTTGTAACCAACTTACTCTTACATTTCTCAATTACCTTCACTAGACAGAAGGGATTCTGGAATCCACTCCCTAAAAATCAGCACAGTCCCTCCACTGATGTCATAGAATGGAAAGAGAACTGAATTTGGAGTCAGAAGACCTGGGTTCAAATCCTATGGCTCTGCTCCTTCTTGTGTGACCTTGGATAAGCCACCTAACTTCTCTAGGCCTCAATTTCTTCATATGTAAAATGAAGGGGTTAGACCCAATGTCCTGGAATGGTCATTCTATCTCTAAATCTATAATCTTATCATTGCTGAACCACTCTCGGCGATATTTGAAAGATTACAGAAAGCAAGAGAAGTACCCTAGGCCTGGAGAAGAAAATGTTCCCTTTTTTTTAAACAGCAAACAGAGGCTTCAAACTATGGGCTAATGAGCTTGACCATGTTTCCTGAGAAAATTCTCTGGTTTTTCATTAATGAGATGATTACTGAGTATCTAGAAAAGGAAGAGATGATTCTAAAGAGCCGGAGTGGCTTAATCAAGAAGAGGTCATGCTAGAAGAACCTTATTTCCTTTTTTGACACGGTTATAAAAATGAGTGGTTCGGAGAAATGCTGTGGATAATAAGTGTCAGATAGAGTCTACCTAGATTTTAGCTAAGCATCTGATAAAGTTTTTCAAACTTTTCTTGTGGAAAAAATGGTGAGATGCCGACTGGGCAAGAATATAAGCAGAAGGACTCAGAATGAATTGAATGACCAGACTCCAGAGCCATAAACAATTCAGTGTCATCTGGACAGTAGATCTCCACTGGGATCTCTGCTTGGCTTGGCTCTGTGCTTTTTACTCTCGTTATCAAGGATTTGCATAAAGGCATAGACACTCATCAAATCTGCAAATGCTGTGAAGTGCAAAGAGATATCTAACACACTGGATGACAGAGTCAGTGTCCAAAAGAATCTTGGCAGGCTAGAGTATTGGGCTGAAGGCTAGAGCACTGGGCTGAATTTGATCGGCCAGAATTTGATAAAGTTAAATGTCAACTCTCACACTGGGGTTCAAAAATTCAAAGTCACAAGTACAGGTCAGGGACAGTTAGACAACAGTTTGTCTGAAAATGAGCTGGGACTTTTAACAGACTGCAAGGTCAGCAGGAGTCACCAATGTGCCATGGCAATCAAAAGAAGCTAATCTGACCTTGGGCTGTGGTGAAGGGCAGAGGAGAAGCCTTCTGCATCTGCCCTCATTAGAGCGATTGGGGTATCTGGATGCTGTGGGATCCAAAGTGCATTGGAAACTGGAGTGTGTCCAGGGAAGGGCTGCATTTTGTGTCACATGAAAAGAACTTGAAGGAACCAAGGGATGTTTAAGCTGGAGAAGGCATTTGAAGGGTTGTCATGTGGAGAAGGGATTCGATTTGGTTCTGTTTGGCCCCAGAAGGCAGAACCAGGAGCAGTGAATGGCTGGACATTGCAAAGAGGTCAGTTTAAGCTCAATGACAGGGAAAAAAGTAGAGTTGTTCCAAAGTGGCTTCCATCTCACTGGGAGTCTTCAAGTAGAGCCTGAGTGAACACTAACATTCATTCTATGTTATACCAGCATAGTACGTTACAAGAAATTTCTTTCTGATCTGGGTTACACTAGATGACCACTGAGTTCCCTTCCATTCCTAATGTTCTGTCATTGTGTAATGCTGGTTTTCAATCATTCATGTCTTCAGAGAATGCCTAGTTGGAGCAACTAGTTTAGAAGTGCCGTAAAAGAGGCCAAAACTTATAAGATGACACACTCCTGCCTTGAGGAGTCTTACAGTATAATTAGGAAAACAAAACTAGCACACAGAAACAGAGAATGTAGAAGGGCTTAACTGTTTGGTGCTGACCCTAAGTGTAATGAGAGTCCAAAGCAAGGAGAGATTGGCATGGGCTGGGCTTCACTACTCACAGAAAACCTCATGGAGGAAGTGTGACCTGAAGGATGAGTAGGATTGGATGAGTAGAAAGGAAGAAGACTGTTCATTCCAGGTTAGGGAGACAAGGGAACAAAACTAGGCATGGAGGTTTCTCTTTATTTGGAAGGCAGTAGGGAGCCATTGTGGGTTCTTAGGAAGGAGAGAAGCACAAGGAAAAAAGTGAGGTGTTTTAGTCTGTTAGTGTAGGGCAGAATGGATTAGTTGGGGGAGAGGAGTGACTAGAGATAAAGCCAACTCAGAGGCTATTGCTGAAATCTAGGTGTGAGATAATAAGAGGCAGTGACAGAATCAATCAGCAAGCATTTCTTAAGTACCTATTATGTGGTAAGCATGAGAAGCACAGACCAAAAAAAGAATCCCTACCCTCAAGGAGCCTACATTCTTTGGTATAATACATACGGGGACTAACTATACAGAGAATAAAGAGAAAATGACTCAACAGAATGTGTTGGGGAAAGGAGGCATCAGGAAAGGCTTCATGGAGAAGGTGGCAGGTGTTTGAGCAGAGTCTTGCAGTCCCATCTCTGACACATACTGGCTCAGCAACCCTGGCTAAATCACTTAAGTTTTTAGTGCCTACTGTGGTAGGGAGATCCATCCTGCCCTACTGGAAAGTCAGAGGGGCAAGGGGGAGGACAAAGGAGAGAGCAGATTGGGGGAGTGGTTATACAGTGGGATGGCTGCTTTGAGGTGTTGGGTAGGGGAAAGATGGGGAGAAAATTTGTAACTCAAAATGTCATGGAAATGAATGATGTAAACAAGAAAATAAATTAATTTATTTTTTAAAAAAATAAAAGTTTTTAGTGCCTAGGCAATTCTTTAAGACTGTAAGCTATAGAGAAGGTACAATGCCTAGGCACTAAAAACTTAAGTGACTTACCCAGGATCACTCAGCCAGCATGTGACCCAAATTGTAAAGTGTTAAGGAGTGAGAAGAGAGGAAGTAAAGAAAACAAGAGTAGATAGCTCTTTGAGGATAGGGGAGACTTAGAAATGTTTCAAGGCAACAGGGAAGGAACCATTAGATGGGAGAGACTGACGAGAGAGGGATGATTGCGAGCATAGTCTGCTGGAGAAGATATGTGAGGGGTCAGGTTCAAATCACTGGAGGAAAGGACATAGTGGGGAATGATGTCAAAGGGCTTTGAGATGAAGAGAAGGGGAAAAGAGGGAGCTCATGGTGAATGGCCTTCATTTTCTTAGTAAAGTCAGAGGCAGGTCCTCTACTGAGGGTAGCTAGAGGGAGGAAGAGGGATAGAAAGCTTGAGGATAGAAAAGATTTGGAACAGCTTTTGTGGGGAGTGGGATAGGGAATCAATTAGGCAGAGATACAAAGATTGTTTTACTGCAGTGAGAGCCCAGTTGAGAACAATGGAGAAGGACCAAACCTAGGAGACATTTTGAAGGAAGAAACAACAGGACTTGCTGCCATATCGGTTGTAAAGAATGGAGAAGTATGAGCTTGAGTTTCTAGCCTGAAAAACTGGTCAAATCATGTTTGCACTGACTGGGAATTGTACCCAGTTTAGAAAGAAAACAATGAATTCAGTCATGGATGTGTGTGTCATTTGAGGTGATGGTAGCATATCCATGTTGTCCAAATCCAAGTAGTTGGAAATAAGGAACTCTAGGAAAAGTGGAAAATCAGGATGGGAGACAGTGACCATGTTACAGTGTTGAAGGCATGGGGATGACGGAGAAGATCTGGGATAGGAGAAGACATGAATAGAGACAGAGGATGAGCTGCCAGAATGAGAGGAGAACCCGGAACATTGAACATTATACCTAAAAAGCTCCCTAGAAATAGGATGTTATTGCCAAAAGCAGCCTTAGAAAATAGACCATAGGGGTGGCTAGGTGGTACAGTGAATAAAGCACTGGCCCTGGAGTCAAGAGAACCTGAGTTCAAATCCAGCCTCAGACACATAACACTTACTAGCCATGTGACCTTGGACAAGTCACTTAACCCCAATTGCCCTGCCTTCCCTTCTCCAAAAAGAAAAAAAAATTAAAAAAAAAAAGAAAATAGACCATAGAAGGTGACATCCAGGAGGGCCTTTGGAACATGGGACATAGAATTTCAGGTCAAGAGGAACCTTGGAGATCATCTAGTCTGACATACATTTTGTAGACAAGGATAATGAAGAGAAGGGCAGTGATTTTCCCCAAGTGAAATAGCAAGTTTTTGGTGAACAGTCCCAGTCTCTGTCTTTGAGCTTAGAATAAATAAGAAATCAGAATAACATTTTATTGCCCCAAATACCTGGTAAGGGCCACAGCAATGCCATGCCTGGACAATCCTGGACTAGACTGAACAGGCAACAGAAATGAATGAGGAATGTTTCTGTGGCTGTAATTCTTCGGGATCCCACTTCTGTCTCTATTGGATTCCTTCCCTGGAAAAAATGCAGTCTGGGAAGGATGGAGTGTGTGTCTAAGTACTCACACTCTGCTTCTTTGAGTAACCAAAAAACCAAAGGACTATCTCAAGGGGAGCTGCTGCTTTTTCTTTGACCATGTGGAGGAATTTAGTACCATGCCCCTTGAATCATTTGAAAACAGGGAAAATGGAGCTGCCTTCCTCAGAGCCCTCTGGGATAAGCCACCTGTGACCAGAAGGCAGGATCGAGAGCTGGAAGGGACCTGAGACATCGTCTAGTTCAACCTCCTCAGTTTATAGAGAAGCCCTCAAAGAGGAAGGGACTGACCCAAGGTCACACATCTAGTAAAATGCAGAGTCAGGAATTGAACCCAGATCCTATGAGCCCAAATTCAGTGTTCTTTCTGCTATGCAAAGCTCTCTTTCATTAATGACCAGATAAATCACTGGCCCACTCCTGAAAGCCTGGCTTCTAGATGAGACTCCCCCAGTAGCCTGAGCCCCAAGAAATTCCTGTCACTTCAGCTGGCAACATCCGGGTTTGTAATCTTAGGGAGGCCACCTCATGCCCATCCAGCTTTTTGCCCTTTAGGATCTCGGAGCCCTTTGCTGAGACAACACTGACTTACCCTCCTAGTGCATCTGTGGCCTGACCAGGAATGGCACTTTT
This sequence comes from Pseudochirops cupreus, assembly GCA_028627135.1. Taxonomy (NCBI): domain Eukaryota; kingdom Metazoa; phylum Chordata; class Mammalia; order Diprotodontia; family Pseudocheiridae; genus Pseudochirops; species Pseudochirops cupreus. Next base: position 39,162,596 of record CM053582.1, on the reverse strand, counting down.
CTGTTGCTCTAACTTGAGCAACCTCAGTATTCTGCTCTGTAAAATGGTTGTCCTGAGTAATCTCAAAGGTCTCTTTCAGCTTTAAATCCTATGGCCCGACTTGGGAGCATCAGGGATTTCATGAAGAAACTCCACTTGGAGAAACCATTGCAGAATTCAGAGTTCTAGTCAGTAGAGAATCTGCTTGTGTCACCAAGCATCAGAAGAAGGAAAGCAAAGCATGTGTCTGTGAATGCTAACGTTCATGCTTGCTCAGCCTAGTCACTTCATCCCGCCGCAGAAACACACTAATGCTTAAAGTGCTGTAATAACCGAAGGCCTTGACTGTGTCACGCAGAGAATAATAAGGCTCAGATATCGTCGAAGTTGCCAGGCTCCAGATAAATCCCATTAGCAACAGGACATGGCCCCTGATGCTGACTAGCAGCCAGGAGCAGGTATGGAAGATCAGATAATGGCAGCAAATCCAAACCCGGTGCTTTACAGCCCAGCAAGGGGCCCACCCCTGGGGTGGGAGACTCTGCCTCTGGGCCGCATGACCCAGCCAAGCCCAGCCAGTCTTTAGAAATGTGCTCATCCAGGTTGGTACCAGCAGGAAGTGAGGAGGCCTTAATTCCACCAGGAAGTTGTCTAGAGGTCATCTAGGCCAAAGCCTGTGCATTTTTTATGGAAGAAGAAACAGGCTCAGCATGAGTAGATGACTTACGCAAAGTCACAGACTAGTAAGTAGACGAGCTAGAATGGGAGGTCAGGGGTCGGACATCATACTGCTTGGTTTGGAGCCTGGCAGTGTGACCTTGGGTTCTCCCACCCCCCGCCCAGTTTCTTCCTCTGAGCTCTCAGTTTCTGATCTGTCAACCTCGAAGTTCAGTGTGTGCTGCACTGTGAGGGAGGTACACATGCCTCCTCGGGGAGAGAGGTTCAGGTGGAGAATGCACCTTCCTGCTCTGGGCCTCTTTAGTCACATGGGGCTGTGACTTTGGTTCTTAAATCTGCTGCTTCCCAGGGTAGAATGAGGGAAGAAAAATGAGCTAGGGATGAACCATGCCAGTGGATCATATTTATCTGAAGACAAGCCATCCTATTTCCCTAAATCCACTTTGCTTAAGACCTAAATGAGGCCTAGGATCGTTTGTCAGTAGATACCTATGGGAATCTTGGTGGCAGTAGGAGCATGAATAGGCTGGGGAACAAGGAGCACAAGGAGGGCTGTTGATGAATGGGCACTGGATTCTGCAATGGGCTTTTACCAATGATTCTTCCATGGCCAGTCTTAGGCTGGGAAAGTCCATTCTCAGGTCTGACTTCAGACCTGTACTCAGAAAGCTGTGGATGGATTCAGGTACCCTGCTGTGGGCTTCTGCCCCCAGGCACCCTTGCTGCTTCCACACGGGAAAGAGACTATATATGCAGATGTCTCCTACCACCCTCCACAGGCAACCCCCAGGACAGGGTACAGGTCCCTCCAGCCGCTCTGGCCTCTGGACAGGGAAAAAGCGACAAAGTAAAAGGGTCACATGGGGCCTGCCCCCCTCAGAGTCCTAGCTAACCAGGCCATCTTGGAGAAAGCCTCAGTCCCTGAACCCCCATCAAAAGCTGCCCCCAGCCCTCTCAACAGGGAATGGCAACACTCTGTGGGGAGAACTAGAGCCACAGGTCTGCTCTGGACTGGGTGAAAGCTAGGCTCACATGTCCCCTCCGCACAGTCAGTCAGTCGTCAGCACCTGGAAAGTGCCTGTCATGTGCCAGGCACAGTGCTAAGAACCAGGGATACAGAGAAGGACAACAGGCAGTTGCTGTTCTTGAGCTCAATCTACAGGAGGGAAGGAAAGAAGCACTTACTGAGTGCCTGCTGTGTGCAGTGCACTGCACCAAATGCTTTTCACATCATAAGTCCATTGATCTTCCCAACAGCTGTGTGGGGGGAAGCTGTGCCCCCCTGTCCCCATACTGGGGGTGGCGAGGCTCCCACAACCAGATTTGGTAGGGCACTTGTCTGTACTGGGCAGGGGAAGCTGTGCCCCCCTGTCCCCATACTGGGGGTGGCGAGGCTCCCACAACCAGATTTGGTAGGGCACTTGTCTGTACTGGGCAGGGGAAGCTGCTCGCGCAGGTCTGCATTCAGTTATTGTTCTGTCGGAAGCCCCCAGAGCGGTTCCATTTGTATTCCATTCATTTCTTTTTTCCATAACCATCTCATTCTAACAGCCTGGCCTGACTCGGACCAAGCCACTGCATGACTGTGCATCTCACCTGTTTCCTTTCTCCACATTTTAGATTTCCTGGAAAGCTCATCATCGCTTACCATTGAAATGGAGACATAGCACTTTCCCCATCTCCTGCTTGTGTCCGCTAGGTCAGTACTGGGGAAGAGTCCTGGAGGAGGAGGAGGACAAAGTCCTCAGCCCAGTGAACCCAGGGTTCCTGTCATTTCTCTAAGATCATTTGCATAATCATTCTATAGGTCATTTCCATCAAGGGGATGCTTCAAAGGATGCCCACAGCCCCTCTACTCATACCACACTTCCCATCTTGAATCAGTTCCTAATCACATGACCAACAGTATCCAGGCTTAGAGGGAGGGGGCAGTACGTTCCATAGCAATGTCATCGAAGTGAGTCCTTGGGTTTAGTTATAAAAAGAACTCATAGTTCTGTAGTGGCTTGTGTATTCCTCCTAGAAGCACTGTCATTACATCCATTTCACAGATGGGGAAACTGAGGCTTAGAAAGGTGACTTGCCCAGTATCCCACAGCTAGTAGGTGTTAGAACTGTATTCCTGACCTTATTACAAATGGGTGGGGTGGCTTTAGGGGGAGTCTGCTCTTACTAATGTCCTGAAAGACTACAAAGGATCTAGAAATGGTGGTTGCCCAACAAGAGATCTTGGCACCAAGGTATGGGGGAAAGAGCACTGGCTTGGGAGTCAGAGGCCCTGGGGTTCAAATGCTGCTTACTACTTGACCTTTCTGGGCCTCCGGTCCTTCGTTGGATATGACAGGACAGGACAAGATGGACTTTGGGATCTCTGGCTACCCTTGATCCTGGATCCAATTCAAGGTATTGATTTTCCCAGTGTACATTGCAAGCCTTATCTTATGACAGTGAGGGCCTCTGCTTGAAATGATAAAGGTTAAATATAGGTTGTTTTCTCCTGACTCCATTATACCAATTAATACTGTACCCCTACCCCCTCGAGAAGAACACCCTCCCCTAGTCCCCTGAGCAAATACTGCTAATGTGTTAACTAGTGGCAGGCCAGGCAGCATGTGGGATTCTCATTGAAAAGTATTTTCTTAGTGAAGAAGTAAACAGCTTTCTTCCCACAATACTCCCAAACAAATAAACCCAGTATAATCCAGCAGGGAAAGATGTAATTCTAGTAACAGGTCTGCCAGGGAGCTCAGAGTAGCAGCTTTCTGACAAATGCTAGGATCAGATTGGAGGAGCTGGAAGGAACTTGAGAATAAGAGAACGTCAGAGCAGGGAGGGACCTGAGAACAAGAGAATGCCAGAGCCAGGGGGAACTTAGAACACCAAAGGTCACAGTTGGAAACAACCATAGGACAGAGAATGTCAGAGATGGGCAGGGTCTTAGAACAGAATCTAGGTCCCTAGAATCGAGAATATTGAAGCTAGAACAAGTCTTAGAAAAAAAGAAAATCAAAACTAGAAGAGCCCTTGGGGTGGCTAAGTGGTACAGTGAATAGAGCACCAGCCCTAGAGTCAGGAGCACCTGAGTTCAAATCCGACCTCAGACACTTAACACAAACACAAAACTAAGCATGTGACCTTGGGCAAGTCACTTAACCCCAATTGCCCTACCTCCCCCCCCATCCAAAAAGCAAAACCAAAACAAAACAAAAAACTAGAAGAGCCCTTTGAACAGAGAATGTCAGAACCAAGAAGGACCTTAGAATAGATCATGTCAGAGCCTGTAGGACCATTAGAACTTAAGAATGTCAGAAACGGGAGGCACCTTAGACCCCAAAATGCCATAGCTGGGAGAGACCTTAGAAAAGAGAATGGTGCATCAAGGGGGAACCTTAGAACAGGGGATTCACATCTAGGGGGAACCTTAGAGCAGATTGTCACATCTGGAAAGCACTTTTAAACAGAAAGTCTTGAGGCCAGAAGGGATATTAGAATAGATGGTGTCAGAGCTAGAAGGGCCACTAGAACAGTGAATGTCAGGGATGAAAGAGGGTACTTAGAAAAAAAGAATTTCAGAGCTGGAAGGGGTCTTAGTACAGATAACGTCAGAGCTGGGACAGGCCTTAGAACAGAGAATGTTACTAATAGGATGAACCTTAAAACAAAGAATGGGTCTTCTGGGCAGGCCCTTAAAACATGGACTGTCAGAGCTGAGAGGATCTAAGAGCAGGAATGGGCCTTAGAACTGAGAATAAATATCAGAACTAGGAGAAACCTAGAATTTTGGACTTAAGAGGGGCCTTAGAATAGAGAATGTTGGATGTCAGAACTGGAGGGACTTTAGAACAGGGAATGTCTGATCTGCCAGACACTACAGAATTGAGAACATCAGAAGTGAGAGGGACCTTAGAAGAGAGACTATCACAGCTGGAAGAAACCCTAGTCATAGGCTGCCAGAGCTGAGAACTGCAAGGACCATAGGATGGGATGAAGGGACCAAGGTACACAAGAATGTCAGAGCTGGAAGAGGCCTTAGAACATGGACTGGCATACCTTCTAGGGAGCTTAGAACATGGACTGTCAGAGCTGAAAGGGAGCTTGGAACAGAGAATTCAGAGCTCAGAAGGGCCTTACAACAGAGAACATCCAGGCCAGGATTACCTAATGAGAGGGAATTTTAGGGCTTGAACAGGTTCTAGAAAAGAGAATTGTGCAGGAGAGGATTTAGAATAGAGAACATCAGAGCCTTAGTATAGAAAATGTCACAGCTGGGAGGGACCTTAGATTATGGAGGAACTGGAAGAACTGAAAAGGACCTTAGAACCAGGAGTATCAGAGCTGGGATTTGAGGAGTGGGAGGAACACTTTAGGAAATAAATGCCAAAGGATCTTCCATTCTGTTGGGGGCTACAGCATGCTTCCTGATCCCTACAGGATACCTACAAAATACAGTAATTTGTTGTGTGCGTAAGGGTAGGTACTGACAATTAGGCTGGGGAATGGGGAAAGGCATCTTAAAAAATACACGAGCCAAGGCCTCAGGGAGGCAGAATTGAGGAAGGAAAGCATACCAAGCATGAAAGATAACCTGTGCAGAGTCCTGGAGGCAGGAAATGGAACTTCATAACCGGTTAGGCCACTTCCTGCCTCGGACAGGCATTGTCAGAACTGAGGAGCTTCGAACAGAAAATGGCACATCGTTGGAGGGACCTTGGAACAGCATATGTCAGAGCTTGGGAGGGACCTTAGATCGGAGAATGTTATAACTGGGAGGGACTTTGAAATAGTGGTCACAGCTAAGAGGGCCTTAGAATCATAGAGGGACAAACAAAGAACATCAGAGCTAAAAGGTCTGTTTGAACAAAGCATCCGTGATTGGATGGTGGGGGAGAGCATCCAAGCAGAAAATGTCAGAATAGACCCTATGCCTAGAAATGAGAAGGTCTAAAGAGGTTTTGGACAAGAGAATATCAGAGCTAGGATGGGCCTTTGAACAGAGAATGTCAGAGCTGAAAGTGGTGTTAGATCAGAAAATGGCCTGTCTTGGAGAAGCCTTAGAAACATCCCATTGTCGTTCAGAGCTCAGGGGAATAGAGAATATCACACCTGGCAGGGACCTTAGGCTATGAACTGTCACAGCATTTCAGAGCTTAAAGGACCTTGGATAAGAAAATGTCACATCTTGGAGAGGGATTCTGAGGACATAGAACAGCAGAACTGAGAGGAAGTTTGGGGCACAGAATAAATATCATATCTTGGAGAAAAGGGAATAATAGACCTTGAAGGGAATCTTGTTCACTTGTGCCCAAATCTTCGTGAACCTATTTGGGGTTTTCTTGGCAAAGATACTAGAGTGGTTTGCCATTTCCTTCTCCAACTCACTTTACAGATGAGGAAACTGAGGCAAACAGGGTGAAGTGACTTCCCTGAGGTCATACAGTTAAGTGTCTGAGGTCATATTTGACACCAGGCCCAGTACTCTGTCCACTGCAGCACCGAGCTGCCCCTGAAGGAAACTTAGTACAGAATATATCAAAGCTGGAAGGGGACTTAGAACAGAGAATGTCAGAACTGCAGGAGAACTGAGAGAATGTCCAAGCTGGCCACTCTACGTTTGCCTTAGATCACAAAATGCCAGGCCTGGTGAGTCCCTTATAACAGGGAATGTAGTAGCCACAACTGGCATCAGAAGAAAAGAGAAAATCAGAACTGGAAAGGATCTCTGAGGGCAGCTAGGTGATGCAGTGAATAGAGCACCTGCTCTGGAGTCAGTAGGACCTGAGTTCAAATCCGGCCTCAGACACTTGACATACTAGCCATGTGACCTTGGGCAAGTCACTTAACCCCAATTACCCGGCCTTCCCCCTCCAAAAAAAAAGAAAGGATCATTGACCATGGACTTGTAAGGGCTGAGAGGGACCTTCGAAGAGAGAATGGCATAGCAGGAAAGGACCTTATAAAAATGTCAGAACTGAGAGAATGTCACATCTGAGAATGACTTTAGAACAGGGAATGGCAGAGCTTGGAGGGACCTTAGATTATAGAATATCAGGAGTGGCTTTAGAACAGAGAATGTGGGAGCTGGGGGTTCCCTATAGCACATAATGTAGGAGGAAGGAGAAAAATCAGAGCTGGGAGGAACCTTCCAACAGAAAATGTCACAGATAAAGAGACTTTAGAACACAGATCCTCAGCTGGAAGAGACCTTAGAAGAATGTTGAGGCTGAGGGATATCTCAGAGTATGTTGATGCATAAAAAAGAGAAAAGCTGAGCTAAAAGGGTCCTTAGAACAGAGCATGTTAAACCTGCAAGGAACCTTAGAAAAGGGAATGGCAGAGCTAGGAAGGAATATAAAACAGTGAAGGTTAAAACTAGGACCAACCTTGGAACAGAGAGTATCAGAGCTGGGAAGTATCTTAGAACATGCCATGTCAGCTCTCAAAGCTCTTCAGAACAGGGAAAGTTGGATCTAATAGAAACCACAGAATAGAGAATGTCTCAGCTGGAAGAGATCTTAAAACGGTGAACATAGAGTTGGGGATGCCCGATACCAGAGGATGGAGCAGGGATTGGGGATGCCCAATACCAGAGGATGGAGCAGGGATTGGGGATGCCCTATACCAGAGAATGAGGCAGCTAGGTTGCTCAGTGGATAGAGTTCTGGGCCTGGAGTCAGGAAGACAAAATCTGGCCTCAGACACTTGGGCAAGTCACTTAACCTCTGTTTGCCTTAATCCACTGGAGAAGGAAATGGCAAACCACTCTAGTTTGTTTGCCAAGAAAACCCCATGGACAGTATTGGCAGGCTATGCCCCACAGGGTCACCAAGAGTCAAATACAACCAAACAACAATACCAGAAAATATAAGAGCCAGGATAGGCTAGGAGAAAATTGGAGCTAAGTGGGACTTTAGAATAGAGAATGACACTTCTAGAAGGGACTTTTCATATAGACTGTAAGAGACAGGACCAGAGAATATCGCAAATCTTGGAAGGACCTTCCACCATGGACTCTCAAAGATGAGCGGGACCTTCGATGGGTAATGTCAGATCTGGAAGGGGTCTTAGAACACCAAGTATGCCATCTGGGAGGGACTTCTGTTTACAAATCATTTAACGATGAGATGCGATTTACACATAATTCATGTCAGAGACAAGATCTGACTCCCCAGCTCAACCCCTGTTTGTTCAACAAGCATGTCTCGGTTTTTGTTCTCAGGCCCCCATCACCTCTCCTTCCTGTGAGGCTGGCAGAGTTCAAGATCTGGAGATGCCCAGTGTTCGAAACGATACCACGGTGGAGTATGATTGGATCCCCACCCTCACAATCTGGAAATACCCCATCCCATGCCTGATGTGCCGATTTTTCGGGGCTTTCCAAGTCCCTTTTTCATGTAGTGACTCCACTAGGCAGGTTGATGGCCACTGGTCCAGGCCAATCCGCCCTCACCTCTTTCCTCTTTCTCCCCAGTCAGTGAGGGCCTTAATGTATCACTGGGCTTCTTTCCATTTGCTCTGGCACGCCCCTTGACCTGGGAAGCCCAGGAAGCCCCTGTGTGTGAGGGGCATTTGAGTATGTGTGCTGCATGCGCCTCTGTGTATGTGTGTGTGTGTGTGTGTGTGTGTCTGTGCATTTATACAGATGCAAAAGTACATGTATGGGTGCAGGCTGTGTACATAAACTGGCATTAAGGTGAATGGCTGATCATGGGAAGAACCAAGATTCCAAACCAAGGCTGGAACGTTGCTTGGAGCTTCTGTGAAGACATGAGCTTCCCCATTCCCCCACCCCTACCCCAATTGGCTGACCTCTTGAGACCAGGCAGGACCTTCTAATTTCTGAGAGAGCTTCGCATACTGAAAACACCTAGGGAGCTGAAGCACTATGGGAAACCTCCCCCAGCCCATTTTTCCTCCTCAGTCCTGGGGCCTCAGTCTGGCCCCCAAGTCTAACCGCAGCTCGAATCTTTCCCCACCCCCACCCCCAACAAAAGAGGCAGCACTCTCACCAACCTGCAACTGCTCAATTGGGGAGGGTTGGAGCCTGATCCTACAACAGGCCCAAGAGAAAAGATAACACTATATCCCAGCTACGAGGGACCATAAATTCCATCTTGTCCACATACACGCTACTCCCACCTCCCATCAAAGCAGAAGAAACTGAAGCCTTGAAAAGAGAATGGATTTGCCTATCCAAGTCACATGGCAGATGCAGGATTTCAACCCTAGGCCTTAGACCCCAGTCTAGCTTGTTTTCCTCTCTAACCTGTTGGTAAAGAAGCTAATAGGTAAGCTCAGAGCAGATTCAGGGTAACAAGTATCAGATGCTCAACCCTCCCCTCCTCCCCAACTCACTTCCTTCCCACCAACACATTTCCCTCCCTCTACATTTCCCTCCTCCCATGTTTCCCTCCTCCCCAACACACCCTCCCCCCAACAAGTTGCCCTCCTCCCCAAAACATTTTCTTCCCCCACCACGTTTCCCTCCCCCTGACACATTTCCCTCCCACCACAACATGTTTTCCTGCACACACACACACACACACACACACACACACACACACACACACATCTATGTACTCCATGTTCTTAGACTTTACAAACAGATTTAATGAGGACTGAGAAATGATTGCTCTGAACTGTGGGCCATGGGCTTTGAGGATGATTTTTCAATCTTAACCCTGTTCTTTTCCTAAGGAAAAAATTTCAGAGCTTTCATTAGCCCTAGAGCTCCTACCACGTAAAGACTTCTGTTTACTCACCAGGGGTTAGCACATAAACATTGATAAACTGAGCAGTAACATGCCAGTCCTTTCTTTGACCTTTGCAAAGCTTCACTGGGAGCTTGGCCATTAGGATGGCTCCATAGTTTCCATTTATCGCCCTCTTTCCTTATAATCAGCCTCTCCCTAGTCCTCCGTGCAGTGTGTGGCCGCTAAAGCTGTTTACCCTCTCCTAATACCTTGGAGTACTGATGCATTCAGCTTCCCTGGCAAACCTCTTGTTCCTAGCTGCTGAGAGGAGAGCAAAGAGAAGGCCAAGGCCTCCCAGGCCAGCCTTCTCAGCATGCATGACTGTGGGATGGTGCTGGGCTTTCATCAAAGCTTCCAGCTGCTGGGCTGGGCTCCAGGGAAGCTGAAGCCGCAGGTAGTGGGTGGACCCACTGGTTTGGGGCACACCCAGAGCCCTCTGGCCAAGGCGGCTTCAGGAGCAAAGATGAACTGTTAGAGTCTTGGTCCTTCTAAAAGCCTGAAGCCAGATGACAGCCTGGAAGACTGTATGTTACCCTCCAGGAAGAGAGAGAAAAGCCCACTCTCTCCTACCTGGGCAGATTCTCCCTTTCCCTCTCCTCTAGACTGGAAGCACAGGAGAGGAGGTGGATGAAGATCCACTAATCCAACCTCTCTCACCTTAAAGGCATGGAAACAGGCCCCAGTGGGAAAAGGCCTGCAGGGAGGCAGCTGAGCCACCATTTGAACTCGGCTCTTCCAATTCCCAATCCAGTGCCCTCTCTACCCTACCAAGCTGCCTTTTCTGCCAGTGGTTCTGCTAAAGCATCTACTATCCCCAATCCCAGGCTAGGTGATGTCTCCCATGCCTAGCAAATATTAGAATTCTCCTCCCAGAAGTCAAATCCCAAAGGCCATGCCAAGGAATCCTAGGAGAGCAATGGCACAGTCAGCCCCTTACAAGCCTCTACTGGAGGGCTCCAAGAAGCCAACTAAGGCATTCTTGGTACCTTGGTTCCACTGGCATCCAACAAGGTCATAACCTTGGCTTTCCAGAGGTCGCCTTAGGGCCAACCTCTGCACCAAGCTAGAAAGAGACTGTACGTTTGCTTAGAATCCGAAACTGTACAGACGTTAGCTTAGAGCTGGAAGGAAGCTTAGCGACCATTTGATCTAGTGGTTCTTGACCTGGGGTCCGTGAACTTGTTCTTTGAATATTTTGATGACTGCATTTCAGTACAATTGGTTTCCTTTGTAATCCTACATATTTTATTTGACACATCTAAGATGATGGTTTTGAGAAGGGCTTCACAGGCTTCGCCAGATTGTTTGAGGGGCCCATGACACGACAAAGGTGAAGAATGCCTAGCCTAGTCCAAGCCCACTGGAACAGGCCTGTCTTTCTTATGGACTTCTTGCCACTCGGTGCTCCAACCATTAGCCCTCATCTTTTCCATCTGTGCTGAAAGGTGCTAGTCTATCTTCTGTCCTCACCTCAGTCAGTCCAATACAGGGCTAGAATGAGAAGTTGGACCACCCCAGTATTATTAAATATCCTGTGATCACATGAGCCCTTAATGCCTTTCTCCTTTATGGGGCAACAAGATGGAGATGACTTTATTTTTTAGCTAGAGAAATGAAGGCTCAGAGAAGTTAGGAGCTGTCCAGTTAGGCAAGGCTGACTCAGCTGGGAACATTGTGGGAACAGATGCGTTAAGGGACTCCATGCCTTCTTTTGACAAAAAGGCCCCCAACATTCTCTACTGGTGACAATCACCCCCTCTGTGCATTCCTGAACCTCGACTTCTGAGGGCAGCTAAAAGTGGAAAGCGCCAGAGGCTTTGGAATCAAAGACCCCAGGTCCATGGCTCAGCTCTGCCATTTCCCAGCTCTGTGACAGGACACCGAGTCTCACTTCCCTCGTTTGTAAATTGAGATTGGGCTAGATCCTAGGACCCAGGATCTCCCATGTGGTGTGACATTGATGTTGTTTGGTCACAAATCCTCTGCCAGTCAGAAAGCATCCCAAACAAGATGATCGGAATCCTCCTTGAGATGGTTTTCTTTGAAAATTCATGAGCTCCATAAAACCAATGGGAAAGAGAATATAGCATTTAAAGTGTGAAGGGTTGTTAGAGGTCCTCTGGCCCAGTTGTGTCTGTTAACAAATGAGGAAACAGGCCTAGAGAAGGTGGGATGTCACTTGTCTGACATCCCACAGCTAGGAAGTGGCAGAGCTGGGATTTGAACCTGGGTCTTCTGCCCCCAAATCCAAGGCTCCTTCTACTATGTCTCAGTTGGCTTTGGAGGTGCAGTCCATTTGCATTTCTTTCAACACAGCCAAAATGTACAGCATCAATTAGTAGCCTTTTGCATGCAAATGAAGTATAACATACCAAGGAATAGGCACTTCCAAAAAGCACATAGCCAATAACCGTTCACTTCCCAGAGAGGGCCGAGTCTGACTCCAGGAACCACACTACAAGGAAGTTCACGTGCTCTACGGGAGGCAGCCAGAAAGCATCTTCCCCAAGGTATGGGACAAGACTCCCAGGCATTAAAAAGAGATTAATCAATGTAATGACCAAGAAATGGACTTTCTGTAGCAGAGAGGGAGCAAGAGGAGCTGATATGATTGAAATGCCTTTGGGAAATAACCCCTCTCACCAACCTCCTGCTGGCTAACCTAAGCTAAGGTTCCAGGGGCCAGAGAAGGAGGCTCCTGCTCTTTCTCTGTAACGTGTTCAATGGACTAAAGAAAACTGCCCCTCTGAGCAAAAAAACCCAAGTCACTGTTCACTCAGCGATTCAGGTCAGGTTGCCAATTTGCTACTGATGCACCCCTCCCCCATTTTCTTGGTTTCATCTGTGCCAATGTGACTGACTGTGGTGCTCTGACTCTTGCTACTGAGTATTGATCACAAAAGGCTGGCCAGCTCTACTTTCCCATGTTAATGTATTAAAAGTGTATGCATGGGGTTGTTATTTCTTATAGCTGATACTATGGTCTCATTAAAAAGTTTTTGCCCACTTTCTGTCAGTTTCCACACAGCCCATTAGATGGAATGGAAGACAGTGTGGGGTTCATGTACCCCAGGGATCTGTCACACTGATTCCACTTACAGACTCCTATTCTGTCCAAGCTAGAAGGAATCTTTGAGATCACCAAGACCAACTCCTTTGGTTTATAGATAAGGAAACTGAGACCCAGAGAGTGGAAGCAGAGAGAGGCTGTTAGACGGCACAGTGGATAGAATGTTGGACTTGGGAGTCAGGAGACCTGAGTTTGAAAATCTGCCTCAAACAGTTATCAGCTGTGTGACCTTGGACAAGTCATTTAACTTCAATCTGCCTCAGCTGACTCCTCTGTAAAAGAGGGATTGTAATAGCACCTATGTCCCAAGGTTGTTGTGAGAATCAAATGACAGTATATGTATAGTATTTTGCAAACCTCAAAGCGCCATAGAAATGCTAACTGATCATTATTATTGTCCACCCTTATACAACTAGCAAGCCTCTATGCTTGCCTTTAAAATGTCAAAGTTCCCCTAGTTTCTCTTCCCACTTTCAGAATGAACAAAGCTTAGAACTGGTTTCAGTTTGGGCCCTTATCTGAATTGAGGTTATTTAGAAGTCTAGGATGGGCAAATTGAAATGGAAATGTTGATTTCTGCCCATCTGGCCAGAGAGGTATTGTGCATTCAGAATCTGTAGGCTACCACACGCATGGGGTGGGGGGGCAGAGGCAGCCAAATCTAGCTGAACCCACAAGGCCTGGATTCAGATCCCAACCCCTAACATACACTAACTAGGTAAGAGCCTCTCGATGGGATTGCAACAGGAGGGGGAGCTTCCTCACCTGGACCTTCCCTGTACCAGGGCAGTCACAAATCCAGCCCCGCTCCTTCTGGACCCACTTGGGAGAGAAAACATTGTGTGTTGCTATTCTTCCATTTTACAAACACCAAAATGATTGTTTAAATCCACATGGATTGGTCCCACCCCCACCCCACCCTTCCCAATCTAATAAGCATTTTTCTATTTGCTAGGTACCAAGTTTAAAATCTCATTTTAATCTGCAGCACCACTAAAAAAAGTAAGTGACTTTTTTTCTTCTTGACTCATGAAGAGGTACCCTTTACTCCCATAGCAGACAGCCCTGAGGAATCCAAAGGTTTTCAACAAACCATTTTTTAAGAACGTGGGTTGGAGGGGGAGGACCATTCACCCTCAAGAAACTTTAATGACTTAACCAGTTTGGCCCATGGCATAGACTCCCACACCCAGCTGCAGAAAAGTTTGGCAAAGTCTAAGAATGGGAATTGGAATGAAAGTGTAGAAAAATCTAAAGATTTGCCCAATAGGGGTGGCTAGGTGGAGCAGTGAATAGAGTACCGGCCCTGGAGTCAGGAGGACCTGAGTTCAAATCTGGCCTCATACACTTGACACCCTCACTAGCCATGTGACCTTGGGCAAGTCACTTAACCCCAATTGCCCCTCAAAAAAAAAAGATTTGCCCAATAACAGCCAATGCTGTTAGAAATGATAACAATTGAGATCAGTGCACTGGTCAACAATGAAGGTCCTCTCTGGAGGCGGGGGACTGGGGATGGATTAAAGAACCAAGGGCCATTAAGGAGAACTAAAGGTTAGGCAGAGTTGCTACAACTCCCCTTTAACTCATTAGCTTGTGATTTCCCCCAAATTCCAGACTTTTCTCCCACAGTGTTCTCTCTCTATAGACACTGAAGTTTTAATGAAGAAAACCACAGATTCAGCCTCTAGGATACTCCTATTAGCTAAGTGGCCCAGAGAGGTGACTTCAGATCTCTGCTTCTGGGTCTGGTTATTTTCAAAAGAGAGTCACCTAGAGTGTGTGCCATTGCTAGTCAACTCAATTTTTTCAAGTACTGTCCTTTCTCATGGACTCGGAACTTTCTACTTTTTCCCTGCCTAAAGGATTTGGGGAAATTTAACTTTCACCAAAATAATTGGACCTAACATAAGCTTTGCATTTTGAGAAGATTCTCAAGAAGTGCTGATAGTAGCTAACTATTAGCACTGAAATAATGCTTTAAAAGTTGCAAAATGCTTTACAAATACTTCCTTTGATCCTCAACTCTGGGAAAGGTAGGTGCTATTATAAATATGCCCCATTTTAGAGATTAGGAAACTGAGGCAGAGTGTAAATGACTTCCCTGGTTCACACAATTAGGAACTGTCTGGGGCTGGATATGAACTCAGGTCTTCCTGTCCCCAGGTCCAGCACTCCGTGCATGATGGTACCACCTTCAGCGCAGCATCCCCATTAGCTAGACTGAAGACGGACCCTGGGTGTTCTTTCTGGTGCCAGCTAACACAGTTCTCACTATACTAAACTTTCCGCATTACTAATAATCACTGCCATCTCTGTAGTCAGTGGCAGCATGGCAAAAGCTGGAGAGACAGGAGGAGGGCTATACCTCTCTTAAACCCAGCATCATCCAATCAAATGCTTATCTGCCCCTGTGTACATCCAACCTGTGCTCAGAGTTTCCAAGACATATTACAGTTAGAGCATGTTATCCAAGTTACTCTTTTCAGAACATCTTGTTTACCATTTGGTCAAGTATTGGCATGAACAGCACTCAGGACAAGTGGAGTCCTGAGCGTCATGTACCCGCTGGTCCCCACCATGGGGGCACCGAGCGCTTCTGCTGAAAGGAAAGCGACCAAAATGACAGCTGTTGGAGTGTTTAGTTCATGTTAGTGATATTTTAGTGATGTTGACACTGGTTTTTAAATATTAAAAAAAATGGATTCTTGTGAAAATTTTTCTGCATAAAGCATTATGTTCATTGTTTTCTTGTCAAGCCTCCACCATTTATTGGTTATTGGATGCTACGTGCATAAGGTTTTAATAGTATCATTACTAAGTTCGTAAGTTTCAGTACTGTATGTACAATATTTCGGTGTCCATTTTCTATTGTGTTTGGATTTGTTTCTTCCATAGGAAATGTACAGAGTTTATATACTCTTGGGCAGTTCACTGCATTAAAAATAATCTGGTTTTGACTAAATTGCTCAGGTTTTTGAGTTCAGGGGCTCACAGATCTCAAGCTAGATGGGGCCTAAAGGGGGGCAGACAAGATGGCCCCTGGGTGGCGGGAGGTCTTTGGGTAAGCCCTTAAACCATGCCAAAGTTGCTCAGGCCCAGGTCCTCTGACTTCAGAGCTAATGCCCTCTTCCTCTGCCAGGATCATGCAAACCTGAACAATTCTCCCAAGTCTAAAGAGTTCAACAGATCATGAAATTTGGTGAAAAGACTCCAACTGAAGAAAAGAGGCTTGCTTGCTCTAGTAAAGCAGCGAGAGTGGAGGGACAGAGGAGAACCCTGGGGAAATAGTTCTTATTGCCTCCCTTGGGCTTCCCATGTGATAACCAAGTTGAGACAATTCCACTCACAGAAGGAACCTTGGGAACCATCTAGTCTCATTGCCTCAATTCACAGGAAGAAACAAGTCCAAGAAAGTGAGCTTCAATTTAGTTCAGATATTAGGTGCCTACTCTGTGCCCAGGTGTTAGGGTAGTGGCCTCCAAATGGAGAATGAGAACGTGGCTCAAATCCCGCACTCTCCCGGTGATAACTAGTTTGTCTGCAACATAACCACATCAGCCCCTTAACCAGTTATAGCCCAAGCCCTCTCCATTCCTTGCTCCTGCTCCTCCCTACCCCAGCATCCCCATCCTTTATCTTCCAGATCAAGCTGAGGATGAGGGCCTCCAACCCCCAGGCCAGTAATAGCCACAGCCCTCCATTGCAGGTCTGCATGGCTTCCAGTTTGCACCACAAATCTCATTCCATTATCATTCTCCCCAAAGCTGCTTCTCTTACCCATCTCTCTCTTTTTTTGGAGACCACCATCATCCCAGGCTCCCACAATTCCAATACCTCTTTTTGCTTGACCCCTCATCAGCTGGAGTTGTTCTCACCAAAATGACCCAATCCACTGGCCCCTTTCTAGTCTTCATCTTTCTGGACCTCTAACATAGATGACTTTCTCTCTCTGGATACTCACTCTCTCCCCTCAGGGTTGATGAAGACAAATGTATCCACCTATAAAAACTCATCTGCACACTTAAAAAACTTGGAATTTTCTAACTTGATTAGAAATCTTCCAAATGAAGAATTTCACTGAGTTTTGAACCCGTTATTAACATAAAATATTTATAAATTATGTAAGTATATAAATAAATATAAAACTACAACCCCTTTCAATTAGTTTATAATTGATAAACATAAAGACAGAAATTTACCAGCTGAACTTCAAGAGAAAACCTTTGCATAACTGGTCGATGGGACTGAAAAATGAGTATCATCATTTCATAAGAATAGCCCATGATGCACTTCTTCTAACGGGATCCTTGTATCTTTCTGAGTTCCCTTGTTCAGCTCTGACAGCCACTCAAATCAAAGTGAGCTTGGGCTCACACCTTCAAATCCCCATGTCATAGTGGTAAGCCAAGATTTTCAAAAATAATGAAGCATATTCAATCCCATTGCTCTCACCAAAAGTATCGTCAGTAATACTTTTAGTGAGAGAAAAGGTTTTCTACACCATTCGTAAAGATTTTCAAATGATCATTTCATCTTTCTCATCTTTTTCAAATTGCTACTTTCTGTGTAGGATTTCTAATGTACATGATTGCTAGTACAGTTGCACAGACATATAATTTATAAATGAGTAAATATTCACATATGGGGGTAGGTGCTCAAAAATCTTTTACTGATAGGTGTATGTGTGTTCAAAAAAGCTTGGCGACTACAGCTCTACAGATACAAAGGCCTAACTGGGGTCAGAGAATGGTGATGCACCTGATACCAAAATGGCAGGCCTTCATTTCCTTGAAATGCATTTTCATGTACATGTGAATAGGGAATTCAATTTTAACAATACAACAAGGCCATAGCAAAGAAGAGCTAAGCATCACTTCAAAGCAGCACTGACCTTGCTATGTAACCCTGCTGGTTTCCATCTTCCCTGAAGCTGACTAGAATAAACCAAGGTCCTGAATGATGATAACTGACAAGTTTACCCAAGATTTTAACACATATTCTTATTGTTCCCCAAGGTACACCTGTGAGGTATGCACAGGTGGCAGCCCCATTTTACAGATGAGCAAAGAAAGACACAGGTAATAGAGCGTAGGAGAGCAGGGCTCTGCCCTGGGTCTTCCAATTCCAATCCTGCGTTCTTTCCCCACATCCCAGTTGCCTCCCTAAGAACACAAAAGCCAGACTGGCCACAGAAAAACTGCAGTGTATACTCTGCCATCAGAGGCATCACATAGCTACCTTTCTGCTAAAGAATCAGTGTGGCACAATTGGAGAAGCAATGAATTTGGAGTCAAAGGACCTGGGTTCAAATACAGGCCCTGCTGCTTTCTACCCACGCGTGTGACTGTGAGCAGATTCCTTCCACTCTCAGAGCCATCTGTAAAATGAAAGTGACAGAGTAGAAGATGAGCACCAGCTCTCAAGCCCCTCCCTGCTCCCACTCTGCCCCTCAGTCCTTCCCCTCCCGGTCAGCCATTGCTGCTCAGTTCTATTGGAGATTAAGTCTTCCACTTCAGAAAAGCAGCAGGTCACACCTCAGCCTGTGTTCCCACAAATCCTTAATGAGTCAAGCAACCAGCCAACCACCACTGTTAGAATTGTTTTTTTTAATATCAATGCAAAATAGGGTACAGGTTTTTACAAGCAGTTGACCAAGAAGCTTTTGTTTCAAAAATTATTCCTCTCCATTTTGGAAGCCAAAACAGCAACACCCACAAATTAGTGGGATTATACAAACCATGACCTTCTTTTGTCTCATTTCGGCACATCTGCAATTGACGAAACTTGCCAAATGACTTTTCCAAATCATAGTCTTCAAGTAAAAAACATCAATATGAAATCACATCATTTTGATTTACTTATTGGCAAGAAGACCAAGCAAGAAACCGTTCTGCCTGCCACCACCCCCTACCCCGCCCCACTCACACCCAACCATCATTTCCTTTCTCTGGATTCATGGTATTTAATTGTACTTAGCTTTCCTGTGTTGCCATTCTGACTTCCCTGGGGTGGTCAGTGGGGGTCACTGCTACAGTCCAATTGCCAAAATGGTCCCCTTTTCCTTCACTGCCCAGCCAGCCACTCACTGCTTGGGAAGTGAGCCACAAAGAAAATAATGGACCAGCTGAAAAGTCAAGCACACATTCTGGGGCCGACATCTTGGGTCTGCCAGCTGAGCATGGATAGGAAAGAAAATGAGGAATTCCAGAAGCATTCAGTTTTGTTTATGAGTCACCAGAAAGAGCCAAAACTGGGAAAGTGGAGAATAGAGGAAGGTGGAAAGTGGGCTTAGCACACATGAGAGCACAGGCACGCACACATACACATACACATACACATACACATACACACACGCCTCTCTCTCTTTTTCGCTCTCTCTAGCAGAAAGCAAACAGAACACAATGCGACTCCCAGTGGGCCTTAGAGAACTGACTCTTTTTGGTTTTATTTGTAACTACAAGAAACCTCAGAGCAGGGCAGTTCAGAAACTAGAGAATAAATGAATTCACTGAAGAGTCCAGTAATTTGCATAAGCACATTATTAAAATTCCCATCAATTCTAAGAGCTGAGTGTGCCTCATGATTGCACTTCGTTCCACCAGTCAAGAAATAACCAAATTAAATGAAGAGACTGCCAATGTTTCCCATTTGGCCCAGAAAAAGAAATCCACTTAAAGAGCCCCTCCACCTCACTGTCTCATCCCATTCCCCAACCGAAATAGGACAACAGGAGGAAACTCAATACGCTCGCTCTTCTAATATTGTACAGGGAAACCCGGTGTTCTTCGAACTTAATCTGTTCCAAAATACTTCTGTCCAAAATGTGTTGGTGCAACAGGATGGACCTCTGTGGTTAAAATCGTGATGTCTGGGAATTCCTGGATGATCGATGTGGCACCTTGAGAAAAGGAACAAGGGCAAAGGAAAACCAGTATTATACCAAGACTGGATGGGTTGGTTGGTTTGAGGCAGAGTAATGGGCTAGCAGAGAATGGAGAATAGCAATGTTACAGAAAGTGTGAGCGCTGACGCTCACTCACTGGCTATATTAGTCTGGAAAAGCCATTTTGCCCCCCTGAGCCTCAGTATCCTCATCTGTAAAATGAGGTTAATTCTCATTATATTATATTATAATCAGTGATAGGATTTCCATGCTTGGAATCAAATGAAACCTAAAGTCATCAGATCTATCTCAGTCACCTACTTCCTCTTAAGAGGGAGCCAAATTTCCATGGTCATCCTGCCTTCTTTGAGAGGGGAGCTCTCCTCCACCCTATGCCCAGAGGCCTTCCAGTCAGCAGCAATCCCCCCCCCCCAACCTGACTACTACCACCAACCAATTGTCTTTATCTCTCCCTTTCTGTGCTACTTCAAAGTGATGCCTACTAGCCCTCAAATCAACTAGTGCTAAGACCTGCTGCTCACATTTACAAAGCTCTCTGCACTTTCTCCTTGACTTAAGATGTTCCCACTGCTCCTCCACCCCATGTCTCATCATGCCCTAACAATGAGTTTAGGCACGTTCTGGTAAGTCCTACCAAGCTAAAGAAGCTCCCAGGTCAGGCCCAACAATGGACTAGCAGCCTAGGTAAATGGTCAGAGGTTCATCTCCAAGCTAGCCAAAGACTGATGCGGTTCTCTTGCTCAGAACCTCACAAAGAGCACCCACAGAGGTAGAGGGGCAACAGAGATAATGGCCAAGCTGATGGAAGCACAGACAGATCAGTTTGCAGAATTTTTCCCCCAACCCTCTGGGGTAGGCACTAGAAAGTAGAATGTTCCCCATTGGACATTCAGAGAGACTACCAAGCAGCAGACCAAGGATGGAACCCTCCAACTTCTGATTCCAAGTCCAGAGCCCTTTCCACAACACTCAGCTGAATCACAGGCTCTACAGCAGAATCTGGCTCTACATTTCAAACTGCTATTTCCCCTGGTGACGGGGTAGCCAGCACAGAGGTTATTTTAAACACACCCACTGGGGACAGACTTAACAAGAAAGTAAAATAAAGGAAGGGCTTTCCATAAGAGAAGCTAAGCAGATGCACATTTGCCCATTCTGTACCTCATCTAGAGTCTGGACTTACCATGAGGAGTAGAAAAGAGACTGAGGACAATGATGACACTGGGTTGAACACCATGCTCTATAAGGACTTTTACAGCCTCAATGACAGTATTTCCAGTGCCTGAAATAAAATGAAACCCAAGGCCGTTAAAATCCTTTTATGGTCACTTAATTCCTCTTAAGGAGTCTCTGCAGCTCCCTGATGCAGACCATAGGTGAAACCACCAGGAAGGGGCCTGTTCTCTAGAGAGGGGATCTCACTACATGACTTCAGAATCTCACACCGAAAGTCACCTTTCAGAAGCCCACTGGCCCATATGAGCAATGTGAGTTCCAGAACCAGTGTGAAGACCAGGAAAACTCGGGATCACAAAGATAAAGATAAATCTTTGAGAAACTCCCAGCTGTCTTCACTGGCCTGGAGAACAGACACAGTGAAATGCTCCCTGCATTCCATTTATTTGATCTCATCACATCCCTTGCCTCAATGTGTCCATTTAAAGACAGAAAATCCCTTTGGAGCTAATGAAGTCTGACTACAGTACATTCTGATATCTAACAATCAGTTCACACGTGAATTGCCCATGTTAACTCAGAAGCCCCGAGAGCAGCAAAAGCTGGAAGTGCTTTTGCCCAGAAGGTTAGCAGGCCAGGAGTCATGCACCAAAATGAGCCCTCCCTCAATAAGCATGTACTCACTTAGAATTGGATACATCAGCAAGACTTTCCTCCGGTAAATGTCTGGGGGGAACTTGGCATAATAGACTTTGGCTCTTTGGGTCTCTTCATCACTCTGGATCAGAATCTTTCCAATTCGGATTGAGCGGCAGCAGTCCCGCAAACCCTGTTCCATGGCCTCCCCTGATGGGAGAGATGAGGAAGAACAAGATGAGATAGCTAAAGCACCACCCCGGGCTGTTGGGATAAATACAGAAGGGACACCATCAAGAAGAAGGCAGCAATGCCTCCTCTGCCAGTGTCTGAGGTGCCTCTCCAATAAGCTAAGATCAGCATTCTAGAATGTTCTAGAATGGAACCCTTCAGTTATAGGTGTTGCTTATTAGAGCTAGCTGTGTTGCAGCCTGCTAGAAAAGAAAGTGTTACTAAAGAAAAAGAAAGAAATGAGGTGCTGGAGTTGAAAGGGCCTGAGTTCACTCCCTAGCTCTGATGCCTTATGTGGGGATCCGGCCAGGACACTTACCTCAAGATGCCTCTAAGATGAAGGCAATAAACCTTGCCCTCGCTGGGGGGCCATGAGGTTTGAAAGTGCCATAAAAAGAGGATTGATTTCTTAGTTCTCATGTCTAGTGCCACTGTGCTTCTGGGGTTAGCAAGGCAGAAAAAGCCCTGTGTTCTCCTGGCTCATGATCTTCTGTGATTCCTAACATTTTTTCTTCCCATTATTTTAAATAAGATGCTTAAATCATGAAAACCTGGCACTTCATCTATGTGACAATGTCCTTTTCATTAAGGTTAAAAATGAAAGATTCTTGGGAAGTGAACTGGTGTTAGAGACCAAAGATGATTGGCTTTTAGAACACAATGTCATAAAGACCGTCACTCGGTGCAGCAATGAATTAATTTAGTGCCGAAGAGGCTTTTCCAGCACACAGCAAATAAGGAGCATCTGACTGTTGGGTCAGGTTTTTTGGTGTTGGGCTTTGTTCTTTCGTGTGTGTGTTGGTTTGTTGTTAGGTTTTTTGGGAGGTTTTTTGGGGTGCAGGGATAGGTTACCAATAACTATCACCTCAGCCTGGGAGCCAAAAGTCATTTTGGAATTTAAATTTTTTTAAGGGAAAAGGTTGTGATAAAAAATTAAGGAGAAAAGAAACACTAAAGCCTGCTCCCCTACCCAGGACGAGGTTCTTCATGGCGGGCAGAGAATGTTTCTAGAATGAAAAATGCCTGACAAGCTACCTTCTCATAGTTTCACCAACTCAAAGGAGGTTGAACAAGATTGTCCAGGGATTAGTCAATACAGTTACCAAGGCTATGGCTTATCTAGCAGGGTGAGGGCCTACTGGTTAGTTTTCAGGGTGAACACCAACACCTCAGAAAGCAGCAATCATTACAAATCAAGGCTTGATTCATTGTTTGGTCCATTGCTCAGACTGAAGAAAATGGTAATGGTGCTAATTTAACTTAAAAGTGTGTGTGTGTGTGTGTGTGTGTGTGTGTGTGTGTGTGTGTGTATACATTCCTGCCTCATTGTTTGGGTCTCCGGTTGTTAAACATTTCCGAACACGTCCCTGTATTGCTCTATAAACCTGGTTTGAGCTCAGCAGGAGGGCAAGAGAAGACTCAGGGAATGAAGTCATAACCAGACCGCAGGCCTGGGAACTGCAGGCCAAAGACGCCAAGGACACCAAAGATGCCAACAGCAACAGCAACATCTGGCATTTATATAGCGCTTTAAGATGTGTAAAGTGCTTTCCATCCATTATCTCATCTGAGCTTCATAAGACTCCTATTTTGAACACCATGAAAATTGTCCACATGTCCTCTTGAGCCCATCCTTGTTCATAAAAGCCATGGGGCAAATTTACAAAACTCCATCAGAAACCAAGGTTTCTCTGCTGCTGGCATCCCCCCTCTCCTGCCTTTGGTCCTACTGGTGGGGAGGCTGGGGAGAAGGGTCATGATCACAGCTCTATGTTATGTACTAATTACAGGCAGGGGACTTCACTGGAGACTGTGACCAAAGGCTGATACTGGCGAGGGAGCACTTACATACAACTATAACGTCAACAAGCCCAGCAAAGGGGAAATACAGTTATTGCCAAGAAAGTGGCTTTGCCTACATGCTCACAGAATCATTTTGATGCTGAAAAAGACCCAACAAGTTCTCCAGTACGGCCACTGCCTAGATGGCAACGATAAGACAAAGGAGCCCCGCTTCCTCCAGTCTGATACTGACTGCACTATCTCCCTCTCCCTCCATCGCTGTCTCCATGCCACCACAGTCTCCCACCCCAGCATCCTCCCAGCCTCTCCTGTTCCTATTTTAATGCAACCTTGCACATGCAGACAGGCCCCTGGGGAAGAGGCTGCCTCTAAAATTAGCCAGGCTCGGCAACATGCTGGCCAGGACTGCAGAGGCACCAGGAGAAGAGGAGAGAAAGAAGCTGGAGCTCAGGTAGGCTGCAATTCCAGGAAATGAACAGGCCCCCTGGGGGGGCATGGAGAGGAGTACAAGGGGGGGCTCAACACCAAACCAGAAAGACTTACCACTTCTCATTATGCTGACCCCACAATTGCCCTTCTCAAATTTCACTCCTTCATACTTATATCCTGTCGCAGAAGAAAGGGAGAAAAAGAAAATGTTATCTTTCATTGTTGAAGCAGATACTTCTTTGAGAAGGCCCCTCTGGTTTAGGGGCAAAAAGATGAACATGATTTATCAGCAACTGAGCAGAGCCCTTTTCCCAAAAATGTTTAATCGACATTTGTTTGGGGTAGTAAGAGTGACAACTAAGAAAAGGACAGACAGGGCCACAATAAAACCTTGTTTTCCATCCTAGGACCCCCTGAGGGCTAGTGGCAGGCCCTGGCTGGCCTGGCCTGGGATCCATGCTCCAGAATGTCTCCATCCCATTGGGAGGACCCTTCTGGAGGCCTCGTGGCAGGCCCTGGCTGGCCTGATATCTGCACCCCACAAGAGCAGTACCTGACCTGGAGGCATCCAAGTATTAAAGCCTATTTATTATGATACTTTTACATGAGTCTTTTTAGAGTAACATCTCTACTCTCTACAATTCCCAGGGAATTTGTCAAGCAGGGATAGGATTTCTTCTCACAGCAACATGGCTGGACTTGAAATTTGGACAACCTGGTGCAAATCCCACCTCTAGCTGTGTCCCAACTTCTGTGAACCTTGGTTTTTTCATCTATAAATGGGAATAATGATGATACTCTTAGTGTTGACCTCCCAGGCTCAAATGGTAGAAGGATCATGAAGGATAAAAGAATGAATATGAGGAGCTTTACAAACTTTAAAGCACTACAAAAATGTCCATTGTCAATATTATGATATGAGGAAAATGCCTGTTTTCTCCTAAAGTGAATTAAATGGGAAACCACTGACCCTCCCTACCGCACCCTGAAAAAGGCTCTAGTCCAGCCCTCCCCTTCCACTGACTAGGATCTCAGAAGGTCCTTTATCTCCTTCACCCCCAAGGTAAATGTTCATAGCAGCCTTCCCCAAACACTCCTCTGCTCCCCAAAGAGGATAAAGCAGTCACCAAGGCCACCTCAATTGCTGGTCTCTCCTCCTGGCTGTCACTGCCTTGGACAGATGTCTAGGTTGGTAGTAAGAGTTTGCATTCAATGAAAGCACTTGAAGATTCACAAAGTATTTTCCTCACAGCAATCCTGTGTATGAGGCCCATTTCACAGACAAGCTAGACAGATACGAGGGCCAGCATTCTAACTGACTCCTTGGGCGGCAGAACCCAATCACAGAGGCCTTTGGGGTTACAAAGCACTCCATACCCACGTCTCATTTATATCATCACAGCAACCCTGCCACACAGTGAGTCTGAGGGCTACAACTCTGTTTGACAGACAAGGAAACTGAGGCTGAGAAAGAATAAGTGATGTTAAACAGAAATAGAAACAGGGCCACTTAACCATACAGAAGGATCCCTGCAGCTGCAGAATGACTCTGAGAACCCCAAATGAATATTACCCATGTTCCATTGGATTTTTATTTCTTTTGCTCAGGATTTCCCTGTTACATTTAGTCTGCTTTGGCCACACTTGGGAAGATCGTGGCAAGAGTATTCCAGTCCCCTGCCCTAGACTTCACAGTAAACAGCAGACCCAGCATGGAAAGCTCTGACTGCCAGGTCAAGGCCCAGCACTGCTGCCACAGCCACCTCCAAGCCCAACAATCAGAATAATGACTAGCATTTATACAAAGCCCTTTAGTCACCTGGGGGATCTCGGGGGCTCGATGCCCAACCTTCCCAAGGGAAACAGGGGAAGCAGCTTCCCAGAACTGGCCAGAGCCCTAAACTGCTAACCTGTATTTTCCGAAATGGGGGGGAGGAGCTGCAAGCAAGGCACCTTTTCAGCTCTTGCCATCTCCACTGTTTAATTACCATTCTTCTACCTAATGCATTTTATTGAACACTGAGCCAGTCTCCCATTTACCAGCCGGCAGCTTCCCCACCAAGGTGCAGCTCTGAGCTGTGTCCCCACGGGCCATCGGGGAGACAACACCTGCCTAGTGAAGGATATTTATTAACCTTTAACTTGAATCGACAAGCAAACCATTAAGAAAAAGTCATGGCGCTAAATGTCTCACGGAGTTCATTAAGACGCTAAAAAGACCAGCTCCCGAGAGACGCCTCATTGTGCACATTGATTTCTTTCAGGCTGCTTCCTTTCCTGCCCCGCCCCCTCCCCCCATCTCGGCAGACTGTTGTTTCTTCCCCAAACTTTGCAAGGGATGGGAACCACTGCCTTGCTTACCTGTTGGAGTGGTCACCGTGCACTCTTTATATGGCAGCTGATTCAATCCCTCCTCCACAACAAGTCTGATCTGGAAAACAAAAGAAATAATTATTTAAGATTTAATGGAGGGAATGACCATCTGCCACATACCAGCCTCTAATATGTTGATCAGAAGGACTGAATGCCCGGCATCAACTGAGTGCTCTCTAAAGTAACACCTGAGCCTCTGCAGGCAGAGGTGAGAGAAAGAGGGCCTTACATGGCATTATCCACTGCCACCTTAGAAGCACAGAACATCAGAGCCTGGCTCATCTCATCTCAGCCCATTACACACCTTCATTTTACTGAAGACAAGCTAAGTGACTTGCCCATGTTCATGCAGAAGCAAGATTTGAATCCAGGTCCTCTGGGGGCTCTTTTTTTTGGACACTACTTTTGACTAAGGTCAAATCTTTATGGCAATTGTGATATTTCAAACTCTCCCTCTCTCTCCCTCCCTCCTCCCTTTTCTCTCTTCTCTCACTCTTCTCTCTCCTCTGTTTCTTCCCTCTCTTCTCTCCTCTGTCTCTCCTCTTTTCTTTTCTCTCTTCTCTCCCTCCTCTCTCTTTCCCTTCTTCTCTCCTCTCTTCTCCCTCATCTCTTTCCTCTCTCTTTTCTTTCTCCTTTCTCTCTTCTTTCCTCTTCTCTCCTCTCTCTTTCTCCCCTTTTCTCTCTCTCTGTCTCCCTTTCTCCCTTACTTAGGTAGAAAAAGACAGCGTAAAGAGGGGAGCCGGACAATTCTGGCCCAAAAGGTTTCCTGGTGACTATTACAGGAGGTGTGGAAGGAAGGCTGAGAAGAGCCTCCACAAAGGGGATCAGCTGCTACCCAAAGGGACTTTCTGGCAAGAGAAGCCAAGGCAGAGTCTGCACCACTTATTTTCGGCAATCAATATGACATTACTGATTGAAAAGGAAAAACCAGAGACAAATCAGGGCTTGGGCTCCATTATCCCAACCCAATGAAGGCTGTGCAGCCATTAAAAGGATCAATGCTAAGTGGTGCAGAGTCCTTTGTCAGCCCCCAGCAGTAGGCAGAGGGCCCGGAACCCCAGGACTTCGGTATGTCATAGCCTCCAGCCACCACTTTCGAGGAAAATTTTTATTTCATCTGAGCAAATTACAAGGGAAAGCCAGGATTCTTTTCTTTGAAGAGACTAGGGCTCTCTGCTGTTCTACCTGCAGAACAAGGTGCCTCCTGGGACCATCCCTACACTCAGCACCACCCCCTCCCCTCACCACCTCAGCCTGGGACAAAGTGCAGAGAATCCTAGTCAGATCTGATCCCTGTGACTAAGATGTGACCAGGTCTGTGGCCAGGGAGGGCAAGAGAGCTGACTGCAGCCATTAGACATTTTGCTACAGGGGTTCTCATTCATCAAGTAGCTAGCTCAATTTCTCAATACTGGGAACAGGGACCACTTTCTTGAAACCAGAAGAAGCTCAAGGCCCTGCCCTGAGTAACTGGCCCTCCCAAGGCATTGTGCCCCATGGCCTCAGCTCTGGCTAAGCCAGAAGGCCTTTCCTATTTCCCAATGAGTGTGGCCTGAGCTTTTCCAGGGGAAGAGCCTTGAAGAAAAGCAAAGGCGAGTGAGAGGAGCCTCCTTTAGGGAACACTCGGTGTCTCCTCCACCCTTCCTCACAGCATCTTGCACCCAGTCCCTCTACGTGGTCCAAGGCAGTTGAGTTGATTTCTGGTACAGGAGAGGAACTACTGCCATCAACTACAATCAGTAGGGCTTGGTATAGCCTGGAGGCCCAAGTAATTTTTCACTTTTATGTCTGGGATCATCAAGACTCCTTATATATCATTAGTCTGTGGCCTCATTTCACACATAAGGAAACTGAGGCCCAGAGAGTGATTTGCACCGGTCACACAGTAAATGGTAGTCAGGATTTCAAGCCAAACACAGAAAAGTTGGCTCTACTCTTTCTGCCTTGAGGAAAACTCAAGTAGAGTAACTAACACCTCCAGAGAACACAGTGAACAATGAAAAACCCTTGTTTTCCTCAATCCAACAGGAGTTCACAACTTTGAATCCGGTCATGTAAAGGATAGTTAAGGCAAAAGGCTGTTGCCTAACACACTCTTCCACATGAGACGAGAGTTATCAGGCCTGGCTAGGATTTGTAGGTAAAACCATTGAAGAGAAACAATTCTCTATTAGAAGGATGGTACCAGGAAAGCATTTCAACCTACCATTCAATATATCTCTGAGAAAAATAGATGAGAGAATACCAGCCCTGGAGTCAGGAGGACCTGAGTTCAAATTCAGCCTCTGACACTTACTAGCTGTATGACCCTGGACAAGTCACTTAACCCCAACTGCCTTCAAAAAAATAATAATAATAGATGAGAGAAGAAGACAGAACTAAAGACCTTTCTCTGCCATGATCAAAACCCCCGTTTCTCCTTTAAACAAAGGTCTTAGTTCTTGGGGGCTGGCCAGCTCCTCCCATGGCTACCCTAGAACCTTTTAATATCCATGTATGTGGTACTTGCCTCCCTAGCTGTTGAGAAAGCAGCTAACCCAGTCTCATTTTACAGAGAAGTCAAACTGAGGTCCAGAGAAGGGAAGGGGCTTGCCTCAGGCCTCACAGCCAATGAGTGGTGGAGCCAAGGCTCAAAGCCATGTCTACCTGAGGGGCAGTAGGTCCTCAATGCTATAAGAAATGAGTTCACATGAAGGACTTTAGGTGAAAGGGTATAAAGGCCAAATTTTACTCCAACCATAGAAGCAAAAGTTCAGGAAACTCAGAAGGCTGGCAAGTGGCTGGCCATTCTTCCCCCTTATCCTTGGGTAGCATTTGGCAGGTGTCACTGAGTCACAACAATGAAAAGGAAATGGGTGCCCTCTACCTACCAAACGGTCGGCAGAAAACATGAAGTCCCCTCGACTGGCCGTCCTAAAAGAGAGTAGTACAATTTTAGTCTAAATGACAACTTTATGGCAAAATATTAATTTATACATATAGTAATAACACTAATTGCAACACCTGTTCTGTCTCTCCTCTCTCTCTCTCTCTCTCTCTCTCTCTCTCTCTTTCTCTGTCTCTGTCTTTCTCTCTCTCTCCCCCTCTCTTTCTCTCTCTCTCCCCCTCTCTTTCACACACACACACACACACACACACACACACACACACACACCACTAAAATCTCCTATGTGCAATGTCCAGATGTTTACCAGAAACCAGAAAAACCATTTTTATTTAATAAATGGCACTGAAAAATGTTTGTCCAACATGCTCAGAGCAATCAGGAATTAAAGTGCCCATATCTCGGTAGAAAAAGCTGCCTAAGCTCAAGGGGCATCACTTAATCTATGCAGAACATGAATTGTCAAGAAAACTATCCAAACAGAACCAGAATTTCTCCCCCCACCCCCTGCTGCCACCTTCCTCCATCCTAAAAGCCCATAACAAGAGATAAATAAAGCTCTCCTTTCACCCTTTCAAGAGCTTTTAGCTCCAAAGCCAACCTCCCTTTCTCAAGCTAACGAGTGCTCCTTAGGCCTTTCTTCAAAACCAAAAACCATTTTGTTCCTGCTCTGCTTTTCTCTTCCTATGCATCCATCCCTTCTTATCCTGCAGTGCCCACCCATGATGAAACTGATGTTTGTACTTCCACTGTTTAAACCAGAGCTCCACCCCAAGTGAAAGGCTGTGTTATTGTTATGAACCAAAACTTGCTCTCCTTATCTCTGGCCAGAGCTCCCACCTCTCTACCAAACTGGCTTCTCTCATAAAAACAACCATGCTGTGAATGACACTTGGAATCGATTTACATTCTGTGTATTTATAAACCCCCATCCATCCTGTTCATAAGGAGTTCCAAAACACACACCCAAAAGGACATATGTCAAGCACACATTACTTTAGCACACCATTTCTCTCCAGCCAGCCACGTTGACTTCGTCTCACTGAGAGAAGCAGGGGAACACTGCACATGCATACAAAGCCACTGCAGGCCTACTGTAGAGATGGGCGAACTAATTTGGCCCCAGGATGCTTTGAGGCTTGAAATATATCAATGGACCTCAAAGATGCTGGACCAAGGGAAGGGGTGGACAGTATCGCTCACTTCCAAGAGAAAGTCAAGGATATTTTGGAGCAAACCAGAAGAATCGGAGAAGCTGAAAAAATCTCAGAAACCATCTCACTTAACTCCAACCTGAACAAGACTCTCCTTTATAAGATATCCAACAAGTGTCATGTAGCAAGCCTATGTCCATTTAAAAAAAAAAGGAAATTGTAATGTATATTAATAGGTATTTTTAAAAATGCATATAATTCCTGTATTTTTTTCCTCCATTAAAATCCTCTTCCAATGCCTCCTAATAGTGTGGAGATGAGCCTGGATTCTCAAAGTCGAAGCTCCAGCATGCTGGAGATGCCCAGGCTGGATGGAAAGGAACTGCCTTGTCACTAGCAAATGCGCAGTCACCAAGGAGAGCCTTTTCCAGTCTACAGTAAGCTTGAGAGTGGGGGGAGGGCATCTCTATTGGGAAGGGTATCCACAACACAACTACCAATGAGATGACTTCTTACTTCCCATTTTCTGAGGGAGTCACAGCATAAGCACCAAAATTTCCACTAATTTCCTAATCACATTAAACAAAACTGTTTAGGTAAGTCCTCTATGATATCAACTATGATAGAATAATCAATATCCCAGGATATGAGTCATATATTCATAATTAAACTATAGTTTCTCACCCTAGAGGGAGGGTTCAGCTTCACACACACACACACACACACACACACACACACACACACACACACACACACACACACACACACCCTACCCCTGAATCAGGGCCCATGTCAAGTACTGACTTTCACAGCCACACTAAACCTTCCTGCCTTTCTTTTCTATAATGTAGCTCTACAACATTCCTGTTAAGGCAAGGAAAGGGCAGTGAAATACAAATTTCACCCAGAGTCCCCCTGCTCGATTTGCTGCAGCCTGAACTAGCAAACAAACACGGCTCTGACTAGACAATGGAGAGTCTTCAAAAAATAATTTCTCTCCTTTTCTTAAAGAAACATAGAATACAGACTGGGCGACTACATCCTTTGAATGATCTACTTAAATATCCCTCTCTCCTCTAGGTCAGCATGTCTCACTCTGCCAAGTAACCAAAAACTCAC
>CM053582.1:39106394-39131307 GCA_028627135.1 Pseudochirops cupreus | reverse complement strand
CACACACACACACACACACACACACACACACACACACACACACACACACACACACAGGCTGGGAGCAGAATGCACATAGTTCAGGCCAGTCTGGCTGTCTTTCTGTTCCTGACAGGCCCTCCAAGCAGGCATATTTGCACTGTAGTAAGTCAGCATTACTTCAAATAATCACTAGTAATTCAAGTAATTACTAGCCTATCCCCTGCTGCTCTCCAGACTTCAAATCTATGCTCTTCACTTTCAATCAATTTAGAAATTAACATATAGCTAGGATACAAGGTGATTACAGTTTTTAAAATCCACAGTAATGGCCAATGTCCGTACTAAAATCCATAGAATTGCTGTTCCTGGTCCAAACTTCGAAAACACACAGATCGATCAACAAGTCTTTGTTGCACATCTGCTGAGGACCTGGGGGGGAAGGGAGAAAGCTGACTTCTCGAAAGGCTGGATCAGCCAACTCGGCTTGGCCAGGTCCTTCTGAGCCAGAAAGACCAATGGACAGATGCAGACTCAGGTGCCACAGTCAGCCTCTGTCATCTCGGAACCAAGTGGGGAGAGGTTAATCACCCAAAGATAGGCCAACGGGTGAGGAATTCTTTGGCCACAGCAATGCATGAAACCACTGACAAAGGCATGAAGAGCCTGCTCTGTATTGCCCATGCAGATGAAATCACGGAGCTTTTGAAATAGGGAGGCAGCTGCAGCAGGGCGGCCTACTTCAAACAGTCCTCACTAGCCTATCCCCTGCTGCTTTCCAGATCAGCTCCGTTTCAGTTTAAATCAATTTCGGAATTCGAATATAGATAGAAGACAATAAGTTGATTACATTTTTCTAAATCCACAGTCACCTTCAGTGCCTACATTTACATTCATAGCAGTGTTGCTAAGGCTGACATTCTGTTAAACCGAGTGAAGCCACCTATTTGTCTGACTGATCAATTAACAAATGTTTACCTTCTATTTGCACAGTTCTAGGCTTGGCTGGGGTGTGGATCTTCTGTTAATGGAGATGCTTTTATGAAAACTATCCCTAGGCCTCATTAGCCACAGAACCTTGGAGGAAAAGCTTAACTCGATTCCTTTTTGCCTTGAAACCACTAAACTGCATTTCTCCTACTGGGAATAAAGCTTTGAAAAGACATTTTAATCATCTTCTATTTGAAAGGCAACCCAGAGAACATCCAGTGCAAAGCAAGATACACACCCAGAATGCTCAAAACCATTTCAATATTGCCTAATATTTAAACAGACAAGAACATCCAGACACTCATAATTCATAGCATGGAAATCAAATTAAACTTTAAGCTGAGTGCCCTTTCAATTGTACATCCTGATTGATGAAGGCACAGCAGCCACACTGAAAATGCTCGGTTTGCCTCTAATTCCCCGAGC
This sequence comes from Pseudochirops cupreus, assembly GCA_028627135.1. Taxonomy (NCBI): domain Eukaryota; kingdom Metazoa; phylum Chordata; class Mammalia; order Diprotodontia; family Pseudocheiridae; genus Pseudochirops; species Pseudochirops cupreus. Next base: position 39,129,912 of record CM053582.1, on the reverse strand, counting down.
CCCACATGCAGCAGGCATAAGTGGAACCGCAAAGGCAGCCATTTGGTGATGCAGGTGCATCCCATTTCTTTGGCTATTCCCGGGTCCTAGCACTAAGCCGATGTCAGGTTTGGGGCTCCCCTGCCTGGTAAACTGGCCTCTCCCCTTCTCAAAAAGGAACCCCGTCCAAACATTCAAAACTGCAAAGAGAGCTATTCCTAAGATTTTGAAATATCATAGCAAATAAAAGCAACAAAATAACAACCCCTCCTTCTTTTATTCAAACTCTATCACTAGTAGATTTTCATGAGACTCAATATTTTAATGGAATTTTTTTTAAAAATGAATCTGCATTTTAAGTTTTGTTCTTGAAATTCTTCCCCTTATCCTTGAAAATATATGAAATAACTTCACTGGCATAATGGGTATCATATTTCTTGCCTCTCGATGGGTGGAGGGAGGGAGAAAATTTGGAACTGCAAACAAAAATATTTAATTTTTTCAAAAAAGAAAACAATATGGAAAAAGTTGAGAAAAACTTTTTTTAGAGAAACAGACCGATGCTCTCTGCTAAGTTCCAATTGGCCAGGGACTACTTCAGGGTCCCAATCTTGAGGACTCCCAGGGGGTCCCCTATTGGCTTGGAAGGTGAAAGAAAACTACGATAACCAAAAATTATTGATGCTCAGAGTGCGCACAGAAAATCCCATTTAGCAAAACAACGGTCCATTTCTGCTCCCAGGGGGACTCATGTCTCCAGAGATAACACGCTGGAGTATATGGATTTGCATATGAAATGAGGGCTCTGAGCCCTATTACTAACCCAGAACAGGGACAAGAGAATTACTGGAGACCACTATTTCAGGGAGAGTTCTCTACTCTGTAAAATGAGGAAGAAGGAGCTGGACGATCCCAAAGGTCCTTCTATGTTCTAGTTCGGACATCCAATGACCCGCTGTTTACAAAACACAACAGGCCTGGAGAAGAGCAAATGTCACCGTTTTTTCAAAAAGAGACTAGAACAACTTAGCCTGAACTCTAGGCCAGTGAGCCCAAATTCCATTTCTGGCAAAATTCTAGAACACATTATTAAAGGAATGGAGGGCAGATAATAAGAAGAGGAAGTAGTGCTCCCTCGATCCACTATGATAACAAAGCAGCAGCTTGGCTTCATCAAAGACTGGTTATGACAAACTAACCTCCCTTCCCTCTTTGACAGGGCCACTAAACTGGCAGATGATCGAAGTGCTATAGACAGATTTTTCCTGGATTTTAGCAAAGAATTTAATAAAGTATTTCATGTGATTCTTGTGGAAAAGATGGAGAGATGTGGATGAGAAAAGAACCCAATTAGATATATTCAGAGTTGGTCAGGCTTAAAGAATAGTTATTAATGATCCAAGGTCATCTTAGCAGATCTCCAGTGAAATGCCTCAGCAGTCTCTGCTTGGCCCTCTGCTAACATTTCTGTCTCTGGCTTGGATAAAGGCAAGGATGGCAGCCTTACATAGCTGCAGATTAACATAAAACTAGACACACTGTATGGCACAGCCAGAAGGCCAAAAAGACTCTGTGACAGACTTGAATATTGGGAAGAATCAAATTAGCTGGATTTTAATGGGGATAAAAGTAGAGTCTAAAACTTGGGTTCCAAAGGAAAATTAGCTTCCCAGGTTTAAGATAGGAAAGGCCTAAGGTTAGACAGCAGACCTTTTGGAAAAGATCTAGAAGTTTTAATAGATCACAAGCTCAATAAGAGTCAATTGTGTCTTATGGCAGCTAACAAAGGTAATGGACCTTAGGTTAGACTGAAGGAGTACTTATTAAGTACTGGGTATCAGGCACTGTGCCAGACTCCAGAAGCACAAACACAATGTCTGAAACAACTCCTCCTAGAAAGGAGCTTACATTATAATCAGGGAGACAATAAAGACGTATGTCAGTACATACAGGATATAAAAAGAATAAGTACAAACTAATACCTAGTTAGCTACAAGACTACTTGGAAGAGAGGGCACTAGCAGTTGGAAATAAGAAGAGAGGTTTCCTGCAGAAGCTCTTGTCTGTGCTGCACTTTGAAACGAGAGAGCAAAACACCTGGAGTTAGGATCTCCGAGTTCAAGTCCAGTCACAGACAGTTACTAGCTGTAAAGTAAGCAAGTCTCAACGGGCATGGAGTAATGTGCAATTAAAACTTGAGGGAAAGCCAGGAGCTGTTCCTATAGATCTGGAGAGTCATCTGTATAGAGGTGATGGTTAAACCCAAGGGAAGTGATAAGGTCACCAAGAGAAATGGTAGAGAAGACCCATGGCACAATGCTGGGGAACACCAACGGGGAATGATGTGGATGATGAACCAGCAAAGGAGCCTGAGAAAGAGTGGGCCAACAGGTAGGAGAACCAAGAGAGGGAAGTATCCCCAAAACCCAGAGAGAAGAGAGTGTTCAGGAGGAGAGGGTAGGCAACAGTCAAATGCAGCAGAGAGGTCCAGAAAGATGAAGACCAAAAAAAAAAAAAAAAAGACCGTCGATCTGGGAAGTCACTGGAAACTTTGGAAAGGGCAATGTCAGTGTACTGACGAGGTCAGAAGCCAGACTTCAAAGGCCTGAGAAGTGAGAGGAGAGATAATGGTGTAGACAGCAGGTGTAGACAACTTTTTCTAGGAGCGTGGCTGAGAAAAGGGATGATATGAGAGTTTTTTTGAGGGATGAAGGAATGTGGGAATGTTTGAAGACCAAAGAGAGGAGCCAGAATATGGTGATTAACAGGAATGTTAGGAATGGAGGGCAGATAAGAAGAGGAAGTAGTGCTCCCTCGATCCACTAAGATAAAGCAGTTATTCTAGAATGGTCTTGCTCCACACTGCTCTGATAGGACCACATCTGGAGGACTGTGTTCCTTTCTAAGCAGGACATTTTAGGAAGGACATTGATAAGCTCGAGAGAGTCCAAGGGCAACCAGGATGGCAAAGAGCTTTGAGTTCATTTCACATGAGAATGGGTAGAAGGAACTAAGGATGTTTTGTCTAGAGAAGACTTTGGGGAGAATCTGACAGCTGCCTCCAAATGCTGGCCCGTGGCAGAAGGTGCTAGATTAGTATGGCCTTACAAGGCAAAGTTAGTAGCAATAGGTGGGAACCACAGAGACAAATCTAGGCTTTATATAAGGAAAATGCTTCCTAAGTGTTAGGGCTATAACAAAAGTGGAAAGAGCTGCCTCAGGAGGGGCTGCTTCCCTGAAACTTAACAGCAGGATTCATTTTCAGGTACAGGTTGGAGTAGATTGCCATCAAGGTCCCTTCCAACTCTCTGATCTAATGACATCAGTCTGACATTATACTGTAGCCAAGAAAATGCGGAGGGGCAGTTGGAAAGCTATGGTAATGGTCCAGCTGGGTGGCAGTAAGGGCCTGGACTAAGGGAATGGCAGTGGGAAGAAGCTAGATGGGAGAGATGTTTTGGAGACAAAAATCAACCGGACTTGCAACTGACTGCCAAAGAAAGAGATCTGGAACTAGAAGAGACCTCAGAGGTCAACTAATCCAGCCCCCTCAGTTAACCTAGGAGGAAACTAAGACTCACAGAGGAGAAGAAACTTGCTCAAGGTCACATGAGCAATAAGCAAATGAGACAAGATTTGAACTCAAGGCCTCTGACTCAAAATCCAGCACTCTTTCCATTTTTCTACATGGCCTCCCAAGGCCTGTTATAACATACTCATAAACTTTTTTTCCTAAAATGTTTTTTGTGAAGCTTTCATAGCATGGGGTGAGAAAGGGAGGGGAAGAGGGTATAGAAGGAATTAAAAAAAAAAAAAGCCTAAGTCTCTTCAGCCTGAAAAATATCAAAGGTTGAGAAGCAACATGACTGACACCTCTAAAATCATGGTCTGTTCACCATATTTTCAAATGCCTGGATTGGGGGGCACTGTTTGAATTCTGAGTGAAGGAGGATCATAGGATTATAAATTTAGGGCTGGGATGAACTAGAGAGCCCCAATGACTCTAAGCCCTCATTTTGCAGCAAATGTCTGAGGCCAACTCTAAACCCCTCCCCTTGCCAGTGGAATTGATGGTCCCTATGATTTATAATATTCGGCAGATGGGCCTGGACCTGGGAAACTCTCAGGCACAACTCCACAACTTAAGTCTTGGTGACATGGCATACTGAAGGGTAGGTGAAGTGATCTGCCAGGGGCCACACAGATGCTATGGATCAAGAGCAAGACTTGAACCCAAGTCTTCCTGAATCTGAAGCTAGCTCCCTCTACATTGCACCCTGCTGCCTCTTGTACTGATGAGACTCATTGTGATAATTGACGATTTGTGAAGCACTCTAGCTGCTGTCTCGTTTGAGCTTTGCACCAAATCTGTGAGTTACAAAATGATGAGGTTTAGAGTTGGGAGAGCTGGTTCAGGTGTCAAAGAATTCACTCAAATGCTTTTCTCCTAACCAAGGGGAGTTTTATTGAAGCCAAAGCAGCTAAGTGAGCCCCCGATATTTGGGGGAGTTATGCTTACATAGAGGTTTCAGAAGGGCAATGTTGTTTTAGAGGTTTTATGGGGCTTAAAGATTAAAGACAGGACAGGATGACACAGGATGAGGGAGACAAAGAGAATTCTTCATGATTTAAGGCTTTAAGGACAGAGCAGAAGGACACAAGTTAAAAATGAAAGGACAGCGGGAGCACAGGATAAGGGACACAAAAACGATTCTTTTGGTACAGGTTCAAGGGGGAAAGGACTTTAGGGCAACTTCAGGTTACAGAATAAACTAAGGGCTTCACAAAATACTAGAAAAGCAACTCTGAATATTATTTTTAACCATCAGGGAGCTGTTTGTATCCACTCAGCCACCAGGCAGGAGAAATCTTTGGGAATGGGGCGAAGGTCATTGTCTTCTTTGATCACTTTTCTGGCTGGGCACATCCTGGCCTTATCTCCTTTCTGCCTGGCGTCATCTGCCTCATCAACATGACATAAATTCTTAGCCCCATTTTACAAGTGTCCTCACAGGCTGAGGTTGAGAGGAGACTTGTCAGAGTTGGGATTTGAACCCAGGTCTCTCTTGATTCCAAGTTTGGTGCTTTTGCCACTATTTCCCCTCAATCCCTCAATAATAAACAGAATAAAGTGCCATCTCACACCCAGTGGCTACTAAACCTAAGGAAGTCATTCTGCTCCAGGGTGACTCTCAGCAGGCAAGATGAAAGATGAAAGAGTTGGAAAAGCATTTGAAGAAAGCTAAGAATGTGGCCAAGGTTGATTTCTTCTGCTAGACAGTGCAGTGAAGGGGTGGGGGTGGGGGGGCCTGGAATTGTTGGGAATGGGTTATGATGTAAAATAAATTAGCATCAAAAAGCATTTAGAAAGAAGGGGGGGTGGAGCTGGGAGGACTAAGAAAGGCAGAACCATAAAGGACCACAAAGAGAAGCTGGGATACTCTTATGATAATTCATATTAGAATTACAAGGTGGATTTCAAGGGCCCAACCCCTAGAAGTCAGTTGATTCACAAACATCTATTAGGCAAAAATGTGGTCCTGACCTCAAGGGGCTTGGATCCAGATGAACATAGAAGAGAACACCAGGCCTAGGAGATGAGAGATAATCTCTGGGAAAATCTCAAAGTTTATAGGTAGGATCTACATCTCTTTCTACTTTTCCTTAAAAGTAAAAAGAAATCTGCTGAGGGGGAAACTGTCCTCTGCTAGGGTTCATTCCTTCGACCAATATTTACTGAGCTGTCTATTGTGGTGGGGCCACATTCCCTACATTCAAGGAAGTGACAAACCAGGAAGAAAGCATGAACAAAAGGCAAGGGATCATGGGATCATGAGATCATGGGATCATGGGATCATGGCTAGAAGGGACCTCAGAGGCAAGCAGCTTCTCCAACACCCTCACTGGACAGCAAAGGAAGCTAAGGGCCAAGGGCTAGGGAGCTCGAGTGACTTGTGGGACTGGAACCCAGCTCCCCTGACCCCAAGGCTAACATCCCACAAAGGGTAATAAAATCAAGAGACACTTGTGGAGCAGAATTCCCCATTAGTCTGCTCAGGGACAAACTTCTGAGCACAGCCTTGAGTGATATGAGAAGTGGGGGAGGAAGAGGCTGGCTTCGGCAGGCCCTGTGGGAACATCCTAATGATCTTGTTCTACCTAGGGACATGACTGGCACACATGGTAAATGCAAGCAGTGCAACCAAGGCATGTTCTGTGCCAGGGCCAAATGAAGCATTAGTGATTCCTCTCAGTAAGCTGATCTGCAAATCATATCGAAGCAATGAAGAGGACATATTAAGCTATGGCAAGCAAAAATGTTCCTTTGTGGAAACTGATCAAAGACTGATGAAATCAAGGCCTGAAGAGAGTGAATTAAATCAAACTGATTCAATCAAGTCTGCCCAGGCAATATCTGCACTAGCCTGTATTTCCAAAACCTGTATGACATCAGAGGGTTCCCACTGGCAGTACAAGCTAGGTGAGCAGCCTTCTGAGGTCCAACTCAGGGACTAGGCTGAAGATTCTGAATGACGGACAGCAGTCAAGAGGAGAACTCAGTAGCTCGGAACCTGGTTGAAGGGCTGCACCCAAAGAGTCATCATCAGTGGATCAACAAGGTCTCTGGTGAAATGCTCCAGGAATCTGTACTTGGCCCAGTCGGTATTGCTTAACGATGGATAAAAGCATTTTATCAGTGACTTGGATAGAGGCATAGGGGGCACCCTGATCAAGTTCACAGATGACACAGAGCTGGGAGTGAAGGATGGCTCCCATACAGGCTGCCAACGGCAGGATTCTTAACAACCTTGGGCCCTGATCCAAATCAGATAGTATTACATTTATCCCCATTAAAGTTCAAGCCTTCCATTTGAGCTTTTTAATTAATTTTTATTTTCGTGAAGATCTATCTTCTTTCACCTCCATTAAGAAAGCAAGAAAAACAAAACTCCTGTTAAAACATTACATTTAAATTTAAAAAAAAGGGGGGGGGAGTGAATAGAGGCCCTGGAGTCAGGAGGACCTGAGTTCAAATCCAGCCCCAGACACTTAATACCTACTAGCCATGTGACCTTGGGCAAGTCACTTAACCCCAATTACCCTGCCCTCCCCCCTCCAAAAAGCAAAAAAACATTTAATTTAATTAAAAAAAACAAAAACAAACCTTTTCTCTTCCTTCCTCCTCCACTGCTCAGATCACTCAAGGCTGTACTCAGAAGTTTGTCCTTGTGAAGTCTAATGGAGAAATTTTGCTTTTTCACAAGGACAAGAGAGGCAAAGACTCATCTGAAAAAGTTCTAGAGGTTTTAGTGTGTGATATGGCTGCCAACTGAGGGAATGTCAGCTTAGGCTGCATTAAGAGAAGCCTGGTGGCAAGGGGCAGGGAGGCAATATCCCCACTGTACTCTGCCTTGGCCTGCCCAGATCTAGTATTCTGTTTAGGGCAGCGGTTCTCAACCTGTGGGTTATGTTCAATTTGTAACAATGAAAATACATCGCATATCAGATAGATTCATAACAGTAGCAAAATTACAGTTATGAAGTAGCAACGAAAATAATTTTATGGTTGGGGGTCACCACAACATGAGGAACTGTATTAAAGGGTTGCAGCATTAGGAAGGTTGAGAACCACTGGTTTAGGGTGTCACATTTCATGAAGCTAGAAAACATTCAGGGAAGGGAGATCATGATGTTGTAGGGTAAGATCATGTCATATCAGCGTCATTTGGAGAACTAGGGATGTTTAGTGTGGGGAAGAGAAGAGTTGGGCAGTACATGGTAGCTCTCCCCAAGTATTTGAAGGGCAGGTTGAAAGAGGGATTATATACTCCTCTTGGCTTCAGAGGGTAGAACCAGGAACAATGGGTAGAAGTTACAGAGACCCAGATTTTGATTTTGGTTTCAGGTGAAGAAAAATGTCTTCACTTCCAAAGCTTTCTGTAGGAGCCTCCTTGTTCACATACTCGCTAGCCTCAACCAGGTTTCTTCCAACCCTGACATCCTGTGACTGTCACGTGCCACTACTCCTGTCTCCTTCCAAAGTATGACATGACAATTGAGTTGGGGAGGTGAGAGAGGGGCCTGCAACATGATGCCAGAAAGCCTGGCCTCCTGTCCTGCCTGCTTCCAGCACTGAAGAGCTTCCTCCCATGTGTTTCCATCTCTAACATGGGGATGAGATGCCTTGCTGGCATGCCTTGCTATGATGAGGGAAGCCTCGGTAAACTGCAAAGCTCTAACTAATAATTGCTCCCATTTATAATCATTACCTCTGGTGCAAGGTTGTTGGAACAATCAAATGAGATAATGGATGTTAAGCACTCTGTACACCGGAAAAAAAAAGCAATGTAGACAAGTGAGCTGTTATTGTTTCAGCAAGTCATGGGGCCGGAAAAAAGACCCACACTCACAAACAATGCTGTAAAGCAGACATTTTCCCAAAGCAACAGGTTAAAGGAAGGTCCATCAGAAAGGCCTTCCCCCAGCACTGAATAAACAGGCTTCCTTGTTTAAATCAAAGTAAAGTTTCATTTCAAGTTCAAGTTTAATCGGAACTCCAAAAAGCAAGGGGTCTCCAGCTTCCTGGCCTGGCTCTGGAGAAGCTCATTCTCAGGCCATTATAGACAGTGGGTTCATAAATATTTATGGGTTTCCTCCTGCCCTCACCCTCATAAAAGCATCCCATTGGATTTAAGCAAACCTAATCAGATGTGAAAGTCAGAAAAAATAACTGTTACTACCTGGCAAGTCCTCAAGATCACAGATTAGGAAGCTAACACTGATTCTTTACTTGTGCTTCCCAGCATGACTGAGCCCAATGTAAACATTCACAGTTAGGTAAAGGGTCACTAACAAAACGTTTTCTCTGTGCTTGCCCAGAATATCTACTCAGAGAACTCTTCCCCAAGCAAAGCAGCATGGTTTAATGGAGAGTACCTCAAAGGACCATGGGGGCAGATCCAATTTTGCTGCTGCCAAGTCACTTGATCTCTGGCAATTTTAATTTCTCATCTGCAAAATAATTATGATGAGAAATAGCTGCCCTCCATAACTTGGAGGCTGTTGTGGAAAGTGTCTTACAAACTTCCAGGAGCTATAGCGACATCATCATAAGCCTAAAAGTTAGCCAGAAGGTGATGTGGAAGTTACACAAAACCAAAAATGATGGCTATGTTCAAATGAACTAAAGAGCACATCGGAATTCTTTCGTTTTGGAGGGCAGGAGGTGTAAGAGCGAGGCAATGAATTTGTAATTAGAGAGAGCTCCCCCAAAAGGGGAAGCAACAGGATCCCCAGGGAGATTCACAAAAATATTCTAAGCCAGAAGGGACTTAGGAAGACATCTAGTACAATATCCACATAGTACAGAGGGGAAAAGCAAAGCTCAGAAAGGTCAAAAAGAGGCAAAAGGCAGTCCCTGCCCTCAAAGAGTTTACAATCCAATGGGGAGACAACATGCAAACAAATATAAACAAAGCAAGCTATTTACAGGATAAATGGGAAATAATTAATAGGGAAGGCACTGGAATTAAGGGGGCTTGGGGAAGGCCAGGGAGATCAGTAGTCAAGATAGGAAGAGGGAGAGCGTTTCAGGCGTGGGGGACAGCCAGAAAGAATGCCAGGAGCCCAAAGAGGGAGAGTTTTATTCCTGGAATAGCCAGGAGGCCAATGTCACTGGATCAAAAAGTATTAGTCAGGGTGTAATTACAAAACTATGACACTGGTCAGTCCTAAAGCCAACTAAATTTCCCTTGCTTCATCTAGACTGGAGACAACCCCAGAACAAGCCAGACATCCCTTTTCCAAATTGCCAAGATCTGGCCAAAAACTCAAAGGTCTGAGATCTGTGATTTTATTGTAGAAGGGAATTTCCAGTATGGAAACTCTCTCCCCTGGTGCAGATTAGTAAGTAGCTCCTCTGTCTCTCTGAAGAGTTTATGATGAAACAGGAGATAAAGAGCATTAAAGGATGTAAAATGGATAATTTTTTATTGCATTACATTAAAAAGGGTTTGTACAAACAAAACCAAGGCAGCCAAAATTAGAAGAAAACAAGAAACTGGGGGGAAAAATTTATAGCAAGTTTCTCTGATAAAGACCTCCTTTCTATAATATATAGAGAACTGAGTCAAATCTGTAAGAATACAAGTCATTCCCCAATTGATAAATGGTGAAAGGATATGAACAGGTAGTTTTCAGGTGAAAAAAATCAAAACTATCTATAGTCATATAAAAAGTGTTCTAAATCACTATTGATTAGAGAAGGTCAAATTAAAACAATTCTGAGGTATCATCTCACACCTATTAGATTGGCTAATATGACAGAAAAGGAAAATGACAAATGTTGGAGGGGTTGTGGAAAAACTGTGACACTAATGCACTGTCGGTGGAGTTTATGTGTGAGTTTCCTCACACTAATAGGCTGTAACTTCCTGAAGACTATGTCTCATTGAAACTTTATATGCCCTCAGTGTCTAGCACAGTGGTGCTCAGGAAATATATGTTCAACTGTATTGTTGTCCCTTTCCTCCCATCCTGCCCTTCATCCAGCTGGACCTCTGTAGTATTAGAATACAATAAGTAGCAACTTGATCAACTCTCCCAAAGTTGCTTTCAGAAGCTCTCTGTGGACAGAGATTGATGGTTTCATTTGCTGCTTTGGTTTTCTTTCCAGTGCCTTTCATATAGTAGGTGCTTAATAAGTGAGGGCTGAATTGCCGGGCTTCTCCTCAGAGACCAGTCCCCTGCAGCAGAAATCACACTTGTTGCTGCCTTTGGAGTTGGAGCACTTGGCTTCAAAACCTGCTTCTACCACTTACTCCCAGTTCAACCTTGGGCCAAGTAACTTGCTTGTTCCTCAACTGTAAACTGCAGGGGCTGGATCAAGGTGACTCTGAAGGTCCCTTTTAGCTCAAAATCGACAGTTCTTTGATCTTCACCCCCCATTCCGGAAAGACTCAGAAAGGAAATAAGCCAAGGACACCACCAAGCTGAGTGAGTTCTCCCTTCCATTTCATGGACTTTCAAACACTCCAGGACCACTGAGCTTGTAGAGGCTGAGTGGTGCAGCAAACCTCCAGCCCTACTTAGGAGGGAGAACAAAGGAAACTAGGACTAACTTAAAAACATACTTCACCTCCTACTTCAGGAGAAAAGGAGGAGAGCTGAAAAATGGGGAAAGGGCCTTTTATCAAACACACTGTAGGACCTTCAGCTACAAAGGTTATGAAGTATGCTCAAGGAAAGATTGAATTCATGGCATGCACTCAGATTTTTCTCCAGGACCCAAGGGAAAGTATATCTGTAAGAACAAAGAACTAAAAATCAATGTTCCCTACTTCTAAAACTACTTCATTGCTGACCCCCCCTGCAACTAGGCAGTAAGAGTGCTCACTCTGGATGGAGCACTTTATGGGTTATGAGACCCCTGGGAGATAGATGGTACAAGGTATACTCCTGGCCTTTTACAGGTCAGGAAACTGAGGTGCAAAGGAGGGAACTAACTTGCCCAGAATCACTCAACTAGTAAGTTTCAGAGCTGGGATTCAAAGCAGGCTTCCCTCAATCAATCATCAGGCCACTTTTCTCGAAAGCATGCTTAAAAAGCATGGCTAAAGGCAGGGTGGTACAGGGCAGCTGGAGTCAGAGGGCCTGGGTTCAGATCTCACCTCTGACCTTTACTACCTGTGTGACCCGGGGCAAGTTACCATCCTTTGCTTATCTGTAAAATGAGAGGGTTGGACCAGACAGCCTCTCAGGTCCCTTCCAACTCCAGACCCAGGATCCTATGAAAACAAGAGCAGGCTGAGGAAATGGTCTGCTTTTAAGGAGCTCAAGCTGCTGTCTTGGTGTGAAAACCCATTTTTTCAAGCATAAAAGTTCTCCCTGAAATGCTAAATGGTTCTGCATCTTCAGACACCACAGTGTCTTAAGAATCAAAGCTGACCTAAAGGGCAATGCAGAGTGAGCCAAGTACACAGCATGTTGCCACTGATGGCCTACTCCTAAGAAGTAGTAGAAGATATTATAGCTGTAGATATGTGTATGTGTGTGTATACACATACGTGTGTGTGTGTGTGTGTGTGTGTGTGTAGATCTCCCCACCACCATCACCCAGGAAAGGAGAGGATCAGAAAACAAGTGCAGGCCCTATGGTGAGAACAAGGGCTCACAGATGGAAGGCTCCAGCAAGCACTGCACTGGGTAAAAAGGGTGACAGGAGGGCCTCTGGCCAAGTGGGGCGATCTGCTGGGGAAAACTTGGGGGAGGAGTCCCTGGTCTGAATAGGAGGAAGGCTGCCCCTCACTCCCACCAGGCTGAATCATGCTCAGGAAATCCAAGGAGAAACCAAAGGAAGTTACTCCTTCCACCTCAAAAGTACCCAGAAATCCCGTCAGAAGCCCCCAGGCAATAGCAAAGGTGACCTCCAGCAAAACCAGTGCCAGCACAGAGCCCTCAGTTATGACCAGACACTAGATACATGGGTATCTGTTTGCAGATACCTGCATGGCTGTGTCCTGTGAGGACTGCAAGGCTCTGTGTCCAGGGTTACTAAGAGCAGAGGGCTCCCCTGAGAAAGCCCCAGGATAGGGACACTGGAAGCCCTGAGGAGAAGCAGTGGGCATCAACTAGTGACAAGCACAGTGCTTTAACAATCAGACCAGGACTACCCAAGCCCAGGAGCTCTGAGGTTCCTGAGACACCAAAGACGGCCTTGAAGATCGAGTGCTCTGAACCTCAAAGATTTAGTGTGGTGGGGTAACCCCAGAAGCGACCAGGGGACCCAAGTACAAATAGAGCAGGCAGAGACTGGCTTTGGTTCAAAGCCCCACTTCAGGAACTAAAGTTGGAATTCAAAACAAAATAAAACAAAAACCACTGATTAGTCCTAAAAATTGTTGAAAGTCTGGAGATCCCCGAAAAGAAGGAGCAAATAACCTCCCAAAAAACCTACAAAGATTCAAAGAACAAAATGGATTTTCCATGAGGATCTATGAGAGAGCACGAACAAGATCATACGGCATGAGAAGATACGGACGGGATGAGCCGTGTGCAGTGATGTAAAGAATCCCCATATCAATGAGATCACAGATCCCTTGATGTATTTCAGTACACATCCTATTTTTTTTTCTTTCAAAGAGATCTCATCTTAGGAACAAAGTCTATATTGGGATATATCTGAAAAAGCCCAAACTATACTCTCAATTTTTCAAACAATTATATAAGGTCTGCCTATTTTCAATTCTCCATGTCGACAGAGCCAAAGCAAATTTATACAGCTAATCCCTCACTAGCTCCCAAAGACCAGGGGATAGAAAAAGAAGGCTGACATGCTCCAATGACCTGAACACCAGCAGACAGGCCCATCATCCATATACATGATGGCACATCAAAATACCAGCAGTTTGTCAGCCCCGGAGGAGTAAAACAAACGCTACCATCTTCTGAAACTAGTTTCATGAAACTAGTTCCTCGGCCCATATACCCTAAGGCTTAGTATGTGCAGCCCACACCAGCAAAGGTAATCAGGACTCAGCTGTGACTTGAGCTCTCCAGGGCCCAAGCCACACCTTGCTGGTAAAGGGAAATGCAAATGTATGAGGATCAAGGAAGCAAAGTCCCTGCTACCAATGAAAAGAAACCTAAGCCTCTGCCTTAAGCACCCCGGATTTCCAGGAACTCCCTCCATGCTACCAATCTCTAATAGAATCAGTTGCCCATCAGTTGTTACAATCTCTGATCAAGCCCCTCCTTTGTCTCCTCTCACTCCACTCTTAACTCTCTGCAGACTGGCTCCCAACTTCATCATTCAAGCGAAACTGCTCTCTTGGGGGTGACTAGGTGGTGCAGTGAATAGAGCACCAGCCCTGGAGTCAGGAGGACCTGAGTTCAAATCTGGCCTCAGACACTTGACACACTTACTAGCCGTGTGACTTTGGGCAAGTCACTTAGCCCCAATTGCCCTCCAAAAAAAAAAAAGAAACTGCTCTCTCCACCTTAATCCAGGAACTCAGAACTTCCAAATGGAATGGGGCCTTTGCTGCCGTAGATACTCTTCTTTCTTCCCAATACTCTTCTTTCCAGCTTTTCATGATCCTGCTCTTTCTCCTGGCTCTCCTCTTAGCTCTCTGCCCACTCCCCAGCTTCCTTTGCTGGTTTTTCCTCTGGGATATGGCCAATGACTCTGGGAGTCCCCCAAGGCTCTATCCACCCCATAGCCTCTCTCCTGATGTCTGGGTCTCCCATCACAAACCACACATTGGCCATTTTGAAAGAGACGTTCCATAGATAGCTCAATCTCAACATGTCCAAACCAGAACTGGTTATCTTTCCCCAAAATTGTCCTTTCTTCTCAACTTTCCTATGACTGTGCGGAGTGCTCCCATCCTCTCAGTCTACCAGACAGCATCAGCCATGACTTCTCACTCGTGCTCACTCCACATAACATAGGACCATAACAGGACCTAGAGGTTCTATCTTCCCAACATAAATGCCCCCTTCTCTCCTCTGACCTGGTGCAGGGCCCTTAATCACCTCACACCTAGATTACTACAATAGGCTACTGGTTAATCTCCCTGTCTCTCCCCTCTCCAGTCTAATAATTTCCATCAACTCCAGTGGTTCCCAATGGCCTCCAGGATCACATATAAAATCCTCTGACTTTGAAAATCCTTCACAACCTGTACCCCTTCTCAGTTTCTAGTCTTACATCACAATCCAGCAATATGACACTCCATCCCCCATCTCTGTGTCCCTTGACCTCCTGTCCCCCAAACCTAGAATGCTCTCTCCACTCACCTCCACCTGATAGTTCCCCTGGATTTCTTTCAGACTCAGAATAAATCCCATCTTCTGCATGAGATCTTTCCTGGTTTCTCCTTGCATCCCCTCCCCTTGGCCCCTTCTAATGCCTCCCTCTGAAATTAGCTCCCACTTATACTGTGTATGTTACCTGGCACATAGTGGAGGTTCATGCTATTTCTATCTACCACCCAATCGAAATCCTGGTAGCTGCTGCCTACAGATCCTGAGGTCACTCTCTTTCCTTCCTCACTGAGTCCAGTACCTGGCTTATATTTTTCTCTCCTCTCCAACTCCTGCCCTCATACTATGAAACTTCAAGACACATAATATGACTCTCAAACATCCTAACCACTCAGTACCTCAACCTACTTATGTCCTATGAGCTACTCCACCACCTTACCTCAGTCACACACAAAGATGGTCATACCCTTGATCTTGCGATCACCCACAAATGTACCATCTCTATGTTCAAGAATTTTGAAATTCCCTTATCCAACCATAATCTACTGGCTTTTCACCTGTCCCTGTAAGTCCCCTTACAAAATCCTACTGTTCATCTGCACCATGACCTACAATCCTTTGATCTCTCAATTCTCTCCCAGACCATCTCCCCTGAACTAACCACTCTCTCCTCTTTTCCCCAGCTTGACGCCTTGGTGAACTCTATACTGTTCTCCTCTCTTGAATCCCTAGGTCCCTTATCATGTCCCCAACTACACCAAGCCAAGCCTCAGTCTTGGATTGCTCTCATCATTCACCACCTTCACTTCTACATAGGTGCTGCGGAGGGAAAAAAAAAATCACACAACCATTCAGACAGGGTCTACTACAAATCTCTGTTATGTAACCTCAAGTGGGCCCTCCCTGCTGCTGGGCAATCCTACTATACCTCCCTTATCAGCTCATTATCCCACTGTCCACAGCAGCTCTTCCAGACCTTTTCATCCCTCTTCAAGCCTCCATTGGCTCTTCTTCCCCCATTCTAAAGCTAAGAACCTTGCCTCATATTTTACAGAAAAAAATTTAGACTCTTCTCTGGAACTCCCTCTTCTCCTTTTTCTCATCTCCTATCACTTGTATACCTTCTGCCACTGTCTCCTTCATTAGTCTCACATGATGAGATGGCCTACTCTTTACCAAGGGTAACTCCTCAAGCAATTCCATTCTATCTTGTCTCCTCTAACACATTCACTCCATCATCCCATTCTTTCACTTATTTTCAATCTCTTCCTCTCTATTGGCTCCTTCCCTACTGCCTACAAACATGCCCATGTCTCTCTCATTCTGAAAAAACCTTCACTTGATCCTTCCATTCCTGCTATCTATCATCCTCTATCTCTTCTGCCCTTTAGGGCTATACTCCTTGAAAAAGCTAAAACAGGCACCTTCCCTTTCTCTCCTCCTACTCTCTTCTTAACACCTTAAGATGTGGCTCCTGATCTTATTCCACTGAACCTGTCCTCCTTAAAGTTACTAATGATCTCTTAATTGCCAAATCCAATGGCCTTTTCAAGATCCTCATTTTCCCCAGATGTCTCTGCAGTCTTTGACACTCTTGATCATACTCTCCTCCTTGATTCTTCTCTCTAGGTTTCCAGGGACATTGCTCTCTCCTCATTCTCCTCCTACCTATCCTACCACTCCCTCCTTTGCTGGATCTTCCTGTAGGTGTCTCTCGGGGTTTTGTCCTGGGACCTCTTCTCTTCCACACTAGTCTATACTATTCCATAGTACTGCACTTGTGGATTTCATTGGCTCCCATCTCCTCTATGCTGACAATTCTCAAATCTGCCTTTCCTGCCCCAATCTCTCTGCTGGCCTCCAACTTGGCATCTCCAACTGCCTTTCTGACATCTCATCTTGGATGTCCTATAGACACCTTAAACTCAATGTATTCAAAAAAGAACTCTTTTATCTTTTCCTCTAAACCTTCCCCCCTTCCCTATTACTATAGAAGGCAACAACACACACACACACACACACACACACACACACACACACACACAAACACACACCATCCAAAGATTGCCAAGGCCTGAAGATTACAACTTTGCAACATCTCTGGAATCCATCCCCTCCTCTCCTCTGACACTGGTACCATTCTATCTCAGACCCTCCTTGCCTCTCACCTGGATTATTCCAACAGCCTTCTAGCCACCTCTTTCCTTTCCAGTCTTCTTGCACCTTACTCCTCAACACATCCTCTTTGATCCAGTGACACTGGCCTGCTGGCTGTTCCACAAACAAGACATTCCATCTCTCTAGCCATTCCCCATTCCTGGAAAGTTCTCCTTCCTCCACTCCTCCCATCTTTTACTGGAAGCCTTCCCCAGCCCCTCTAAATTCTAGTGCCTTCCTTCAGTTAAGTATTTCCCATTTATCCTGCTCTATTTGTTTATTTGTTTGCATATTATCTCCCCCATTAGGTTGTGAGTTCCTTGAGGGCAGGGATCAGTCTTTTGCCTCAGTGCTTAACATATAGCCGGGCACATAGTAGGCTCTTCATAAATGCTTATAGATTGAAATAAATGCTTGTTGGCAGCCAGTCCTAGTCTAGTGATCCATCCACTACACCAATTATTCTCAAATAGAAATGGGGCCACTAAACCATACATAAGGAGCCCTACTGGGCACATATTGACTTAGTTTTCAAATGTGATATTATCTCTGTTTTATTGTATTTTTATTTCTGTTGTTATGAGCCCAATGACATCTGCATCTGGCTCAGGGTCCTTTCTGCAATGCATCTTTAAACAAGCTAACCTCAAACTACCACGCTCTATTTTGTCCTAAGTAGCTAAGGAGGAATTTGTCATCCCAAGGGTTATTCTTTGTGGCTTCCCCCCTCCATTACTCAACCAAAAAAGGTCTGGGGTAAAGAGGTAAGGTCACTTCAGCTTCCGTTCAGCACATACTTTTGGAATTTCCTATCACTTAAGTCATGGAGATCAAGAAATGAGTGCTGAATATAGGAGACTCTTCCCCTCCCAGTTCAGTGTCTCATTCTGCCTCATTCAGATCCCAGCTAGTCCAGATCCTGAAAAAGTTACCTTATTTCTGGTTTTACATATGGTTTCCCCATATATAAAACAGGGATAAGATTCCCAATAATCACCTCACCGGACTATTTTCAGTAAAATGATTTGTAAAATGTAAAGCTTTGGAAACCACTCTTCTAACAACCTGATGGAAGGCAGGGGGTCCTTAGTTAATAGTTCTTACTACCCCATTTTACAGAAAATCAAACTGAGACTTGGCATAGTAGGAGTAATCTGCCTTTGACTGTAATAGCTGAGAATTTCAAGTTCTTGATTCTAGAGTTTTTGCCAGTACTTAAACAACAGTTTACTGTGGGGTGTGTATATAGTGGAGGGAGGTGTTGAGTTCCATCAATTCCCCAGAAGAAATTATAGAGATTGTAAAGGGGGTGTAACACAGACGAGGAGTTTAATCCAGGTCCAAATCGCCGGCTAATCAAGGGAGTGAAACTCTGATTGGTCCATGTGCATTTCATAAACAGGTGTTCCTCTTTTACACTGGGATTGATATATTTGCATAGGAAAGGCCCAGGAAACTCCCCACAAGATAGTTAATGATGGGATTGATAGAGACTGAGGGCCTCAGTCTTGAGACTGGGAGAGTCTTCCCAGTGGCCCGAAAGGGTGAGTAGAGAGAGAACCAGCAAGCCCCAAGGTGAGTACTCTTTACTCCAGGATTCTTTGGCCATTCACCCTAACCTCAGACTCTGCATGTTTTTGGGAGGGTAGTCCACGGTTGGAGTGGGACAGGCTCGGTTACTATTTTTTATACTATGCCATTCCATAAAATGCCTTTGCTTCAAACTACTGGGAAGGGAACAGGAACAAGGGACTATTATTACTACCACTACTACTACTACTGCCACTGCCACCACTAAGGGAAAGGGAATGGCTTTTATTATGTGCCTACAATATGCTTGGCACTGTTAAGCACTTTACAAATACTATCTCATTTGATCTGGGAGGGAGGTGCTATTTTTTCCCCCACTTTGCAATTGAGGAAACTGAGGCCCATAGAAGAAAAGTGACTTTTTCAGGGTTACACAGCTAGTGTCTGAGGGCACTTTTGAACTCAGGTCTTAGCAGTGGTGGCTTGTGAGCTATGGTTCTAGGAGTGTGGACCCCCAAGGTACCTTGAACCTGGGGTAGTTGCTCCCCAGGGTCCCTAACCCGTGAGTGGGAATTAAGGGAGGTACCTCAAAGAGGATGCTATTCTGGGAGTTCAGCTAGAACACATGGTAGGTGCTTTATGGGACCCACTGGATCTCTCCAGTCTTGTTGGAAGTCTTGGTACCTAGTGTAGGAGGGATCTCTTTGGAGGAAAACTCAGTAACTTTGCTTGGGTTTCAGCCTCTAACCAGTAAGTTCTTTTGACATTTCCCTTACAAGTCAGAACAATACTGAGAATTTTGACACAGTCAAATGCCTTAGGTCCTGCTATCTGATATTATTGTGTCAGTTATGAGCATGGCAGCTGATGAGAGCATCTACAATGCGCCTAGACCACAACAGCCCTCCAAGGTGCTTATGGACTCAGTCTGATGGCCTAGCAATTGTTTAATCCATCTCAAGTGCTTGATCCCTCTTTGGGAGTCCCACATGTCTGGGGCTCTTCTTCAGAGGCAACGAACAGCTTAGAGTCACAAAGCTGGTTCTTCAATCTTACTCTTTGTGGTCCCTTTTGGAGTTTTCTTGGCAAAGATACTAGACTGGTTTGCCCTTTCCTTCTGCAGTTCATTTTGCACATGAGGAATCTGAGGCAAACCGGGTGAAGTGACTTGCCCAAGGGTCATACAACTAGGAAGTGTCTGAGACTGTATTTGAACTCAGGAAGTTAAGTATTCCTGACTCCAGGGCCAACACTCTATCCACTTGAGCCACCTACTTGCCCCAGAGTCAGGAAAATTTGACTTCAAATTCAACCTCACATGCTTGTTAGCTGTGTAACCCTGGGCAAGTCACTTAAACTGCTGATTGCCTCAGTTTCCCCAACTGTAAAATAGAGCTAATAATAGCACCTACCTTCCAGGGTTGTTGTGAGAATCAAACGAGATGTGTAAAAAAAAAAAAACCTATATGCATGCCTTCTTCTTAAGCTATCCTGCTTGTCCTAGGCAAGGAGTGAATTTGAACCTCCGTTTGGAGGGAGGAAGAAGTAATAAGCTGGGTTGTACCTTTATAGCTGTCTCCCCAACCTCATCCCTCTGTTTTTGATACTCTTAAGAAGTCTATCCTCAGCCAAGTCTTCTTTCTGTCTTTTCCAAGACAAACACAACACACCCTTTCTAAGCAGCAAGTGAGTCAAACTTGCACATTCTTCAGAAGCTCCCATTTCAGGCCAAAGTCTGAAAGAGGTGGCCTCTTTAGACCTCACTGTCTTTATTACCTGAGGTTCAATTACATCAGGTAAATTGAAGGGACTCCATTGACTAGGGATTACATACTTGCAGTATATTGCCAAGAGCAACAAAATGGTTATAAATACACCCCGAAAGACTGCCTTCAGCCAGTTTATAGTTGTTAGCTAACTGCAAGAATAGCCCACCGATAAAGGTGGATGGGGGATAGGTAAACCTTCTTCACCTACCTGGCTAGGTCTCACCATGTTACCGGATGGAAATATGCAGTGCTTAAAAATTTAAGACCAGCCCCTCAAAAGTGAAAGGGTCTTGTTTTATCTGTGTGTTTGGGCCTAGTTCATGGCCCAACAGAATAACAAGGGGACACTGAGGCTTGAGGGCCAGCTGAAAAGTCTTAAACTCTTTTATGTTCAACTTTACAAACATCTTTCAAGTCTTGTTAACAGACAAAGAGGCTTTGATCCTGTGGTTTTGGGGAATGAAGGACTTTCTCTAGGCCAAACTTGGCTCCAGGAACTGCGTATATTGTAGATATTTGAGTTTGGGATAAAATTACTGTAAAGCAATCCCAAGCAAGGGATTGAAGATGACCAGCCCCAACATGACATTGGCTCTCTAGGGAGGGTCAGTAGAGGTTGCAGTCATAATCAAGAACAGCTTCCTCCAGGGGAAAGCTACATGTTTCCAGTGAAAGACAAAAGCCAACTAGTATCTCATCCACTGGTCTATCAGTATTACAAGTGAAAGTACTCTCTAACTTTACTCCGGAAAGCACAAGTCCAAAAAGGATGGATCGCCCTGAATAGGGGAAGATTTGGGCTGAGTGGGTAGGCCTCGTGGCCAGTTGGATAAGGTTGTGCCACATGGCTCCCTGGGCATTCAGAGAGGCATGTTAGGGAAACTGACTCAGGAGAGGGCAGAGCATGAAGCTGGAGCAGGGCAACAAGGCTTCTGTCCTTAACTAAAAAACGGGAGCCTACTGAGAACACAGCCCATCTGCGGGGGCAGGCGTCGTCCCAATCTCAACTTTGGGTGGAGGCCTCTCTGGGTCTATGGCCTCCCCCCCTGGGGTGCCCCCTTCTCCCCCCCCCCCCCCCCAGGACTCACTTGTCCCGGATGATGGTCTGGAGCTCCCGGATCTGGTCGTTCATGGGTAGCAGTTTGAGCTGCGGGCCCAGCTGGCAGGAGAAAAGGTCCTCAGGCTCGCGGTCCTCCAGCTGGGGGCCCTCGGCGCTGTCCCCGGCCGGCCCAGCCACGGCGCCGTTGGTGGCAGGCAGCTTGGCCGGGCCTCCTGCCTGGTCCTGCCCCAGCCCCCCACCGGCTTCTGTCGGCTCAGGACACGGGGAGGTGGTGGCCGCGAGCTGCTGGTTATGACAGGGCATGGCGTCCGGCCGCCGCAGCTCCTTGGCCATACAACGGGGGCCCACCGCCCCTATGCTGTGAGAGCCCAAAGGCACCCGAGTGGCAGGACCGAGCAGGAGCAGCACGCTGCTGGCCCAGGGTCGGCTTCCTTCCGCCTCCTCTGCCGGGCCCTGCCCTGCCCTGCCCAGCCCAACCCAGCCCAGCCCCACCAAGCTTCAGGCCGGCCAGCTCCAGCACTCCCTCCCCCTCCCTTCCCAATGCCCCCTCACCTCGGCCCGGGACCCCACCCACTCCCCTAGGCCCCTTCAGCTCAGTGGCCTCTGGCTCAGTCTGCTCCGCCCATGGGCTTGTGCCATTGGCTCCAGGACCCGCCACTCCTGCCCTCCTTTTGTTAACTCCTTCTTTGGTGTGGCTCTGACTCCAGCACGTGGGGAACTGACAACTTTACTCTTCTCCACAGGAAAACCATGGGCTTTGGAGCTGAAAGAAGCCTTTGACTTAACGGAAGGTCCAGCCTCTTCATTTTCCTGAGGGAGAGCTTGCCGGGCATAGAGAGCAAGGGGACTGGACTTAACTCCTGCCTCACCACTTCCCACCTTTGCCACAAGTAAGCCTCAGTTTCCTTTTCTGTAAAATAAGAATTTGGGCGAGACCAGTAGTTCTAGCAGCTAGAGATCACAATAGATAGAGCATGGGACTTGAGTCAGGAAGGCCTGAGTTTGAATTCTGCCTCAGAAGCTAGCTGGGGCACCTTGGGCACTTACCCTGGCCACCTTATGATAATAACACCAACCTCCCAGTGTTGTTATGAGGAGCAAATGGGATAGTATTTGTAAAGAGCATTTTACAAACCTTAAAGCCCAGTCAATAGAAAGGCTATCTAGTAATAATGATGATGATGATAGCTAGCATTTATTATGATACCTACTGTGTGCCAGGCACTGTGCTAAGCACGTTATGATTATTATCTCATTTGATTTTGACATCAACCCTGGGAGGTAGGTGCTATTATTATCCCCATTTTACAGATGAGGAAACTGAGGCAAACAGAACTTAAGTGTCTCGTCACACAGCTAGGAAGGCTCTGAGGCTGGATTGGAATTGAGGTCTTCCTGACTCTAAGTCTAGCATTCTTATCCACTGAACCACGGAGCTGTCTTTATGGTTAAAAAAATTCAACAAGGATTCTAGAACTTGACTTCCTCTAGATCTCCCCAGATCTCCTCTCCGCTTCGTACTCTGGGGTATAGAATTGGACCCTTCCTTTTTATATAGAAATGCCTTCAGTTAGCAGGGCAGGGTGTAGTGACTCGTGCCTACCAAGTCTGAAGGGCTCAGCTCCATATGGCCAAACCTTTTTTGTGTCCTTAGATGACCAGGAAGTCAGCTCAATAGCAGCTCAGGACTACCAAGAAATCCTGTCACCAAGGGTGCTTGTCAGAGACAATTTCCTTGCCCCTTCCAGAAACAACCAGCCTGTCTCACATGACAGGTGCAGACCCGGATCCTGTAACCCTGCCTGGCATGTGCTAGAACCAGCTCAGAGGTTCCTAGGAAAACTGATTGTTAAATTTTCAGTGTTAGCATTTACAGCTCCAGAATACACAAAAGCTACAAATTGAGGCTTGATTTATTGTTTTGTCAATTGTCTAGACTTGAGAAAGTGATAGAGAAAATGTGAATGTAGATTAAATTTAAGTGTGCCCTGAATGGTTTTTTTCTTTTTTTCTTTTTTCTTTTTTTAAATTTAATTTATTAAATTTTTTTGAGTTACATATTTTCTCCCTGTCTTTCCCCCGCCTACCACCCCAAAACAGCCATCCCAGTGTTTCCCCCCTCCCCCAGTCTATTCTCTCCTATGTCACTTTTTGGTAGGGCAGAATGGATCTCCCAACTGCAGTGCCTGTGTATCTCAAGTTCCAGTTGGATGTAGTCAATAATAATAATAATAATTGCATATATATATGTACAAAG
>CM053582.1:39072019-39105894 GCA_028627135.1 Pseudochirops cupreus | reverse complement strand
GAAGTATCCACCCAAACCCCCCTCACCAACCCACCCATCCCCACATCTGTACTATGTATATAATACTAGAAAACCAAGAAGCAACATGTTTTTCCCTCCTGGAATGCTCTTCCTCTTCCTATATGTTTGCCCCCCCCCCCCTTAAATCATACCCACATCCTCCAGAAAGCCCCAGATCACAATAATCTTTCCTTCTCCAAATTCCAACAGTATTTGTAGTCTGTACCACCCAAGCAGCACTGGATTATATTGATTCTTTTTTTCAACCTGGATTTAGGAAACACCTAGATGCTAAACTTCTTCTCAACTAGACTGTAAACTGCATGAGGGCAGTGACTGGCTTAGACTCTTCTGTCCATTCTCTAGGGTCTCACACAGGGCTGGTATCACAGTATGTGGTGATCCCATCAGCACCCAAGGATTTGATTATTTCTATGCAGACATTTCTCAGATCTTTTTAGCCAGCCCAGTTCAGCATCTCCAACTAACTTTTAGACATCTTGAACTAGGTGTCCCTTAGACACCTTAAAGTCAACATGTCCAAAACTGAACTCATTATCTTCTCCCAACCATCTTACCTCATTTCCCCTTCCCCCTTTCCCTAACTTCCCTCTCACTGTCATGGGTACCACAATCCTTCCCAATCACCTAGGCATCATCCTTCCTTGACTTTCGCTCAAACCCCCTCCCCCCACATGCAATCTGTTGCCAAGTCCTGGCAATTTTACTTTAGTAACATGGCTCTCCTAGATGCCCCCTTCTCTCCTCTGAAACTGCCACCACCCTGGTGCAGTCCTTCATCACTTCACGGCTGTATTATTACAATAACCTGCTAGTTGGTCTCTCTGCCACAAGTCTTCCTTCACTCTAGTCCATGCTCCACTCACCTGTCAAAGTAATCTTCTTAATGTGCAGATCTGACCATGTCATCCCACTACTGAATAAACTCCAGTGGTTCCCTGTTGCTTCCAGCATCAAACATAAAATTCTCAGGTGTTCAAAGTCACTCATAACTTGGCCTATCTCCACGTTTTCAGTCTTCTCATATACCTTATTCTCTCAACACACCCTGTTACCCAGTGACTCTGACCTCCTTGATGTTATTTGCACACGACACTCTCATCTCCCATCTCCATACATTTACTCGCTATCCCCAGAGTCTGAAATTCTTTGTCCTCATTTCTACCTCCTGGATTCTCTGGCTTCTGTCTGATTCCATCTAAAATCCCAGCTCCACAAGACTCCTTTTCTACCCCCACTTAATGCTATTCCCTTCCCCTATTGATTATCTCCCGTTTATCTTGGACATAATTGTATGTTTTCTTTCCCATAAGACTGTGAGCTCCTTATGAGTAGGTTCTTTTTTTTTTGCCTTTGTATACCTAGCAAGTACAGTGCATGGCACATAGTAGACACTTAATAAATGCTCACTGATTGACTGATTTCTAGTTACAGTTCTGCCCGTAACTAGCCCAGGTGACCTTGATCATTTTTCAGTTAAAATGTTGGTGCCACTTGTCATTCATGACCAAGATCTATAGTTTCTTTTCTTAATATCCCACTGGTTTTGTTACTGGGACCATTATTTATCTTGCAGACAGATTTTTTGCAAGGTACCTTTTCCCCTCTATTTTTGCAAGCACTTAAGTTATTTGCTTTGATAAGATTCACTTTTAAATCCATGTGGCTATAAGAATAAGAACCATTCTTCAATAAACAGTCAAAGGATATGAACAGGCATATATCTAAACAGATGCTCCTAATCACTAATAATGAGACAAATGGGATCTAAAACTGCTGAGGTTTCACAGCACACCTATCAGATTGAAGAAGACGACAAAAGATGAAATAGTAAATGGTGACGGGGCTTTGGGAAGAAAAGCACACTAATGCACTGTAAGTGGAGCTGTGAAGCAGGTCCAACTGTGCTGGAAATCCATTTGAAATTCTATTTGATGAGTCCGTAAACAACGCATACCCTTTAATCTAGTGATACCATTACTAGGCATACACTTCAAGGCTGTCAGAGAGGGAAAGGTCATATACACATACATGTTTATAGCTGCATTTTTGTGGGAGGAGACCAGAAAATAAAATGAGTAAAATGAGTGCCCTCTGACTGGGCAATAGCTAAACCAACTGCGGTATGTGACTGCAATGGATTATTATCACATATAACAAATAACACCTATAAAGAATTAGGGGACGGAGGAACTGGGTAAATAAGAAATAATCTGATAAATTATATGCAAAATGAGCAGTCCCAGCACAATTTACATAGTTCCTATCCTAAGGGAAAGGAAAACAACCATGAAAGATGAGGGAAGTCCAATTGGGACCTCAAGATTTTTCCTTTACAACATGACTAATGTGGAAATATATCAGAGGACTGTACATGTAAAGCCTATATCAGATTGCATGCTGGTTTGGAAGGGGGAAGGGAAGGAGGGAGAAAAAATTTGGAACTCAAAATCTTATAAAAGTGAATGTCAAAAACTATCTTTACATGTAATTGGAAAAAATAAAATAGTATTAAGTGTGTGTGTGGGGGAGGGGAAATAAAGTACATGACCATGTCATGCTCCTGCACAATAAACTTTAAAAAAAAAGTGCCTCCTCTGCCATGAGTCTAGAAGTATAGGATGAGGGGCGGCTAAGTGGCGCAGTGACTAGAGCACTGGCCCTGGAGTGAGGAGGACCTGAGTTCAAATCCAGCCTCAAACACAGACACTTAACACTTACTAGCCTTGTGACCTTGGGCAAGTCACTTAACCCCAATTGCCCTGCCCTCCCCCCTCCAAAAAAGCCAAAAAAAAAAAAGAAAGAAAGAATAGAAGTATATGAGGAGATATACATACATATATATACAAGAGATCAATTTGTTTTGCCTAACTGTACTTCTTTGGTATAAAAGCAGGTTCTGTGGGAGGGAGTAATTAGAAGCAACAGCAATAAGAAAAATAATAAAAGATATTTATTTTGAAAAAGTTGCATCCATGTTTTGCTTTTTTCCTTTTGGAGTTCACCTGTAACTTGCTAGATCATCTCCTGCTTTTGCAAATCTTACTTTACAGAGGGGCTGGCTTTTTGCAATTGCATGCAGAATTGCTTGGTCACCTCTTTGCTTGGTGTAAGCGTTGAGGGAGAACAATTTCCCTCCAATTTCTCCAGCAGTTGCCTAAATTCTGGGAATCTGGGTGGTGCAAGTCGAAGTTGAAGAAAGTTTTCCCGCCCAAGAGGTCCCAGGCTTTGCCCCCTCCCCAGGTAAGACCCTTTCAGCCCTGCCCACCCCTCCACCCCCCCCCGCCCCCCGCCCTCTGCGGTGTCACAATGTGCCTATCTGCCTATGGTTGCTGTGGCAGTGACCACACAGGGAGGAGCCTTTGTTCTCTATTCTCGCGTGGCTACCGGGCCCCGCCCCCTCGGTGCTACTGAGGCTCTCCACACCCCACCCTTGGCTCACTCTCTTGCGGCGTCTCAGGGAGCCAGACACGCAGGCCGCCTCTGCGGTGCACGTGGTCCCAGGTTGCTGGACTTGGGCCGCGCTGCCCCGGAGGTTTCCAGCGCCTTCCATGGACCCTCTCACGCCACCTACCAGTCCAGCAATTTAACCACTACTAGCCTGGGTGCTATAGATACAGCCAGTCCCAGCGAAAATGCCCCTGAACTTTCTGAACGCAGAGCCTGAGATGACCAACAGCCCCAATACATCCTACCATGACCACGATGACACCGAAAGCACCGCCGAATCCACCAGTAACGGGCACGCTTCCAACAGCTCCGGGTTCTCCACCAGCTGGCCCACCTATGGCATGGGACAAACCACCAGCAGCCACGCAAGCGACAGCCTAGGGCACCCAAGCAGCGTCTTTTGGCCCACCAGCCACGGGCCTTCCGGTAATGGTCTGAGCACCTTCTCTGTTGCTGCGGGGGGCTACGTACAGGCCCAAACCCAGACCCTACCTCTGCAGCTGCCTCTATCCCAGGCGGTCCTGGACCCTTCCGCTGTTTTAGCTGCTAATCTGAGCCATGCCTCTACCCAGGCTTCGGCGCCGGCATTCACTCTGGTCGCTAATCTGAGCCATGCCTCTACCCAGGCTTCGGCTCCGGCCTTCACTCTGGCTGCTAATCTGAGCCATGCCTCTACCCAGGCTTCGGCTCGGGCCTTCACTCTGGCTGCTAATCTGAGCCATGCCTCTACCCAGGCTTCAACTCCAGCCGCTAATCTGACCCATGCCTCTACCCAGGCTTCGGCTCTGACCCTGGCCACTAATCTGGCCCATGCACAGGCTCTGTCTCCCACCCTAGCAGCTACGCTGACCCATGCTTCCACCCAGGCTCCAACCCCTGTCCCTGCCCTGACTGCTGCTATGCTACAATCCCAGGCTAGGGGCCCCAGCTTGGCTGCTAATCTAACTCTTGGCCTTGGGGTACCGACTCTTGCACCTGCGTTGGCTCGGGTTCCAGCCCCTACCCTGGATCCTGCTCCTGTCCCGGCTCCAGCTCCTGTCCCAGCTCCAGCTCCTGTCCCGGCTCCAGCTCCTGTTCCAGCTCCAGCTCCTGTCCCGGCTCCAGCTCCTGTTCCAGCTCCAGCTCCTGTCCCGGCTCCAGCTCCTGTCCCGGCTCCAGCTCCTGTTCCAGCTCCAGCTCCTGTTCCAGCTCCAGCTCCTCTTCTGCCTCTAGCTCCTGTTCCTGCTCCAGCCCCTATCCGGACTTTTGTACCTTCCTTTACTCGGCCTGTTGCTCCTGTTCCAGCTCCTGCTCCTGTTCCTGCCCCAGCTTTTGCTGGTGCTGAGCCTCCAGTCATTGCCCAGACCCGTGCTTCAGCCTCTGCCCGGTTTCCCGTACTGGCTCCTACCTTTGCCTGGCCTCCTATTCCTTTCTCTGCCATTCCTCAAGCCCGCCTGGATGCCCAGGCTAGGGATCCTGCCCTGACTTCAGCCCTGTCCCAAGCAGCAGCTGTGGCTACTCCTCAGCCCCAGCCTGCATCAGCTATTATTTCTGATGCTGCTGCGGTAGCAGGTACCTCGTCCTCCTCAGGGACTGCAGAGGAGGCCTTGGCAGGTTCTGCTTACCCCAAGACCAATCTGATCATCAATTACCTACCACAGAGCATGACCCAAGAGGAGTTCCGCAGACTGTTTGCCAATGTGGGTGAGATCCAATCCTACAGATTAATGCGGGACAAGGTAACTGGCCAGAGCCTAGGCTATGGCTTTATTAACTATGTGAACCCCAGGGATGCAGAGAAGGCTCTCTACCTGCTGAATGGGCTTCAGTGTCCCCCCAAAACCATTAAGGTGTCCTATGCTCGGCCCACCTCATCCTCCATCCAAGGTACCAACCTCTACATCAGTGGCCTGCCTAAGACGATGACACAGAAGGAACTAGAGCAGCTCTTCTCTCCCTTTGGGCACATCGTAGCATCAAGAATCCTGAAAGACAAGGTCAGTGGGGCCTCCCGGGGTGTGGGCTTCATCCTCTTTAATATGAAATCAGAGGCTGAGGAAGCCATCAAGGCCCTCAATGGCCAGAAGCCCTCCAGTATCCCAGAGCCTCTCGTGGTCAAGTTTGCTCATCACCAGATCCTGAAGACCCCTCAGCGCCTTCTGTGCCAACCTCCCCAGTGCTACCATGGGCCACTGCAGCCTCAGACCTGGAGGTTGGGGCTAGACAACACATTCAACACAACCTGTGGAGTCCAGCAGTTCTCACCCGCCCCTTGTGATGGCATGACCAGCCAGGCGGAAATGACCTTCCCGGGCCACAACAGCAACGGCAGTGGCTGGTGTATCTTTGTCTACAACTTGTCTCCTGAATCTGATGAGAGTATCCTTTGGCAGCTTTTTGGGCCCTTTGGAGCAGTGAACAATGTCAAGATCATCCGGGATTTCAACACCAAGAAGTGCAAACGTTTTGGCTTTGTCACTATGACCAGCTATGATGAAGCAGCCTTAGCTATCGCTAGCCTAAATGGCTACTGCCTTGGTGGCCGTGTGTTGCAGGTTTCCTTTAAGACCAACAAATTTCACAAGGCTTGAATTGTGAAGAGGCAAAAGGAGTGAACTAACATAAGCAGGAAGAAAGGAGAAGAAGCTTTGTACCATTTGTCACCAGTGGACTTTGTAAATCAGCTTTACCTTGATTGGTTTGCAAAATTTGAAAAGTGTTGGGGGGAGGGGGTCCTGAGGTAGATCTGGAAGGGGTTGTCCTGCTTAGAAAAATGCAAAATAGCATTCTTGGCATGCGTGCAGTTTTCTTTAATAGCTGTCACTTGTAGAATATCTAAATAACAATGAAGAGGGAGTTTTTCTGTCCAGGAAAATGTACAACCTTCTTTGTACATGGCTCTTTTATGATGATTCTTCATGTATTTGAGGGAGGAAGGGAAAGGGAACCTATCAAAAGAAAAATCACCCAGTGGATTTTTTTTTTGGTTATTTAATCAATGGAATTAAAAGAGAAAATCAAATTTCTCTTTTTTCTTCTCCAAACAGTAATCCAGTCAGGTTGGTAGCCTTCCCATCCTCTTTCAAATTAAACAGGAATAATCGAAACAGCAAAATAGGGAAAAATTTTTGTTTTTCTTTTATGTTATATCTTTTACGAGGTCAAGGGTCAATACAATGACTGGAACGATTTAAGAATGATGCTAAGGTTTTTGCTAAATATTTGCTGAAATGAGTTTTTCTAGCAAAGCCTGTTTTTATAAGGAAATCTGAATGAAAATATTTTGACTGACTAATGGGGAAAATGAGCAACAGTTGCATTCATAATGTACTGGTAACTGCTGCAATCGAGATGGGTACTTTTAAGCTGCATTGGTAAACTTTTTTTGGAAGGTTTTTTTTTCTTTGATTGTTAGCCCTGCTATCCTCTTCCCTAATTAGAAAGGGGTAATCAAAATTGGAAAGAAAGTTGAATTTTTTTCATTGTTCTTTTATATCATTTCTTCTTTTAGGGGCTCAGGGGAGAGATGCCTGATGACAGGAACAGTTTGATGCTAAAGTTTTTGCTAAATATTTTCCAAAACAGGTTTTTCTGGCGAAGAATTTTTCTAAAAATACGATTTTTATAAGAGTATCTGGATAAAGAGATTTTGACTGGCTAATTAAAGGAGAAAATGAACAGCTCTCAAATTCATAATATCAGTGGGTAACTTTGCTGAGATCAAATAGGTGCTTTTAAGCTGGATTGGTAAAAAATTGTTGGAGGTTTTTTTCTTTTCAAAACAGCAATCTAGCTTCCCAAATTAAAGAGAAATATTTAAAATTGAAAAGAAAGTTGTTGTTTTTTTTCATTTTCCTTTTATATCTTGTCTTCTTTTAGGGGGTCAGGGGATCCTGATGACAGGAACCGTTTGATGCTAATGAACGATGCTAAACTTTTTGCTAACTATTTGCCAGGACAGGTTTTTCTGGCAAAGAATTTTTCTGAAAAAACATGGATAAAAAAGTTTTTGGTTAATAGAGGGGGAAGTGAACAACTTTCAAATTTGTAATATACTGATGACTTTGCAGAGATGAAGATGTTTTCAAACTGAATTGGTAGTTTTTTTTTTAAGTATGTGATATAAAGAGATGATCTGAAATCTTTTCCTAACACAGAACTGGAATTGTAAAAAGATGTATTAACTACTTACCAGAAGAGAGAGGGTTCTACCCCCTGAATACCCTAAGCTCTCTTATTCAAAGAAAAGATTGTTTTCCTTTAAGCCATCAGTTTGGAATCTCTGCACAGTAAGCTAAAATGTTAATTTTTTTTTTGGTTGGAAACTTTCTAATTTAGAAGGAAAGTGTGCTATAAAATGATTTACATATCTTAGAATTATAGTGCTGTGTGATAAGACAAATGTGTTTAGGAAATGTACTGTGTTTAGGAAAGAGGAGAAAAAAAATTTGATTTAAAGTTTCAGAAATTTTGAAATTCATTTTGCCCACTGGCATGGCATTGGCCTATGTGGATGCGTTTGAAATGGGATTTTTCAGTTTTTGCTTCAGTCACTTACTGGGTAATATGAAAGGTACATATACATGAGTAATAATCAGAGGGAGCTGTTTTGTTTTAATTGCTCATTTAAACTTTGGGGAGAAGTACATTTCTTTATCTATGTCATATAGACATGAGATTTTTTTTTCTTTTCCATTAACCCTTTTCCTTTTAAGAATTTCCTTTGAATTTTGTGGGTATATGTCTAAAAAGGAAGGACCATATTACTTATGTTTAAGCA
Source organism: Pseudochirops cupreus (assembly GCA_028627135.1). Classification (NCBI taxonomy): domain Eukaryota; kingdom Metazoa; phylum Chordata; class Mammalia; order Diprotodontia; family Pseudocheiridae; genus Pseudochirops; species Pseudochirops cupreus. Next base: position 39,097,664 of record CM053582.1, on the reverse strand, counting down.
ACAGAGCTCAAACTTGTGTTGAAATATCATTTAATTTATTCCCATGCTTGTTAAAATGTTTTCTTACTGCACAAGATGAAAAACAAAAGATGAATATATTTTTTTAATTTCTAATTTTTTTGTGTGGTTTAACTATTTTATTTTAATGTAATTCAGACTGAGGATTAAAAAAAAAACCACAAAAAGCAGAGTTAAGGGAACTGACTTTTTTATTTTAGTAAATTCTGTGTATGGGACTGTGTTTTTCAAACTGAAGAGAAGCTCCTTCTTTTGCCTGGGTAACAGAAGCACTTATTAGCTGTGGATAACTTTAGTTGATAGTTAAATTGAGAATATTTGATAGAATACATTGATCAACTTAATGGTAATAAAATGTTTTGATGTTTATATTAAAGGATCCATTTCTTTTTTGATTTCTTCATATAGCTGCATCTTCGAGTGCTTTTCATTGTTCTTGGGTTTTTTTCTCTTTTTTAAAATAGTCATTTTTATGATTTGCTTTTCTCTCCGCCCCTACCATCTCTATTTTGGAAGGATCTTCATCTGTGAGATACCAGTTATAATTAATACTAAGTTCCTTACCCTTGTCTTCTCTTTTTCTCTGACCTTGCTTTTTAAAAATATCATAACTATTTTAAGATAATTGATTTCCTTTGTAATCCTGCATATTTTATTTTGTGTATTTAAAAATATTCTGCTGAAGAAGTTGTCATAAGTTCCATTAAACTGCCAAAGAGATCCCTAACACAAAAAAGGTTAAGAATCCCCAGTCTGAGAGGTAGCTAGTTAATAATGGAGCACTGGGCCTAGAGTTAGCAAGACCTGAATTCAAATGCTACCTCATACATTTATTAGCTCTCTAATTCTGGGCAAGTCATTTCACCTCTCTGGGCTTGTTTTCTCATCTGTAAAATGGGAATACTTATCGCACCAACCTTAAATTCTGTTTTGAGAAACAAATGAGATAACATAGAAGCCTATATAAATGTTAACTATTAACATTGTTGGGATATCTCTTAACAGCCAAGCCTAGAATTTGTCTCTATTTCTTTACTGCCCCTTACACTAGATGGAAAAAATTATTTTTCCTGCTTTACGAATGTAAACTCTGCATCCACATCTAGCCTTCAAACCTATTTACCTTGAATCCCTTTTGTTTCCTTTGTCTGCATTTCAAAGGCTCTAGCCAACTCTCTTTTCCTCAGAGGATGCTTGCCAGGTATGAATTCTGGTAAAAATCCATTTTTTTCTTGTAGGATTATGCTCAGTTTCCCAAGTTAAATGATTATTGGGTACCAGTCTTTCTCCTTTGTTTTTTTGTTACATCCCATTCTTTTTTTTTCTTCTTCCTAATGAATCATTCTTGATTCTGACCACAGTTCCTTCATGGGCAATAAAATAACATCTCCCTACTGCTTGAAATATTTTCTCCAGAACTCAGGAGTTCTGTAGCTTAGCGAATGCCTTTTCTTGGTGCTTCTCATGAAGTTCCAGGCAATTTTTTTTAATGATGTTTTGAAATACTGTAATTTTTTTTTCATTATATTTTTCTAGGAAACCAGTGATTCTTAGATGGTCACACTGAGACCTGTGTTCAGAGTCATAATTTTTTACTGTAGGTATCTCATGAGTTCTTTGGATTTTGGACTTGGAATGTGGAAAAACCTGGGTTGGAATATGTGGCAGGATAGCATAATGGTGTGATCTCCATGCCCAGTCTGGACCAGTACCAAGCCCTTCTCTGGCCTTTAATTTGCTTCTCTTTGAAATGAGAGGGTTGCATAGACCTGGCTTATCTGAGGAAAGTATTCCATAAAAAGCACTGAAAAATGCATTTAAAAAACATTGTCCAAAAAAAAATGTTTACAAAAAAAAAATTTAGGGGTGGCTAGGTAGCAACAGTGAATAGAGCACAGGCCCTAGAGTCATGAGGATTTGAGTTCAAATCCAGCCTCAGACACTTAACACAAAAACTAGCCTCGTGACATTGGGCAAGTCGCTTAACTCCAACTGCCCTGCCCTCAAAAAAAAATGTTCACCAAAAACATTGATTAAGCACCTACCTCTCTGCAGTTGAGAGAGAAAGTTGGGATAAAATGAGATATATATGGAAAGTGTGGAGAGAATTTTAGATAGTGAAGGATTAAGGCTTACAAATGTCAAATGGCCGAATAAAGATGAATTATTTGTTATTTCTATAGCATTAGAATTTTAAATTGTATCTCTTGTGTTACAGGTTGTCTGCTAGACATTTTCTAGCTGACATTTTCTAGCTTTCAATTTAAGCCATATACTTTCCTTTTGTGTTTTTCATTGAACTATGATTTCATGCCCTAGCTTTTCCTTCAGTTACTTTATTTTTGCTTTTTTTTTTGAAGGGCAGTTGGGGTTAAGTGACTTGCCCAAGATCACACGGCTAGTAAGTGTTAAGTGTCTGAGGCTGAATTTGAACTTAGGTCCTCCTGACTCCAGGGCCAGTGCTCTATTCACTGAGCCACCCAACTGCCCCTCGGTTACTTTATTAGGCCTTCCAACTACTCCCTGGATTCTTGGGGCCATTCTGTTCTCTTATCTGGGGTGCTAATTGTAATTATCACAGACATTCTCCTCTTTTGGAATTGTCTCCTGGCATTCTCTAGTCCGATTTTTTAAAAAATTGTGTTGGGAGCTTTTCTATGCTTGCTAATCCTTAGTCTCTCTGCTAGTTTTTTCTATGGTGATTCCTTATCTTTTAATTGTTGTTTTAAAATATTTGACAATTCTGATTTGAAATGTCTAGAGGCAGCTGTGTGGCACAGTGGATTCAGGCACTGGACCTGGAATCAGGAAAACCTAAGTTCAAATCTGGCCTCAGACACTACCTAAGTGACCCTGGACATGTCACTGAACCTCTGTTTGCCTGTTTCCTCATCTGTAAAATGAATAATAATAGTACCTATCTCCAAAGGTGGTTGTGAGAATCAAATGAGATAATAATTGTAAAGCACTTAGCATGATGCCTCGCACATAGTAGGTGCTATCTAAATGTTAGCTATCATCATCATCATCATCGTTATTATTATTAAGAGGCATCTGAGTGACACTGTGGGCCTGGAGTCAGGAATACCTGAGTTCAAATCCACCCTCAAACACGTACTATGTGAGTGACCCTGGACAACTCACGTCACCTCTGTCTGCCTCAGTTTCCTCAGCTGTAAAGTAGGTATAATAACTGCCCCTGCCTCCCAAGGTAGTTGTGAGAATCTGATCATTGTAAAGTGCCTAGCACGTTATGGGGTGGTCAGGGAGGACTAGCACCTCTGGTGTGGGGGCTTGCTGAGCCCTTTTCAGGGCTGTTTATCCACCCACCTTTGGTGCCCATCTGGCACACCACTCTCACCTATGGCTCCAAGAAGCTGGAGCACACTGGTCACACCTCAGTAACACTGAGTGGATGAACTAAACCAGGTTGAGGGTAACTGACAGGCCTCAAACCTGTTGGTGAGTTAGGAGAGGTGTCGACCCCAAACATGTGAAGACATCCCATAGCAAACGGGGGGGATAAGAACAATTAGTTCCTACAGCCGTGAAGATGGCTGAAGCAGAAGCTGTGGAGGGAGAGCTTTGAGCTTGGTCCAACATGGAAGAAGCCAACGTCCCCCACGGCATCCCAGGCTGTGCCAGCCATCGTGATTCATTGGTCCTCTTTGAAAACAATGACACAGAGTAGTTGCTTAATAAACACCTGTTCCCTTCCCCCATCATAGATCTAGAGCTGGAAGGGACCTTGGAGACCATCTACCAACCCTTCCATTTTACTGATAAGGAAACAGGCCCAGAGATGGAGAAGTGACGCACCCCAGGTCACATGTATAGTAAAGTGCCAGAGGCAGCATCCCAACCGACCGAGGTCAACTCCAAATCCAGTGGTCCTTCCAATATACCACTGAGAGAGCTGGACAAACTCTAACTTTGTCATCTTGCCACATTACCTTGGGTAAGTCTCTTCCCCTCTGTGGGCCTCATCTGTAACACTGTGTTTAGCACTGGGGACATGGAAATAGTCATAGCAGATCCTGCTGTCTAGGAGTTTATTTTCTCCTTGTAGAAGCATTAAGGACAAAATAATGACACCAAAGAGAATGAGACAGTAAGTGCAAAGCAGGAATTCAGAGTGGGGGGGGTGATAGTTCATTGAAAGCATGGGAATGCCAGTGTGAACAAAGACCAAAGAAGGCAGGATGAGAATGGGTGACAAAGCAGACCAACTTTCCATTTTTGTCTTTTAAATGCATCTTGTAAAGTCAACCTGAGAAAATTTGTGAGCTGAGGAAAATAAATTCCAATTACTACTGATGGATGGTGGGATGTTGGCAGATGAATGTCTTAATTCCTATCCAGATTCTAGCTAGATGATAAGTGAATCATATCTGCGTCACCATGGAGGCCGCGTTGCCACTGTTTCCTTGGCTGCCTCATATTTTGGTTTGACTCATCTGAAGGAAGATGAGAATGGAAGTTGGGGGCTGGGCTTCTTTGCCAGTGTCCAGATCAGAGGCTAGCGTGCCACACTTTGGGACAAGTGGAAGGATTGAATAGTGCAGTGGTCTTCAAAGTGGCAGATGTGGCCTGGTCTCAAAGGGTGCGTGATCAACCAATCAGGGAGCAGAAAAACGGATAGCATCTTCCCCTTCCCTGACAGAGCCAATTATGAGACATATGCAGTACATGCCCCAACACTCAAACAACCAGCCAGCCAGCTTCAGCCATGACCCAGATCCCAGTCTTTCCCACATCTGAGCCTTTCAGCCCCTCAGAGCAGTTAGAACCCAACCCATATCAGGGCATCCAGAACAGCAGCTGTGCAGGTGGCATGGGGACAATCTGTTCTTTCCATTCACATTGTTCTCATCATGTATATTGTTTTCTGGCTATTTACTTGCCTTGGTGTCCATTCTTGTATATCAGTCCTTGCTTCTTGGGCTTCATCATATTTCATATTTCTTACAGTACAATAATATCCCATTACTTTCATGTACCACAATTTGTTTGGCCTTTCCCCAACTGATGGGCATCTGTTTTGTTTCCAGTTCTTTGCTACTCCAGAAAGTGCTGCCATAAATATTTTGGTGTAAATGGGAGCTTTCTTTTTCTCAATGAAGATGGGGAATGTCCAGTAGTGAAATATCTAGCAACAGACATTTCTGTCATTTTATTTGCAAAATTCTAAACTACTTCTCAAAATGCTGCATTATTTTGTCGAGCTAAAAAAAGAACAATAAGGAATTTCCTATGGAAGAAGAAAATGTCAAGGATTTAAAAAGTAAAAATGAAAAAAGTAGCAAGGAAGGAGGTCTAGCAGTACCAGATCTCAAACTCTTTCACAAAGCAGTAATTATTAAAAACAATTTAGTTAAAACGAGAGTGTTCCATCAGCTGAATAAATGAAGTAAACAACATCTCAAAGCAAGGGAACACAGTAACACGTTGTTCCATAAATATAGAGATGTCAGTTACTTGGGTAAGGACTCACCATTAAAAAAAAAAACCTCTGGGAAAACTGGAAAGCAGTCTGGCAGAACCTGGGTATAGACCAATAGCTCACATCATTTACCAAGATAAACTCTGAATTAATACATGCCTTAGTGACATCAAAAACAAAGGAGAAATTCCTCAGATCTAAGGATGAGGGAACAGCTAACTCATAACGAAAGCTACAGAGAGGATCCCAGAAAATGAAATAGACCCTTTGGATTGTATAAAATTGAAAAGTTCTTGAACAAATAAATCCAATGCAATTAAAATTAGACAGGAAACAACTGGGGGAAAAAAACGTTGCAGTGAGTTACTTGGAAATTGATCAAAATAAAGGTCTCCTTCCCAAGATATGTACAAACTATTTCAAATTTCTAAGAACAAGAGCTATTCATTAATGGCAATATATGGTCAAAGGATATGAACAGGCAGTTTTCAAAGGAAGAAATCCAAATTATTAATAACCATTTAAAAATCAATATTAGGGAAACTATCAGCATAATTGCCATATCAATAACAAAAACCAACAAAAATCATATCATGGTCTCAACAGATGCAGAAAAAGCTGTTAACAAAATATAACACTCATTCCTATGGAAAACATTAGAAATTATAAGAATAAATGGAGCTTTTCTTAAAATTATAAGTACTATCTATCTCAAACTATCAGTAAGTATCTGTAAGAGGGATAAGCTAAAAGCTTTCCAATAAGATAGGGGTGAAACAAGGATGCCTATTATCACAAATATTGTTCACTATTCTACTAGAAAAGCTAGCTATAGCAATAAGAGAAGAAAAAGAAATTGAAGGCTTTACAATAGGCAACGAGGAAACAAAACTATCACTCTTTGCAGAAGATACGATGTACTTAGAGAATTCTAGAGACTCGCCTAAAAAATCTTCTAATTAATAACTTCAACAAAGTTGGAGGATATAAAATAAACCCACATAAATCATTGGCATTGCTAGATGTTACCAACAAAGTCCACAAGGAAGAGAGAGAAAAGAGAAATACCATTTAAAATAACCATAAGCAATATAAAATATTTGAGAATCTCCCAACCAAGACAAACTCAGGAACTCTATAATGAGAATTACAAAACACTTTTCACACAAAGTCGGATCTGAACAACTGGAAAAATATTAATTGTTCATGGGTAGGCCAAGTCAACATAATGAAAATGACAATTTTATCTAAATTCATTTACTTAGTCCTATACCAATTAAACTACCAAAAAATATTTTAGAGAGCGAGAAAAAATAATATAATATGCTTCTGGAAGAACAAAAAGTCAAGAATATCAAGGGAATCAATTAAAAAAACACGTGAAGGAAAGTACTAGATCTCAAACTGTATTACAAAGTGGACAATCTGGTACTGGGTAAGAAATAGGGTGGTGGATCAGTGGAATAGATTAGGGACCCAATACATAGGAATAAATGACCACAGTAATCTAGTATTGGAGATGGCTAAGGAAATTGTGGTGTGTTATTGGGCCATGTAAAATGACAAAATGGACAGTTTTAGAGGAAACAGGAAAGGTCTCTATGATCTGAAGCCAAATGAAGCTAGCAGAAAAAGGAGAATAATTTACACAATGACACCAATATTATAGAGAAGAAGACATATATTTTTGGATGTGGCCACTGTGGGAATTGATTTTGCTAGAGTACAGTATGTGGTAAGGGATTGTTGTTGTCATTAAGGGGGGGGGGCAGATAATAAAGGGTTGTAAAAAAATCAATCAATCAACACATTTTTAAAAATTATTTAAAGACGTATACCCTGAATTTCTTATATTCTTACCACCACCACCACAACTGGAAAAAGACAAAGCTTCTACAAGCTTTAAGGAAATAATTTATGGTGATTTTTTTTTTTGCATTACATTCTTTTTTCTGATTTCCTTTTTTAAAATTCAATTTTATTTTATTTTCAGTTCCGAATTCTTTTCCTCCTCCTGCCCCCTTCATCTCCTATTACCACTGTCATCATAGATGGTATAGTGCACAAGGAGCTGGGCCTTGGGTCAGGAAGACCTGAGTTCAAATTTGTCCTGAGACACTTAATAGCTGTGCGACCCTGGGCAAGTCACATCACCTCTGCCTGCCTCAATTCCCTCAACTGTAAAAATAAGGAGCGTGCTAGCACCTTCCTCCCAGGGTTGTTGTGAGGATCAAATGAGATAATATTTGTAGAGCATGTATCTCAGTGGATGGCATTAATAGGTGCCCAATAGTTTCTTCCCTTTCCCTTCAGCCACCGTTTAGAAGGCATGATAAACAAAGCTTATGACAAGTATATATACAGTTATGCAAAACAAATTCTGAGGTGATTATTCAAAATGTAAAATTGTATCTATTATTTCTTTGGAATTTAAAAGGAAGAGGCAGCTACGTGACACAGTGAATAGAGCACCCACCCTGGAGTCAGGAGGACCTGAGTTCAAATCTGCCCTCAGATACTTGACACAAAAACTAGCCGTGTGACTTTGGGCAAGTCACTTAACCCCAATTTCCCTCCAAAAAGCAAATAATAATAATAATAATAATAATTTTTTAAAAAAAGAAATTTAAAAGAAACACTGTGATTTCTGTGTGAATGGGTAAAGAACTTTTGGTTTTGAAAAACTGCTTAAGGAACTAATTAGGCCTTTTTAAGTAGCATTTGGAAGCCTTCTGGGAGCTAGGCCAGCAGACGGTGTGTTGGGACTCTGGTCCAAGGAACTGAATAAATAGCCCCTTGAAGGGTAGTGCTCAAGCCTTCCTTGGTGCCCCTAGATCTTTCCTGAATTGGAGATGTGGACAAATGTACCCCACAGCAGGCAGTGCTGCATCAATTTATTTTTTAATTTTAATTTTATTTTACTTTAACGAGAAATTGTTTTATTTCTTCCCCACCCCCTCACTGGGGAAAGAAAAAAGAATACCTTCAGTTATTGTGTATAATCAAGCAAAACAAATACCTTGGTCTTGTCCAAAACTGAATTCTGTGTCTTTACTTGAAGTCTTTCACTTTTTGGTGATAGACATGGGTAGCATGGCTCATCATGGGTCCTCTGGAATCATGCTTGGCCACAGTAGTGATCAGAGTCCTGAAGTCTTTTCAAGTTGTCTTTATGATGTTGTTATTGAATAACTTATTCTACTTTTGCTTTCTTAACTCCGTATCAGATAATAGAAGCATTCCCAGATTATGCTGAAACTGCGCCCCCTCAACATTAATCATGGTAAAGGAGCGAGCATTTTTTTAAGCACTTGCTATGTGCCAGGAACTTTACAAATACTAGCTTTGTAAACAACCCTGCAAGTCAGATGCTGTTATAATCCCCATTTTAGAATTGAGGAAACTGAGGAAGAGAGAGGTTCAATGACTTGCCCAGGGTCACCCAGCTAGTAAGTATTTGAGGCCAAATTTGAACTCGGGGCTTCCTGCCCAACACTTTAACCATTATGCCATTTCTCTCAGTGTCATTACCTTGCTTATACTGGTTTTTTACTTGACTTTCTTTCTGGTTTATTTTTTCTTTTCCTATGCTGCCTATGCCAGGCTTCTCAAATTTCCAAGATCAGGGTTATTGCACAATAATATCTAATTATATTTATATAACATCATTTATTCAACCATTCCCCAGCAGGATCCCCCTGCCCTTTTAGTTTCCAGTTCTTTGCTATCACAAAAAGAGCTGATAGAAATATTTATATATAGATATATGAGTCCTTTCCCTCTTTCTTTGGTTTCTCTGGGATAAAAGTCTGGTAGCTGTATGGTTGCATCAAGGGGTATGCACAATTTAGTGACTTTCCAGAATGGCTGAACCAACAGTATATGAACGTGCCTGTTTTCCCACAGCTGCTCCAACATTTGTCATTTTCCTTTTTTGTCTTCTTTGCCAATCTGCTGGGTTTGATTGTTTTAATTTATTAGTGATTCGGAGCATTTTTTGGATGTGGTCATTGATAGTTTGGATTTCTTCCTTTGGAAACTGCCTGTTTATATCCTTTAAGCAACTATCTCCATTGGGGAGTGGATCTTGCTGTTATACATTGGATATAGTTCATTGTATATCTTAGAAATGAGACCTTTATCAGAGAAATTTGCTACAAAAATTTGTTTCCCAATTAAATTTTTCTCTTATCATTTTAATTGGATTGGGTTTGTGTGTATAGCTGCAGCAGTTTAAGAAGAAGGACAGCTTTCTCTTTTTGATCTAAAACTCACAATTTTGTGAACTCAAATTTTCTTTCTCTTTGGGGCTGCCACTTGGGGTCAGTAAGTGGCCTCTGTGCAGGTCAAGCCTTAGGTATTCTTTGAGGTGTCTACTGCTTGCTTACTGGCCTAGAATTTCTAGAGCCTGTGGCTTTGTTTGGGTTGTTTGTTTGTTTGTTTTGGAGGGGCTTTTCATTTGATTTGGTTTTGTGACTCTTTCTTTGAGCATAGCTTAGTCATTCAGAAATTGGCTTTTGCTAGCCTTGGGGAAAGTCTTTTATATTCAAGACATCAGGAGATCCTGGTTCCCTAAGTGGAAGCTGAATGATAGCGGGAACAATGCCCTGCACTGGAGAAGATGACCACTGACAGGAGGAAGAAGCCAAGCTTTGGCCTGGCTGGACCATACCTCTTTGAGTTGCCAAAGCTCTCCTGGGAGCTGACTTCATCAATGGGGTGGACCAACCAGGGGTAGTAAAGCCCTGGCATGTGACACCAGGGACAGGGAGGGCCTAGCTTGGAGGGACTGCTAGGTACAGGCGTGGGGAGCCATAGCACACAGGCCCTGGAGAAAGAGGACAGACATCTCTAGCCTGAGCTGCACTTCAGCATAGTAGGGTAGTGCTCTGCCTAGCATAGGGGGTCAGAGCTGGACCCCAGCTGTGGAAGTGGCAACAGGTAGAGGGCAGCACTATGGGCCCTAGGTGTAGCAGTGGAAGATATACCCACCAAAGTCTCATTGACACGGATGGTGGCAAAGGCAGGCCCAGTGTCTGGAACCCTTGAAGCAATTGCTCCCTCCACATTGCTTCCCCTTTATTTCCCAGTGGTTATCAGACAACTTCCTCCCAAGACAGACTTCGAGGGGCGATTCTTGGTATCTCTGCTGGCACTGGGGAAGGCTACATGTAAGAGGAGAATGATTTCTTAGCTGCTTTAATACAGATGACCTTGATTCACGACAAGCCTAAGTGACTGCAGTGGGTGTCATTGTCTGGATGTAACCCTGATCTTTCCAATGCTGCCCATGTTCTTTACTGTCTTTACATTGGTTCTTTGTGTTGTTTTTGTTTAGAGACATTCCGAGTTAAGTGACTTGCCCAGGGTCACACAACATACAGTTGTGTGTAAATATCTGAGTAAGTATCTTACATGCAATAAATGTCTGAGGCTGGATTTGAACTCAGGTCCTCCTGACTCCAGGGCAGATACTTGATCCACTGGACCACCTAGCCACCCCTTGTCTTTATATTGGGAGACTCCTGTGAACAGCAAAGCAAGGAGAAGAGGCCTAAGACTTTTGCTATTTGTTCTCCTACACGTGGTCAATCTTTCAGGGGCCCTTACCTTGTTTGCGGCCTTTTCTTTTGTCTTGCTTTTGCTCTTTGTGGTTTCGTTTTTCCTACGTCAGGCTTCTCACATCCCCCAAATTAGGGTTGTCCAAGAGTTATTGGAGTGGTGGAAGATCCCCTAGAACATGTGGCCCATGCTGCCCACAATACCTTGGAGTACAGCCAGAACCAGATGAAAATGCAATTGGGAAACATTTAACAAAGCAAACACAAACAGGATAGAATATAGATAATGTTAATATTGACACAGCTAAGTGGCGCAGTGGATAGAGTGTTGGGCCTGGAGTTAGGAAGACCCATCTCCCTGAGTTCAAATTCAGCCTCAGACATTTACTGGCTGGCTGACCCTGGGCAAGTCACTTAACCCCATTCTCCTTAGTTTCCTCATTTGTAAAAATGAGCTGGAAAAGGAAATGGCAAACCACTCCAGTCTTTTTGCCAAGAAAACCCCCAATGGGGTTAGAAAGACACAAATATGACTGAGAAAGACTGAATAACAACAAAATGTTAATATTGTGGGTTTTTTTAAAGTCAATATGCCGCCACAGGACCCTATCACAGCTCAGGTGATAGGTCAGGCTAGTTCTTTTCCTTAAAACGCTTTTGGCTGTCCTCAAGACTTAATTGACTCAGAGGACTTAAGGCTTCTTGGTCACTTGAGTACAAAGAGAGGTGAGATGCTCCAATTCCTTCCTGGTGCTTGTGGCGGCCTCACTGCCTAGCCTTGTTGAATATCTCTCCTCTACTATAGCCAGTCTCCTTTTATTAGCTGTTAGACAGACTCTACAAGGGTCTCATTGCATTCAGATCTCACACATAAACTACCAGGAGATTGGTCTTGTGGGATCTGGCCTGTAACATAAGGTTCTCCTGAAGTGGAGACCAGTTCTCTGTCTCCTATACCTTGCTCCCCTCAGAATGATCCCTGTTTCCCTGCTTTTTACTTTGGATAGGACAGAGTACATCTCAGAGGACATGCAAGCATGGATCACAACTACATCGTTCCATTTTCTTTCTCCCTAAACCAGTGGTTCTCAACCTTCCTAATGCCATATGTGTTTTCCGATGGTCTTAGACTACCCCTGTGACCCCTGTGAAAGGGTCGTTCGACCCCCAAAGGGGTCACAACCCACAGGTTGAGAACCACTGCGCCTAAACCCACTGCATTCCAAATGTCCCTATTGCTGTCAAGGATCCCACCCATCATCATTCTGTTCACCCAGGTCGACAAATACAGCATCATCGTCTCTGACTCTTCATTCTTTCTCACCCCACATACCCAAGCCAAATGCCAAATCTTGTCATTGCGGCCTTCATATCTCTTGCTTTTATCTTTCTCTTCCTCTTCACGTGGCCAAGACCCTCACTTAAGAGCTTGTCACCTCTTGTCTTAATCAAATGACTTCAAATATGTAAAACATATTGCTTAATATCAAAGCATATAAAATGCTAGCTAATGGTATTATTACTATTACTGCTGCTACGGTTGTTGTTGCTGTTGTCTAGACAATTGCAGTAGCTCCCTAATTGGTCTCCTGGCTTCCAATTTCTCCCCTCTCCAATCTACCCTCCACACAGTTGCCAAAGTGATTTTCCTAAAGTGTAGGTCTGACCATATAATTTCCTCACTCAATAAATAAACTCCAGGGATTCCCTATTGACTCTGGGATCAAATAGTATTTCATTTTTATCTCATCCTCTTTTAATTTCTATTTTTGTGTGTTCCATAATGAACGTAATTATTAGTACATCTATGTTATTTAACAGTCAATATAAACATATATAAAGGGTGTGCTGAAAATTGTCTTATGTAACCAAACCAGTCTGAGAAACATTGGCCTAAGGGAGTGATTTCTAGACTGGTCCCAGTTAAGCTACCTCTTAGTATCTAAATGACCTTGCATGAGGCTCTTTTTTCCTCTCTAGGCCTTAATTTCCTTTTCTGGAAAATAAGAAGGTTGGGGAAGCTAGGAGGCACAGTGGATAGAGTATAGGACCTGAATTCAAATGTGACCTCAGATACTTCCTAGCTGGGTGACCCTGGGCAAGTCACTTCACCCTGTTTGCCTCAGTTTCCTCATCTGAAAAACGAGCTGGAGAAGGAAATAATAAACCACTCCAGTATCTTTTACAAGAAAACCCAAGTGGAGTCAGGAAGAGCAATGCTGATTGCCAATATGAGCACAACTAAAAAAAAGGACTGACAAAAATAGTAGGGTTGGACCCAGAGCAACTGAGAAAAGCAGTGAGTGGTTTTGGTCAGAGTTCACTCATTTATAACATGCTTATTAAGCACCCATTGCAGAAGGAGCACTGTAGACAAAGGTGGCAAGTTTAGCTAAGATACAAGTGCCTGTCTTCTTAAAGGTTACAATCTAATAGGGAGATAAGCTAGTGACACAGATAAATGGAACCCTGAATCACCGTGGAGATGCTATCCCCAAAGTCTACTAGTTAGAGACATTCTATCATTGGAACCAGAGGCAGGGTTTGGGGAGGTTTTATGGGAGATAGTCATCAGAAAAAAGAGGAGAAGAGGAGTTGGTCATCCACTGTAGGGGGCTTTGTTGCCAGACTATGTGAGCAAATGCTGGGGGGGGGGGGGCAGGGTATGAAGGTAAGCCTTACATTTTGTTTCCTGTCTTTCCTTTTCTAACTGTTATGAGTCTCTGCTGTAGCTGAGTTCATGGCTTTGATGATTTGGACCAGGGGTGGGGAACCTGTGGCCTCAAGGTCACATGCGGCCTTCTAGGTCCTCGGGTGTGGCCTTTTGATTGAGTCCAGGTTTTACAGAACAAATCCTTTTATTTTTTTTGTTTTGTTTTTGTTTTTATTTCGGAGGGGGAAAGTCAAGGCAATTGGGGTTAAGTGACTTGCCCAAGGTCACACAGCTATAAGTGTATCAAGGGTCTGAGGCTGAATTTGAACTCAGGTCCTCCTGACTTCAGGGCTGGTGCTCCATCCACCATGCCACCTAGCTGCCTCAACAAATCCTATTATTAAGGGGATTTGTTCTGTGAAGTTTGGATTCAGACAAAGGGTCACACTTGAGGACCTAGAGGGCCACATATGACCTCCAGGCCACAGGTTCCCCATCTTTGATTTGGACAATGGTTGGTGAGCTATCCCATCCCTCGCCTCAGAGGCCTCCTTCCCTCCTTCAGTCTCTGAATCAGGGAAGGAAGTCATTCTAATGAACTGACCAACTTCTCTGACATTTTGCCTTGAGTTCTTCCCCACAAAGAACTGAATGTTTTCAATTTAATTGTCTTTATTCTGACCATAAACACCAAAAAAGATCATTTCTATATATACAGTAGAGCCCAAAAAGAGAATTCTAAATGAAAACATGAATCTCTACATCATTTGTTTGTACATTTAAAGAACATAATCAAACTTGGGGTGGCTGGGTGGTGCAGTGAATAGAGCACCAGCCCTGGAGTCAGGAGGACCTGAGTTCAAATCCAGCCTCAGACACTTCACACAAAACCTAGCTGTGTGATCTTGGACAAGTCACTTAACTCCAATTGCCCTCCAAAAAAAGAAAAAAAAAGCATAAAGAACATAATCAATTCTACACATTACTGTCAAAACTGTCCTGTTTGTGCTTCTTCCTGAATGTCTTTGTTTTCTTCTATGCGTCTGTGCATTTTAAAAAGAGTTACAATGGCCCTCTTTTTTTTGATCATTACTGCTGACTCCCTTTCCCTCTGCCTCACTCCCCCTCCCCCCATCCCTTTGCAAATTAACTAGAGAAAGAAATGGGGGAAAAAACCTCTTGTAACAAAGCAACATGATCAAAATGTGGCAAGTCCTCAAAGAGATGGGAGGACCAGATCCTCTTACTTCTCTCCTGAGGAACCTGTATTGGGACTGAGAGGCCACAATTAGAACCAAACATGGAACAACTGATTGGTTTAAGATTGGGAAAGGAATATGACAAGGCTCTGTTGTCACCTTACTTATTTAACTTATATGCAGAGGACATCGTGTGAAATGCCAGGCTGGATGAGTCAAAAGCCAGAATTAAGACTGCTGGGAAAAATATCAACAATCTCAGATATGCAGATGATACCACTCTGATGGCAGAAAGTGAAGAGGAATCAAGAAGCCTCTTAATGAGGGTGAAAGGAGAGTATAAAAGCTGGCTCGAAGCTTAATATCAAACAACAACTAAGATCTTGGCAACTGGGCCCATCACTTCCTGGCAAATAGAGGGAGAAGAAATGGAAGCAGTGTCAGAGAACACCCTAGCTCAAAGATCACTGAAGACAGTGACTGCAGCCATGAAATTAGAAGATGTTTGCTCTTTGGAAGGAAAGCTACGGCAAATCTGAACAGTATACTAAAAAGCAGAGACATCACCTTGTTGACAAAGGTCCTTATAGTCAAAGATGTGGTTTTTCCAGTAGCAATGTATGGATGTGAGAGTCGTAAGGAAAGTTTAGTGCTGCAGAATGATGCTTTTGAACTATGGTGCTGGAGAAGACTTTTGAGAGTCCCTTGGACAGCAAGGAGATCAAATCAGTCAATACTTAAAGAAATTAATTCAGGCTATTCACTAGAAAGTCAAATACTGAAGCCAAAGCTTAAATGCTTTGGCCACATAACAAGAAGACGAGACACGATGGAAAAGACCATGATGTTGGGAAAGATTGAAGGCAACAGGAAAAGGAGACTACAGAGGATGAGATGGATAGATAGTGTCATGGAAACAACAAACATGACGTTGGACAGTCGTCAAGAGAGAGTGGAGGATAGAAGGGCTCTACGTGCTATGGTCCATGGGGTCACGAAGAGTTGGACACAAGTCAACAACAGTAAGTGATGCCTCTGCAGGGAGGGGGAGGGGATGAGAATATTTGGAAATGGATAGGAAATAAAAGCAATAGACATCAAGAAATATAAGATCACATTTTTAAAAAATGAAGCCATGGAAGGCATTTCATAGCCCTGCTGATTATATTACTTGAGGCACAAAAGTGTAGTACTATAATTTGCCATTAAAAAACAAGCTTTTACAACACCAAATGTCAGGGCTAGGAGGGCCCTTATGCTGTTGGGATACTCCAGTCCACACCTCTCATTTTCTGGAGGAGCAAACTGATCCCCAAAGGGCATGACTATTAATGTGTGGCTCATATAAGCTCTGAAGATCCTTTTCCCACTGTTTCTTTCACAGAATACTCTCCTAAAGCTACATTTACTTCTCAGAGGCCTATGAAAAGCCCTGAGGAGTCAGGGGATGATTCTCTAATGCTATGGCTAGACTAGAGCCCCAACTGCTAGACTTTCTTCCAAGATTATCAGTTGAGAATCATTTGAGTCAGTTAGCCCTAAGCAGCTTGTAGAAATGGCTATTTATTAAGGTGATATAGTAAAAACAGTTGGTAAAAAAAAAATCTCCCCCACCTCCCCCCCCAAAAGTCCAGGATAACTCTCACACAAAGTAAATAGAAAGTCCAGGGAAAAAGAGGGTTCCAGCTTGGAGAGGACACAACGCACTAGTTTCTGGAAGTCCTTTTCTCCCATTTATGGGGTGCTCAAGAAGTCCTCCTTAGTCTAGGGCTAGTTTCTTTGCTGGGCTCCCTCTGCCCTTGGCTCCCAATGCAGATTCTGTCATCAGCTGATCTGGGGTGCTGATAGGACACCAATAGGAAAGTGGGAACTCCAACACCTTCTATCCCTTCTAAAGCTTTCAAGGTCTTCCTCTAGCCAAGGGGGAGGTGGCCAAAGCCAAGGCCTCTCCTTCCTCCTAACCCCCACCATCAGTTCCTCTTCAAAGATTTGCTAGAGCACTCTCTCTACTGGCTTGCATTTATATGGTCCTTTTTATATAAAAATATATATGTTTTATATGGTTGTGTGTGTATCTCACTGGCTGTCCCCCCGCCCCCACCTGGAATACTCTCCCTTCTCTCTACCTTCTGGCATCTCTGGCTTCCTTTCAGTCCTAGCTAAAATCCCACCTTCTACAAGGATTCTTTCCTGATCTCTCATAATGCTAGTGCCTTCCTGCTGAGACTACCTCCAGTGTAGTCTATGTATAGCTCGTCTGTGCATAGTTGTTTGTATGTCGTCTTTCCATTAGACTGTGAGCTCCTGGAGAACAAGGACTGGATTTGCTTAGCACAGTGCATGGTACATAGTAGGCAGCACAGGACTGGCACATAGTAGGTGCTTCATAGATGTTTACCTACTTTCTTATTTGACATCATTTTACTTCATCCAATGGCTTCCAAAGACCTTTCATACTCAGTCCAAGGCCTATGTTTGAAACTGATTGATGAGCATCTTATCACTTATTTTAAGTGGAGTAGGAGATTTGATTAAGTAAATAGCAACCCCACTCTTACATTACTATCAGAGCTGGGACTAGCACTCCTTTCTTCCAAGTGCCAATGATCTTTCTACTGTACGGTCTTAGGGCATAAGTTCAGTTATTCAAGACTAGTGTTGCCCCAAAGGCCAAGGGACTCATGGTGAAGGGTTAGTCCTGATATTTTGTGAGGGAAGAGAGAGTGTGAACAAGTTAAAATATAAAGGCATTCTGAGATACTGAATCCACAGGAGGACAAATGCTCTGAGCCCTATTCAGAGCTCCCACATCCAGGACAGAAACTGTCAGTAAGAAAATAGTTCATGACAGGGCCCCCTCTCCCACTGTTCTTTGTCCAATTATTAGTTTGATTGGAAAAATACAGCTTTTTGAAAATCTCCTTGTGACGTAAGTATGAAATTATGTTATTGACTCAAATTATGTGATTGACTAAAAATAAAACACAAATGGAACATGCCTGAAAGGAGCAGCAAACATTTCAAATGTCATCTGGAATGTAGTGCACTACTGGAAAAGGCCTCTTTTCAAAAGGTACCTTTTATTCTTAAATCATAATTTTACAGCCAGTGAAAAGAAAAGAGCAAAGAAAGAATGCCAGAGTCTATGGGGTCCAAACAGAGAAAAGAGGAGGAGGAGGAAGAGGAAGAAGAGAAGGAAGAGGAGAGAGGCCAGAATGCCATATGGGAGCCTGGCCAAGGAGTTCAATGCATTAACAAATCATGAGACTAAGGTACAAGTTGAAGTGAATGACACTCTGTCATCAGTAATACTGGTGGCATTTGAGACAAAAGGTCTCTTATGGGGCCCTCTTCTTGCTTGATCAGTTCAATGGGCTGCAGAGCTTTTGACCAGGCAAAATACAGGACACCTTCTAAATGCTTAGCCTGCTAGAAAATGTGGGAACTATTGGTGGGACAACTGAGGTCCAGAGAGCTTAAGGGTTTTGCCTGTCAGGATATTAGGAGACATTCTGTTTTGCACAGCTAAGGCCTAGCAAGCAAGCTGTGCCCTGAACTTGGCATAACCACAATCCTTTTTGTTTACCCTCTGGATGATCTCAGCCACAGCAAAATCACAGAATTGTTTCATATAATCATTGTATTGCTTTGACCAGCACCAAATGTTCTTTGAGCACCTGCTGTCATGTTCTGGTCATGAAGCCCTGCTATGAATCAAACTTGTCTCATCATTGCTGTTACCCCTCACTGTTGGAGCTACAGCTCACTGTACAGCCATAGGTATAAGTATTAAAGGAGGTCCCCCTCATAGAGGAGGGGCTCTGGCACATGTCTTTATTTGCAAGCCATTTCCCTCATGTTGAAATTAAACTTCTGTTTGTTTCCTGACTCTCCTGTTTCTAGCCTGCTCTACTGGGCTCTGGCCACCTACAAGTTAGAAGCCAGTTCAATCCAGTTGATGTGCCCAAGGTCACACAGGTAATAACTAGCAAAACAAAGATTTGAACTCAGGTCCACTGACTCCAACCAAATCCAGAGCTCCTTCCCCTACACCTTGCCTTGAAATGAAATTGTAACTGTTGGTGTCACTTTATTGGTTGAGGTTTAAGAACTTCATCTGCAGTTAGGATATCCAGATGAAACATCACTTCAGCCGTGACCTGAAAGGCAACCCTGTGCTTCATGCTGCATAAGCAGAGGTCAATGTGACTCCTAATTGGAATGTTGAGGGTGATGCAATATACTTGTCATCAGAGACTTGAGTTGGTATAATATTAAGGGGATTTGAAGATCTTCCTTGCCCATTAATGGGCTCACAGAGCCCTGGCCCAGAGCTAATCAGACTCTGGGCTACAGGGAGTTTCCAATTAAGTTCTGGGGCATGAGGATTTTCAAGCTCCTCAGCATTCAGCCAATCAGATTCAGGGTCTTTGTTATATATTCTGGGAGGTTAGTATTTTGCTTTGGGGGTTCACTCATGAGAAGGATCTTTTGATTTTGTGGTCAAGACTCTGAGTAGTCATATGTTCAGAGCCCCCTGACTGCTCAGATTTCTCTGCTCCCTCAATCCAGTGATGTATGTAAAGAATATAGCAATATTGCTATGTTCAGACAGCTGGAGCCCTGTCTGTTGATCTTTGTGCTAATTTCTCTGCTTATATTTTCTCCACGTTCAGGGTGCTGATCTTCCACCTGAACTAGTGAATGTAATTAAAAGTAGGATTGTTAACCCCTTTTTGAGCAGTCTTTCCTTTAAAAGCAGATCAAAGAACCTGTGCTAACAGGCCATCCTGGGTGTGCTAGGGTGCTTGCTGTTACAGTTGGTTTCAGAGATGTGGAGAGAAGACTTCCAAGAAGATGGCCAAAAGAAAGGGAGAGGATTTTGGATGGCACTAACTTTTAAAATGCTGACTGGAACCCTAGGAACTACAGACTTCCGTAGGAAGGAACCCTAAGAGTAGACCTCCCCTTGGTGAGATCATTCCCTATTTCCAGGTTTGAACTGAGATCTTATTTCACAACCAGCTGAAGAGCTCATTTATTCTTGCATAAACTAGCATTTGAAAGGAAGAGGCTAAGCTGGTGAGTGTAAACAGAGATCTACCATTCCCCTTAAGAGCAACCAGAGAGACAATTTTCCTTCTGAATTCCTAAAAAAAAAAAATCCTATCATTCTCATATGTCTCCTCTCCACTCAAACTGCCACCATCCTAGAGCAAGTCCTCATGACCTCTCAATTGGACTATTGCAATGATCTAGGTGATATCTGAGGCAGGATACAAACTTCCGTCTTCCTGAATCCAAACCCAGCACTCTATTCAGGCTGCCTTGGAATCTATCTAGCTGCCTTGGAATAGCCTTCTCATTGGTCTTCCTCCCTCTCCCTGGAGTCTCTTCCCCACTCCAGAAGCCAAGGTGATTTTTCTAAAGTGCAGGTGTGACCATGTCTCATGCCACCTGCCCAATCCTTGCTCACTCTTTCACACTTTGGATGGATCTCTGGGGTTTACAGAATCTCAGAACTGGGAGACATTTAGAGGTCATCTAGTTTGACCCCCACCTGATGGGGAATCCCAACTCCAGTATACTAGCCAAATGGACTTCCAATCTTCCCCAGAAGATCTTACCAGGAGAATCTCATTACCCCTGAGGCAGCTGGTGTCACCTTTGTCCCACTTTCACCTTCAGCTTGGCGTTTTCCACCTTGTTTTGATTTTCCCTCAAACTCTTAGGCTCTGCTTCCATTTCCCTCAGCTGCTGTGCTTGACCTCTAGCCATTGGCCCGGACCCTGGTTACCTGACAGCCAAAGTCAAGTCCTTGACATGATTGATTGGTTCCCTCCCTTCTTTACACTGTATTTGTTCCCGTGACCAGCATTTACTAAGGGACTACTATAGTCCAGGCGTTGTCCTGGGGCTGGGAATACAAAATAACAAAGAACTGAACAGTCTCTGTCTCCAGGAAATGTAATTTCTTTTAAGCCTAGGGAAGTGGGGTATGAACAAAGAGCTCTTGGCCCAAGGACTTCAGAATGTTTTTAAGTGGGTGAGAGTTGTCCAGGGAAAGTTTGTTGAACAAACTTATTAATCAACAATGTGTGCTAATTGTTTCTTCTTTGTAAGAAGCCCTGATTTGAAGGCTACATTGACTGAAGTATATTAGAGATAAGCACCATGCCCGGAAGGTTGTCTCTGGAAGCTTCACCTCAGCAGAACAGTTTGGCTCTGCAGAGAGCCTGGGGTAGAGAATCTTTTTGACTTGGGCTGATTAGAAGAAAGAAGGGATCTGGGAAGAGGAAAGAAAGTAGGGTGGAGAGCCATGGTGTGATGGAGGACCTAGAGCCTAGTGACTGGACTGACATCCAGGCTGCTTAACATTACAAAGACATGCATGTTTTCTTCTTGGGGTCACTACCTCTGTGCCCTTGCCCCATCTTTGCACTCTCTTTCTTCATGCTTGACATACTCTGCCACCTCAGTTTCCCTGGCTTTCTCTAAGTATCAGCTCGAATCCCACCTTTTGCAGGATGCCTTTCCAAATTCCATTCTCCCCCTCCCCCCCCCCATGTCCTTCCTCTGAGATTATTTTCCATCTACTCTGTCTGTATCCCATATCTACCTAGTTACATATATGTCTCCTCCATTAGAATTTCAGCAGGGACTCCTTTTGTCTTTATCTCCTGTGCTTAACATAATGCCTGGCATATAGTAAGTGGTTAATAAATGCTTCTTGAGTGATTGTCTTTGCTTAAGGTACTGCACTTGCTTAAGGCTGAATTGCTGCAATGCAATTCAGAATGAATGCCTCTCTCTTGGGCTACCTTCCTCCATGGCACTGCCATACCCCCTACTTGCCACCTGGAGGGGGAGGGGTTAGGGAACTGGGGTGGGGCCTTCCATTGGCCTTGCCATAGGGGCAGTGTCTAGATTTTAGGGGATGGAATGCTCCCCTCTTCTACAGTGACTGTACCAGAACAGAGTGGCTCAGTGGCCCCCTCCCCGTCTTTCACAGGGGATGCTCACGACATCCCTCCTGAATGTCACAGAAAGTCAGGGATTTCTGTTCCACCACCACCACCACCACCACCACCACCCCCCACTCCCATCCCCACCCCCATCCCCTACCACCATCACCTCCCCCACCCCCCATCACCACCCTTCTCCAAACAGAGAGGAGTATGTCCCAAGGTCTCTTTCCCCCACAGGGCCTTGTCTTCAGATATCTGCTTCCACAACTGAATCTGCTCTAGCTGCTAGAATTCCTAGTTATAGCTATGTTTGTGAGAAACATCTAGAAACATATACTGTCTCATATCCATCAGAAGTATACTCATGTGAGGAAAGTCAGTAGCTGAAGGGAGAAATATGGTAGAGATCATGGGTGAGGATCAGCAGCAGCAGAAAAAGTATTATCTTTAGAACAATAGAAAGAAGAAATAGATAAAGAATTTAGGGAAGGAAGTACATATAATCAGTCTCTCACAATATGTCCATTGTGGAGATGTTCTATGTAACTACACATGTACAGCCTGTATTGAATTGCTTGTCTATCCAGTGGGGGTGGGTGACAAGGGAGGAAGGGAAAGAATCTAGAATTTAAAGTTCTATAATCAGATGTTAATATATATATATATATATAATTATTCTTAACTACATGTAACTGGGAAATAAGATACACAGGCATTGTGGTAGGGAGATCCATCCTGCCCTACCAGAAAGTCAGAGGGGCAATGGGGGAGGACGTAGGAGAGAACAGATTGGGGGAGGGGTTATACAGTGGGGTGGCTGTTTTGGGGTGGGGGTGGGGGAAAGATAGGGAAAAAATTTGTAACTCAAAATTTCATGGAAATGAATGATGTAAACAAGAAAATAAATTAATTAATTTTAAAAACAAAAAAGAATTTAGGAAACATCATAAAGCTAGCATAAAAGCATGATATTTTAGTAATAGGGATCCTCAGCCATACAGAGAGCTGAAGCATCTCTCTTCTCTCTCTCTTTCTCTCTCTCCCCCCCCTCCTCCCTCTTTCTCTCTCTCCCTTCTTCCTCCCTCCCTCTCTGTCCCCTTCTCTCTCTCTCTCTTCTCTCTCTCTCCTTCTCCTTCTCTTTTTGTCCCTCTCTTCCTACCCCTCTCCCTCCCTCCTTCCTCTTTATCTCTCTTCCTTTCTCCATCTCTGTCTCTGCCTCTCTCCCATCCCTGCCAAGAAATTCACAACTCAACTAAATAATAACTTCAGAGTGTGAGGGATAATTTAGAGTGAAGTTTCCCCCTTCTGAAAAATCAAATCTAGAATGGCTTCAGTATTCACTAGGCCTAAGGTCAGGTCACCTGACCTTCAAGCATTAGAGCAATGGAAACCCTCCCCCAGAGCCAACTCAGCAGAAGATATGCCAAATAAGGTTAAGACTGCTTTCATTGGACACCCACATGTTTCTGGGTCCTTTGTCTCAGAGAAATTCCCGCACTTAGGTTGTGGGACAGCCGCCCCACCAATAAGAGTGAAGGTCAGTTGGGGGGGTTGGGTTTCTGCATTAGAAGATTATATAATCATGGGCTGCTTTCTACCTGTTGCTCTCTCCCTGAAGACGCCATGTTGGGCCACAGGGGGTAGGGTCCTTTCTCATGAGAAAGAACAAAGGCCTTTTCTGACCTTAGATTCAGACTCTGAACTCTTTTATCTCACACAAAAATATAGAAGAAACAACAAGGAGAAATTCTCTTTGGAATTTAATTCTGGACAGCAAGTAAAAATGGAGTAAAAAGTCTTAGTATCATCCTTAACTCCTCATCTGTACTCACTGTACTTGTCCAATTTGTTGCCAAGTCTCGTTGATTCTCTTGTATGTGTGTATATGTAGATCTATCTACTTATCTATCTGTCTGTCTGTCTACATCATCTTCTCTCTGCTCATGAAACCACCACCCTGGTGCAGACCTTGATAACCTGTTCTGGGCAAGTCAAACCATTACTACCACTACCACCTGGACCATCATCTCCCTGAGATCCTGATGGAAATAGCCTAGAACTCTGAACCCAGGGCATAGCAGTGTAATATATACCAGATCTTCTCCCAACCTAGCTTTACTTACAGGACTAAAAATGACTGAAATCAGGACCTCTCCTTCATGGAGTGTATGATAGAGTTGGAGAAGCTGGGCATAGTCTGTCCCACCCTCTAGATACGGAGAGGCCAAATTCCAAAGGGAAGTAATAGGTAAGATCCAATTCATTCCACAAATAAGGTTGGCACATAGGACATAGAAAATGATAAAAGATGAAATTTTGAAGATGTAAGGAGAAAATATTATGCTAATGAGGAAAAGGGAGAGCTGACTACTTGAATCAATTATCATCTCTATTCAGATGATTCAATCCATCAAGCACTAAACATTGATGAATTGCTTGCTGTGTGCCAGGTCCTCTGCTGAGCCCTGGAGTTAAAAACACAAAAGCTATACAGTCCCTGCTCTCCAGGAGCTCACATTCTTATGGAGGAGACAACACCTATGGAAGGTTTCAGGGTCAGGTAAAATGGAAAGGTCCCAAGGTCCTGGGAGCACAGCAGCAAAACAGATGGTAAGGTCTCTTATTGAATGTCACTTCCACTGATAAAATTATAATCATGTTTTTGAGGCTGAATGCACTTTCTGATCTGGGTCTACAGTAACTGTGGCAGTAGCTTCTGCTAGGCTGCATCTCCTCAGGAGCTGCTGCCCAGGATGATGGGCTCAGCGCTGTATGCTTTGATACTGCCAAGGCTTTTGGGTTAAGGATCCCCGGCAGGGTCTGAGGGGAGATGGTAGTCAAGGGGGTGGTGGGAGATTGACTTGCCTGGCATATGCTGCCTTCTGTCTCTCCCTGTTGCTTCAGCTAGGCTGACTAACCTGCCCTGGCATTGGCTGTCACTTGGCATGTGTTGAGGATGAATGGCCCCTTCTCCACAGGAACTGCTTCCAGGTGATGCCTGTGAGGGCCAGGCTGGAAACAGGGCCAGTGGTTTGGGAGGCGTTGTCACTCCAGGGTTCCCACCCTGATCTTTCTGTTGGTGGTAGCTGGTAAGCATTTGTTGCTGGCAGTGATAAGGAAGTTGGCCCCTCTTGGCAATGATTCCTGCCCTTAATGATGGCTACAGGAGTTAGTTGGGGAGAAGATCTGGTATATATTACACTGCTATGCCCTGGGTTCAGAGTTCTAGGCTATCTGCATCAGGATCTCAAGGAGATGATGGTCCAGGTAGTGGTGGTAGTAGTGGTTTGACTTGCCCAGAACAGGTTATCAAGGTCTGCACCAGGGTGGTGGCTTCATGAGCAGAGAGAAGATGATGTAGACAGACAGACAGATAGATAGATAAGTAGATAGATCTACATATACACACATACAAGAGAATCAACGAGACTTGGCAACAAATTGGACAAGTATAGTGAGTACAGATGAGGAGTTAAGAATGATACTAAGATTGTGGCCCTCAGTAACTAAGATGATGGTAGCGATGGGGTATGAGCTCTGGGAACACCTTTGAACTCTCCTTGAATCTTCCCACTTGAGGCAGCTAGGTGGTGCAGTGAATAGAGCACCTGTCCTGGAATCAGAAGGACCTGAGTTCAAATCTGTTCTTGGATACTTCTTGAAGAATGCTTTCTAAGTTCTTTTTTTGATCATGGCTTTCTGGTAGTCCAGTAATTTTTAAGTTGTCTCTCCTGGATCTGTTTTCCAGGTCAGTGGTTTTTTTCAAGGAGATATTTCACATTGCCTTCTATTTTTTCATTTGT
>CM053582.1:39051179-39071519 GCA_028627135.1 Pseudochirops cupreus | reverse complement strand
ATTTGGTTTTCAAAATCTTTCTTCAGTTGATCTCTAGCTTTTTGGCAATCTTCATGTTTCTTGGAAGCTTTTGGGGTGGGTTGTATCTGTGTTGTCTTCCTCCCTTTCCCTGCTTTGTTCCTTCTTTTCCCTGAAGAAGGAATCCAGGGTTTGGTTGCTGTTCTTACTTTGCTTCCTATGCTTATTCATGGTTACCATTCAATGGGTTTTTTTTTTTTAGTTCTGTGGAACTCTGCTTCCAGAGGGAACAGCTCTGTCCCAAATTGCTGGGGTTTTCCCAGCTGCTGGGGCTTTCCCAGCTGCTGGGGCTTTTAGGAGGCTGCTGGGTCCCTCCCCCAGCTCCGGCTCACTGAAAAAAAAACCTCAGGACCACCACCACCACCACCACCACCACCACCACCCAAGACCGAAATCTGGATCCAGGCCACTCAACGTGAGAGCACTTGGCCTCTGAACAATCGCTTGGCTCCCCTGCTGTCTGCAGGCCGGGAGCTCTGAAGCAGCAATGTGGAGGCGAGTGCAGAACCTCTGCTTTCCACTTCTTTGCCCTGGAGGCAGCTTGGCCAGACCCGCTTTTCTTCCCTGGTTTTTAGATAATTCTGGATCCTGCCACAGCTGCTGCAAATCCGCTCTCCTGAAGCTCTAGCCCCAACAGGGCTCGGCCTGTCCAGCAGCCCTTGGGGCAAAAACCACCGTTTCAGGCTGGGCTGGTTTCTGCTCTCAGAGTTGAAATGGTTGCTCTGAGCTGAGCTGCCTTCAGCAGGAAATATATCTGTGTGTGTTTTAGAGCCCTAGAATTTGTTTAGAGTCATATTTTTTGGGTATTTGATGTGGCTGTGTCGGAGCTGCGACTTCCTGCTGCTCCTACGCTGCCATCTTGGCTCTGCCCCTGTTCTCAGATACTTGACAGGCTTACTAGCTATGTGACCTTGGGCAAGTCACTTAACCCCAATTGCCTTGCCTTCTCCCTTTAAAAAAAAAATTGAATCTTCCCACAGGATGAGGCATTTGCCATAAGCCTTTCATTATCATTAAGCCCAAATCTCTGTTATTCTTAACCTAGCCTAGCTTTCCATTGTCCAGTTACTTCCCACCCTTGATCCTATCAAAATATTTATATCTAAATCTATTACCCATAAAATAGCCTTCAGCTATCTGACTTCTCCAGGTAGCCTCCAGCTATTTCCCACCCTTAATCTCATTCCTGGAGTGTGACCTTAGTCCCATCAAAATCCTCCTTAGACTCTTCCTCAAGATCCTCCCCAAACCCCTCCTCTAGACCACCCCTAGATCCCTCCCACAATCTTTCTGTATATAAGATCTGTCTTGCCTCCAAGAAGATGCTCAGATTCAATCTAGCTCAGACTCAGTCTGCATTAGATTGTTCTGGATTGTTGATATGAGCTTCACAAATGCTTAGGCTCCTTAAGAGTCTACCCAATATGGCAAATCTTTAATAAACTTTGCTTTACTTTAGCTGAGAGAAGGCTCGAGTCGAATCCATATGGTAGGACCCAGTGTGTTGGTATTTGGGGTCTCTGGCACCCCTAAACCCCAAACCTCAACAGTAGTGCTCTCCATAAAAATAGCTAATATTTATATAACACTATGTTCCAGGCCTTTTGCTAGGTGGTTTACAATTCTTATCTCATTTGATCTCCATAATAATAGGAAGGTGGCTGCCGAGGGGAGGATTTAGTGAGAAAGATAATCAGTTCTGTTTTGGACAAGAAGAGTTTGAGATGTCTGTGGGACAACCAGTTTGAGATGTCCAATAGGCAGTTGGTGATAAGAGCCTGGAGGTTGAGAGAGAGGTTAGGGCTGGATAAATAGAAGTGAATGAATGAATAAAGTATTTAATATACTCTCTGGTTCAACTACATTGGCCTCCTTGCTGTTCCTCCCTGTCTCCATCTCCTGTTTGAATCCCACACCTACAATGCTCTCCCCTTCTTTACCTTTACCGCCTCACTTCCCTGGCTTTCTTCAAGACTCAGTTCAGATCCCACCTTCTGTAAGAGGCCTTTCCAACCCTGCCCCCACCCCCAATATCTTGTTTGCACAGTTTCCCCCATTAGAATGTGAACTCCTTGGGAGTGGGGGCTGGTTTTGTCTTTTCTTTGTATCCTCAGGGCTTAGCCCAGTAGGCATATAGTAGGTGCTTAATGAATGCTTATTCACTGCCTGCCTGATGGGCCAAATCAAAAAAGACAAACTTCATTAGAGGAGAATGTACAGTTCTATATTTGGTCACAAAAAACTGACTTGATTCTGTCGGCACATCTTAGGACGACACTGATAAACTAGAACCCCTTCAGAGAAGGGCATTCTGATTAGGGAAGACCGAGTTGAAGCAAATATAGCATGACCAAGGGAAGAATGATAGTCATTTCCCAGCCTGTGGGGGAACAAAAAATTGCCCCAGACAGCAGAGCTCAGGCCAGTGGGTTAAAGTTGTAGGGACAAAGATTTAGACTTTGTCTCAGAAAAAAATTTCCTAATAATTAGGCCTGATCTGCAGTGAACTGGGTGGGCTTCCTCAGGAGGTAGTGGCCTTCCCTGTATCTGAGGTCTTCCAGTGAAGAAGGAAGGCATACTTGTCAGGGATACTCTGGTTCAGGACCTCTGAGGCCATTCTGGGAAGGGCACCCATAAGGATTCCTAGCTAAGAGGCATGCATGGACTATGAGTCTCACTCATTTAGTGAGATCAGTGAGATCACAGAGCTGTCAGTCCACAAACATTTATTGTGTGCTAAGAGCCTGGGGTACAAATCGGGATACATAGAAGATTTATACAGCATAGATATAGATGGCAGGCAGAGAACCTTAGAAGGGAAGGCACTAGGGAAAGGCCTCCTGTAGAAGGTGGCATTTGAGCTGAGTCTTGAAGGAAGCCAGGGAAACTAAGAGCCAGAGGTGTGGAGAGAGCACTCCAGGCATGGGGGACGGCCAGTGCAAATGTACAGAGATGGGAAATGACAGGGGTCCTGTGCAAAGAACAACTTGGCCAATGTAGTTAGATGGTAGAGTGTATGGAGGAGATTAGAGAGGCAGGAAGTAGTCAAGTTCTAAATGGTTTCAAATGCCAAAGAGATAACTTTATATTGGATCCTTTATATTGGTGTTCATTGTGGAAGGCAAGGGTGGGCATGGGGTCCCAGTCAGCCCTATGTTTTAGGAAAATCACTTTGGCAGCTGATGGAAGATGGATCATGGACAGCTTGAAGGTAGGAGGTCAGTTAGGAGGCTATTTCAACAGTCCCAGGGAAAGGTGATAAAGTCCAAAAATACTCCAACCTACCTCTTCCTCTTCAATCATAGTATCTAACTTTTGTATGGTACTTTAAGGTTGCAAGAGAAGTTTTACAGAGGTTGTCTCATGTGATTCTTACAACAACCTATTGAGACAGGTGTCATTATTACCCCATTTTACAGATAAGGAAGGTGCCACCTAGGCACCGGAATCTGATGGCAGCATTCCACACCCAGAGCTGTCCCATGTCTTCAATAAAAGTAGAAGGATACCCAGGTCTTCTGATGGACAGTGGTTGTGCCCTACAACCTACAGCTTCTCACGTATGTTTTTATTACATTCATTTTTGTTTTATTTTCAGATCTACATTCTCTCCCTTCCCCAACTGAGAAAGCAAGGAAAACAAAACCCATTAGAAATAGGAATAGCTGAACAAAACAAACTCCTCTATTGGCTATGTAAAAAAAAAGTACTCCCTAATCTGTACTTAAGTCTATCACCTCTCTGTCTGGACATGGGCAGCTCTGTCTATATGTTAAGAGCAGTGAGGAACAGTCCACCCTGCTAAAAGGCAGTTTTACATTGACTCAGCAAAGGATGGCACTTGCTTATTGCCTACTCTTACCACAGCTTGGCACATGCATCAGGGATCTCATTGGTGTTTGCTGTATATGTAAAGCTATGTGTGTGTATGTGTGTGTAGGGGGCTGTTGGTGTCACACATCTAAGTACTGATTCAATTAATGTCTATTTCTTTAGGAACCTTCGAATCACAACTCAATAGTTTCTGGAAATTAAAGCTCCTTTTGGCTATATCTTCTTATTGCAGAAACCCCACCATGGTGCTAGAACAGCATCATATACCCACTAGACACTCAGTAAATGTTAGCTAATGAAGGAATATGGAAAATTGCCTTGACAACTGTTCTTGCATACAGTTTGCCTCCTGCCTCAGGAATAATATAACAAAGCATATCAGTGAGTATAGGCTTATGGTAGTGTGGGACAAAAGAAGAGAGCGTGTGAGAGAGATGTTACTGAGGCAGGATTTGGAAACTGATGGGTTATGGGGAGGGGAGACAGAGGGAGGAATTGGGGATGACACTTAGGCATCCAGCTGAGTGACTAGAAGAATGCTGGTATCCTTGACAGTAATAGGGCTGTTAGGAAGAGTGGAGGGATTTGTGGAAAAGATAATGAGTTCAGTTTTGGAGATATTGAGTTCAAGATCTTCAAAAGGCAGTTGGAGATGCAAATCTGAAGATTAGGAGAGAGGTGGACAAGTAAATCTGAGGGTCTGAGATGATAACTGAAATCCTGGGAGCTCATGAGATCACCAAGTAAAATAATATAGAAGGAGAAGAGGGCCAAAGATAGAGCCTTGGGGGACCCCCCCCCTACTGGATGTGACATGGATGAAGCAAAGACAGTGTCAGAGGCTGCAGGGAGGTCAAGAAGAATGAGCATTGAGAAAAGGTCATTAGATTTGACACCGGTAAATTTGGAGAGAGCATTGCAGTTCAATAAGGAGGTCAAAAGTCAGACTGCAGAGAGTAAAGAATAGAATGAGAAGAAAGGAAGTAGACAGCCTTCTTAAGAAATTTAACCACAAAAGGGAGAAGAGATATAGTACAATAGTTAACAGGGATGGATGAACAATTTGCTAGAAGCAGCTAGGTGACACAGTGAGTGGATCCTGGACTAGTTCAAATCCTACGTCAGATACTTACTAGCTATGTGACTCTGGGCGAGTCATTTAACCTCTGTCTCAGTTCCCTCAAGTGTAAAATGGGAATAATAATAGCAATAGAAGATCAAATGAGGTAATATTTGTAAAGTATATTGCTATGGTTATTTCAGTCATTTTAGAGTTTTCTTGGCAAAGATACCAGGGTGGTTTGCCATTTCTTTCTTCAGCTCATTTTACAGATGAGAAAACTGAGACAAACAGGGGTAAGTGACTTGCCCAGGGGCACACAGCTACTAAGTGTCTGAGGCTAGATTTGAACTCAGTTCTCCCTGACTCCAGGCCTGGTGCTCTACCCACTGCAGTGCCACCTAGCTGCCAGCTATTATTATTTTATATTTAATGTTCTATGCAATATTGAAAGGTGACTAAAATAATTGCATCTTGTGTTGTTGTTATTGTTAATTTTGTTCTCATCTTTTGTGGTATAATTTAGATAGAAATGGTCCTGGGACAGGATGCTATCCTGCTATTTGCTCTTTCATATTTAATGTCCTGCAGACCACTGCGAAGGTTGATAAAATAACTGCCTTTTGCAATTGAATACAATTATTGGTTTGTAATTATATCTTCTACAGGCTCACAGAAAACATCCTTGGGGAAAACTCCAGCAGCAGATAAAATAACAGACCTGAAACTTTGTACCTCTTTCTGTTCTCACGTGATTTTGATTTATTCTTCTTCTAGGTCTCCATAGCTTGAAAGCTTTTTTTTTTCCCAAGTGTCCTGTGGATCATGAGTATTTGATATGGTGACATCTATTTAATATAATGTTCTTAAATTTTTATGGATCTGTGTCATCTTTAGATGATTGTGAGCCACAGTTCTATAGATTTTATGTTCTGTATTTATAATATGGAGATTTGTAAACTTCAGATTTATGAAAGATAGTGGGCATCTGATATATAATTCTAGCCATCCGGTCATATCTTGCTAGGTATTTGGTAGATGCTAAATTTTGACAACCTGCAATAATGTATTTCCCACTTTTTGCCATTTCCTTGTATAATTTGCACTGATCAGTAAATCCAGGCTTCTGAATGACAATATGTCTATAAATCTGGTGGCAATAACCTGGTACTGAATTGTCAGTAAAAATCCATCTATTTTAATACAGAAATCTACTGGACTTGGCCAACCTCAGTTGACTGCTGGACTCAACTATATTATTGGTTGAGTTCATATGGATGCCACCTGTGGAGGGCCTTTTGATTCTGCTCTTGGATTTTAGCCATTTCATTGGGCTTCACCCAGAGGTAAACCACTCTTGGATACATCTGACAAATCCAATAATGCATACCTATTTTCAGACTTTGTTGTTTCTCAGGGAAGTGATATCTGCTTCATCCCAAAGTATTTCTGTAAATTTGTGATTTGCATAGCATGTACTCTAAGACCATCTATCAGTTCCTTTTCTTCTTTTTGATAAGGAAGCATCCATCTTTCCATAGCTGCCTTGTAGTGATGGCCCCAAATTTTCATTAGAATACTTTACAAATCTGTTTTGTTCTATGTTAAAATTCCTAAAGTATTTTTTTAAGAGTAGCATTGCTTAGGCTTTAATTGCCTTGACCATGCATATCCCATTGAGCTTTGATTTCAAGATCCCAGTACATTTCTTGACATAGACAGTCACAGTAATTTCCTTGACAACTCAATATGCTTTGCCCCAAGAAGACCAAGGCATTTTTTAAGTATCACCTTCTTCCTTTGGTTCCATTAGACCTCTGGATTCAAGTTCAAAGCCTTAAGTCCCAATATTTCCTTGGTATTCATTAAAAATTTTATTCTTATTGATTCCATATGTCACTTTCATATCCCTGAAGGAAGATTAGATGGAAAAGTTGTTTAGTGTATTAACTTGACATAACTTGACATTTTGGTATAACTCTTATAACTTAGAATGCATTCCCAATTATGTTTAGCAGAGATTATACTAGACTTGAGACTGAGCCATAAAGGACTTAAACTGCCTCCCTGAAAGATGCCACATTTCAATATCAACTGCTCTTGTGGTGATTTAAAAAAATATATTGATCTTTTATTTTTACATGGCCTAGATTAGGCCATTATGTCTCTCTCCCCTCCCTCCAATTAACCAACATATCAAAAAAGATTGCCATTATAATCAGTGTTTCATACTTAAAGTCCTTGAACTCTGCAAAGAGGGTGAGAGTCTAGAGATCTGGTGGTATGTTTTAGACAGGAGGACAATTTTCCAGGTTGACATTTCCAGTCCTCGCACTCTACTACTTTATATATTTGCAGTGACATGAATAAGCCATGAGTGTGGAACTGAGTCAAAGGCTTTACCATGATCAATAAAGGCAGTAAAAACTTACGTTTGAGTCTGTTTCCCTGCTCATTAGCTGTGTGAGTTTGTGCAAGGAAATTCCTTTAACTTCCTTGAACTTCAGTTTTCCTATCTGTAGAATGGCACTAATCATACCTCTTTTATCTCCATCATCTAGGGCGCTACTGAAGGCTGATATGGTTTTTTAAAAGTATTTTGTAAACCCTAAAGCCCTGAGGGAAATGTGGACCAGAGTCAGGAACTAAACCTTCTTTTCATACCACCTGCTCTCTAACAAAGAAATCACCTCATGAATCCCTCCTTATACCCTTAAGCAAGAAATAAAGAAGATCTAAGATTCACTTTGAAAGACTACCCAAAATGAAACCCTTTTGCTCTGTTCCTGTCCAGCATTAATGGTGAGTCCTAGTGCAGAGCTGATAAGGTGCATAATATGCTTGATGCTCTTCTTTTCTCATAAAGCATACCGTTAACCTTCCAAGTTGATGCCTTCCCATGAGCATGCCGTTTTATATGTAAATCTTTGGATTTCACATTCATATATTTCTCAAGCACTTCTCTGCCCATGCCCAAATCTCCCATGAGCACACTCCTGATGGATTTTTGTGGATGCCGATTTAGCCTACTTACAGGGCTAAGCCATTTCCTATGTCTGCATAGAGTGTCTTCTAAAACGTGAAGATCTAAATGAGGGGAGTACTGGCAGCCTGGAGAAATAGGAAGAATGAGGAGATTTGCAAAAATAATGGGGAGATCTTTGTTATCCTCTGGAAATGAAGCTCTTACTTCTCTTTGCTCTAAGACTGGCATGTTTAAAAGCAAACCCTGTGCAGTGATGAAAGGGGATCTTTCTTTAGATTTCCCTTGGTTGAAGCACCGAAGGAATCGAAAACATTTTGTAAAGGTCTTTTGTTTGGTTTTGTTTTATCCTTTTGCTTTCAAGGCAAAGGAGGAAATCTTTGCAAGGGAGATTGTCAGTGTGGGAACAAGGTTGTACTTGATGTCAGCATCAGGAGTTCCATGCTTGCCACACATCTGTGAGCTCAGGATAATGTTTCTTACCTATTGTGAGGATTAATTAGTGCCATAGGAAAGCTCATTACTATTAATTTAATCCCCTAAATTCACTGTATTCAAGCAGCAGGAGAATACAGTTACAAACAATTTATATCCTATTTTTAAAAGCTGCCTTATTGAGCATCTCAGAAACTGTGATGAATTGTAAAGCACTCTGGATAGGGAGTCAGAAGACCTGGGGGATACAGACAGTCTGAGATCAGCTACTTCCTGGCTGTGTGACCTCAGACTAATCACTTCACCTTCCTGGAACTCGTTTTGTGACCTGTAAAATGGGGATAATTCCTGTACCATCTATCTTATGTGATTTTTTAAAGGATGAAGTGATGTATTACTATAAATGTCAGCTTTCAATCATTCACTAAACATTATTAAATATTAAGTCTTGCCCCCCCTCCCTTTCTGGGGAAAATAGAAAATTTAGATAATCCTCAGGTCCTTTCCTCATGGAGTCTAACAGAGGTGTAAGACACAAGCACAGGTACCTATAATACATAGTATTATTACATGAGAAGTGTCCACCAAAGTGCTATGTGAGTTGAGAGGGGAAAGGTACTTTTTATGATCAATAAATTTGATTTGAAATACAGGCAGCTATAGGTGGCACAGTGATGAACATGGAGTCAGGAAGACCTGAGTTCAAATTTGGCTTCAGATATTTAGTAGCTGTGTGACCTTGGGCAAGTCACTTAATCACTGTCTGCTTCAGTTTTCTCAACCGTAAAATGGGGATAATAATATCTCTCACCTCAGGCTTGTCGTGAAAATAAAATGAGATGATATTCATAGAGTGCTTAGCATAATATCTGGCAATATATTGTTCGTCAATCCATAAACATTTATTAAATGCCTATGTGCCAGGTTCTGTGCTAAGCACAGGGGATACAAAAAAAAGGAAGATGGTTCCTGACCTCAAGGAGCTCACAGTCTAAAAGGGGAGACATGAGTTCAAATCCAGCCTCAGACGCTTAACACTTACTAGCCGTGTGACCTTGGGTAAGTCACTTAACCCCAATTGCCCAGCCCTCCCCCCTCCAAAAAGCAAAAAATAAATAAATAAAAGGGGAGACAACAAGCAAACAAATATATACAAAGCAAGCTATAGACAGGATAAATAGGAAGTAATTAGCAGAGTGAAGGACACTAAAATTAAGAGGGCTTGGGGAAGACTTCCTGTAGAAGGTGGAATTTTTGTTGGGATTAAAGGAAGCCAGGAAAAGTCAGGAGGTAGAAATTTGAAGGGAGAATATTCTAGTCATGGAATACAGACAGCCCAGAGTTGAGAGATACAGTATCTTGTTTGTAGAATAGCCAGGAGGCTGGTGTCATTAGATTGTAGAATATGTGTTAGGGAGTAAGGTGTAAGAAGACTGGAAGGGTGGGGGGGGGGGGGCTAGATTTTGAAGGTCTTTGAATGCCAAACAGAACATTTTATTTGATTCTAGAGGCAGTAAGTAGGAAGCCATTGGAGTTTCCTGAGTGGTGAGGGGGTGGGCAGGGGTAGCAAGGAATATGCTCTATATAACCTTCACTTTAGCAAAATCACTTTGGTGACTGAATGAAAGATAGATTGGAGTGGGCAGACTTGAGACAGGCAGACCCATTAGCAGTTATTGAAATAATCAAGGCATGAGGTGATGAGGGCCTGCACCAGAGTGGTGGTAACGACCAGGGAGAGAAGGGGGCACATTTGAGAGATGTCACAAAGGTGAAGTCGACAGGACTTGGCAACAGATTGGATACGGAGGATGAGTGATAGTGAGGAGCTGAGATTGTACACCTGAGAGACTGAGAGAATGGTGTTGCCTTCTACCATACTAGGAAAGGTAGGAGCACACGGTTTAGGGGGAAAATAATGAGTTCTATTTTGGACATGATGAGTTTGAGATGTCTACTGGACAGCCAGTCTGAAAAGCAGTTGGAAATGTGAGACTAGAGGTCGGCAGAAAGGTCGGGGCAGGATAGGGAGACTTCAGAATCATTGGCATGGAGGTAATAGTAATTAAGTAATTAAGGTAATGGGAGTTGATGAGATCAGCAAGTCTAGTAGTTTAGAGGGAGAAGAGAGGAGGGCCTAGGGACACCTATAGTTAGAGGGCATTGTCTGGATGAGGATCCAATCAGGGAGAAGGGAAAGAGAGGTCTGATAGAGGAAGACCCAGGAGAATGGTGTCATGAAAACAGACAGAAGAAAGTGTCAAGAAGAGGGTGATCTACAGTGTCGGAGCCTGCAGAGAGGTCAAGGAGAATGAGGATTGAGAAAAGGCCACTGTATTGGGCAAGTAAGCGATCATTGGTAACTTTAGAGAGAGCAGTTTGGGTGGAATAATGAGGTCTGGTACATTTCAACTGTTCATCAATCAATGAAGATAAGGTTAAGATTGATTCCAAATGCTCTTACAAGTAGTAGTGCTGAGATGATTTTTGTACACATTTTTTTCTTACTAATGACACTTTGGGGCATAGTCTTCCCAGTGGGATCACTGGTTCCAGGGACATGGAATTTTTGTAGTTGTTACTGCCTTTCACAATAATAATAATACCTAATATTTGTATAGGGTAGCCAGGTGGTCCAGTGGATAGAGTTCTGAGCGACCTGAGTTCAGATCTGGCCTCACATACTTACTAGCGGTTTGGCCCTGGGCAAGTCACTTGAACCCTGTTTGCCTCAGTTTCCTCATCTGTAAAATGAGCTGGAAAAGGAAATGGCAAACCACTCTAGGATCTTTGCCAAGAAAACCCCAAACAGGGTCACTGAAGAGTCGGGACAAGATTGAAAAGGATTAAACAAGAAAAACAAAAGTATTTATATAGATAGCACTTTAAGGTTTGCAAAGAGCTTTACATGCTATCTCACTGGACTCTCCAACCAATCAGTGAGGTGGATGCTATGATTATCCTCATTTTCCAGATAAGGAAACTGAGGCAGAGAGAGGTTCAATAACTTGCTCAGGATCACATAGCTAGTAAGTGGTTGGGGCAGGATTCCAATTCTAGTCTTCCTGACTACCATTTCAATACTCTACCCACTGTACCATCTCACTTCATTACAGAAAAATGGTATTGATTTCATAAAGAAAGAATTAATTCCCAGCTCCACTGGCAGTATGCTAGCTTGTCTGGTCTTCCAGAGCCACACCAACATTGTATTTGATCTGATTTGAATATATTTAGCAATTTGTGACGGGTGAAGTTGTCCTTGAGAGTTCTTTTATTCTGTATTTCTCTGATCATTATAGAATTTGAAGATAATTATGATTATTGTTTCTTATTCAAAGAACTGGGTTCTAGGGAGGCTTTGTAGAAGAAATAGTCTTAATTCCTTGGGCTTTCGAAGATCAGTGAGAGAAACAAAAGGATATAGGGTAAGAATTCAGCAGATGAAGAAGGGGAGGGAAGGATTTCAGGCATGGGATCAGTGAGAGCATCAGTGAGAGCACTGGGCAAGAGAGCCCAGTGGCAGTTGGGGCAGAAAAGCAAAAGGCATTAAATTAAGATGATGTAGCCTGCTGAGGGGACTGGTTACTCTGTGTGGATTGTAATAAGAATAAGAATAGCTTTAAGGTTTGCAAAATGCTTTACATATATATGTGTGTGTGTGTGTATATATGTATATTTATAAATGTGTATATATCTCATTTGATCCTGGAAGAGTGGTATTATTATCCCATTTTACTAAAGAGGAAACTGAAGCAGACAGTGGTTGAGTGACTTGCCCAAGGTCACTCAGCTAGTAAATGTCTGACTCAGGATTCAAACTCAGATATTCCTGACTCACTGGGGAGGGGATCAGTTGAGAACCCAGTGGCATACTAATGATGAGGTACAAGCTCTGGGACCCCACCTTGAGCTCGCCTTGAATCTTTGAGGTACAGGCTCTGGGAAACTCCTTGAAGTCTGATTGAATCTTCCCACTTGATGAGGCATTTGCAGAAGCCATAAGTATTTCATTGTGGCTGGGCCTAAACCTCTGTTACTAGCCTGGCCATCCATTGTCCATCTGCTTCCCACCCTTGAGCCTTCAAAATATCAATTCACTCTTGCATTGACCTCATTAACTCCTCCTGAAGACCTTCCCCAAACTCATTACTGGAGTCTGACCTCATTGACTCCTCCTGAAGACCCTCCCCAAACTCCTCCTCTAGACCATCCCTAGATTCCTCTGTATATAAGAATCCCATCTCCCTTCCGTGTGGTATGAGAGTGCCACAGAAGGCCCTAGCACAGACTTGTTCTGTGTCCAGTACAGGCAAACTTTTAATAAACTTTACTTTTCTTTGGCTGAGAAGACTCGAGTGGAATTCTTTCCACAGGACCCGGCATGTTGGTATTTTGGGGTCTCAGGCACCCCTAACCCTCTTAGTGGGTAATCCTCTTCACTGAGATTTGAAATGTTGAGGGATAAACATTGCCACTCAACCCTGAGAGTAATGTGGACAATTTCTGGTTACTGAATTCACTCCCAGAACCTTTTAAAAGGACACATTCAGAGTCTGTGAGGGTAGACTGAGAGAAAAGCCACCCCAGCAGTGAGATAGGGTGTTTAGCCCCACTTGAGGCATAGGAAAGACACTGGGGGCATAGGGGCAACAGGTGACAGGAGAAACAGAAGAGTTCACTTGCCTCAAAGAAGGGACAAATCAAGGTGGCCCAATGAGCTTGGCAGGTATCTCAGAATGGAACTGGGATTGAAGTAACACTTGTCCCAACCTTTTCAAGGATTGAGGGAGCTTCCAGAAGGGTTCCTTCTCCCCTCTTCCTTAATTCTCCTCCTCATGCCTGATTAATCATAACAGGCACTGTACCCCAATACACTCTGCTCTTTTCTTCCACTCAAGTGTTTCCTGTATCCTGATTCTGCCTCAACTATGTAGAAGCCAGGAGTGAGCTGGAGAAGCACACACCTTTTAAACTGAGGTCTGAGCTGTTGGGATTTTCCTAATTGGGTACTCTGAGCTTGTGTGATTTTGATGAATAACTTTTTGTCTTGATATAAACTCCATAAAATAGCAAAGAAAAGTACTATGTGAATTTGAGGTTGATTACATTGCCCCTAGGCTAACAGTGAGCTAATTATTGTCCTTGACAACTGATTACATCTCCGGAGAGAAGAGGAGCTGGGAGGAGAGGGTGGTAACTTAAGATAAGATCCTGCTTTAACCTCCCCCCCTCCTCCCAAGGAGAAAATAAGTGAGGCTTGGGAAGGTTTATGATTAGCTCCCTAGAAGAATGTAGGAGAGAGCAGAAAGGATTAATTTAAGTATCTTTGTCAGTGTCACAGCTGGTGTTACCAGTGATTTTAAATAAAGGCCTGCAGGTACATAAAAGGAGATGACACGGAAAAGATGGTGAAAATGATATTGAACAACCATTCTTCATTTCTTCCAGAAGAAAAAATAAATAGCATAGTGGTAAGAATGCTGGATTTACAGGGTGGCTAGGAAGTGCAGTGAATAGAGCATGGGCCATGGAGTCAGGAGGACCTGAGTTCAAATCCGACCTCAGACACTTAAGACAAAACTAGCCCTGCGACCTTGGGCAAATCACAACCCCAATTGCCCTGCCTTCCCCCCTCCAAAAAAGCAAAAAAAAAAAAAAAGAATGCTGGATTTAGGCCAGAATCCTGATTTTGTTACTCACTAACTTATATTGATGTTGGGCAAACTGCTTCATGTTTCTGGGTCTCAGTTTCTTCATCTGTAAAATGGGGTTGTGTAGACCAGAACATCTCTAAACTTTATAAAACCTATAAAAGGGATTTAGATTGGAAAGTGATGCCCATGGTAAGAGTTCACAGATGAGAACTAGAGACAATGAAAAATAGGTTGCAACTGGCCCCGTTACAAGGCTATGATGCTGAGATCTCTTCTCTCTCTCTCTGATTATCATCCTATATTCATGTACTTCCTCATAAATAGAGAGCTGAGCCAGCCTGGGTTCTTGAAGGCTCTGTTAGCTTTCCGGGCTGTTAGTTCCTACTGAACTGAGAGAATTTCGAGTATAGACCTGACTATGGACCAACTTAGTCTCATCAAGGGATGAACTGGTTTTTACCACAGAACATTATGTTTGCTACTTGCTATATTCAAATCACTGGGCAAATCATTTGACGTCTTGGATTCAGTTTCATCTGTAAAATGAGGGAATTGGTCTAGATCAGAGCTTCTTAAACTTTTTCCACTCATGACTACTTTCCATGTTTCAGCAGCATTCACTGGCAGTGTAGAGTGCATATGCTTTGTGTTCAGAACCCACCCTTCAGTGAAGTTATGCGAGGCAGCATGGGCAAGCACTGCCAGAAACACCTCAGATTCATTACAAGTTTGATTTTGAATTAATTTTTGGTCACTATGCATTCAAAAACCTTTTACTGTTGCTAAATTTTTCAGGATCCCATATGGGGTTGAATTTTATAAAAGTGAAAACTTCTCAGGTAACATTAAAGTACCAAAGACTTAGTAACCTGGGCTGGGAGCCTGGAACCCTTGCCTTACTTCCCTGGTCATAAGTTGAAGTTTTTGCTAAGTTTAGCTAATGTGTAGGAGGGGAAAGCACAGATCCTGCAAATTTAACTGCAGGCCTGAATGTTCCAGACTTGTGTCCACTGACCACCATCTGACCTGTACAAATATAAAATTGGAAATCCTGTTGCAGAACTCCGGGCAGGTCACCATGTCCTAAAATCCCCATGATTCATAAAATATTGTCTGCTTTCATATCTAAGTTGATACTGATGATATATTTTGTCTGTTTTCATGTCCACTAGACATGTACCTTCTGCTTTTTGATATTACTGATATTTCATTTGCAAATGCCAGCAGATTTTTGTGGTTAAGAATGTGTGCCTCAGTTCCTAATTAATGAGAACAGGACAGAACAAGGGAGGGGGAAAAGGAATGGTCTTTTGGGTATATGACCATGCTTTGCATTTTGTATTTTGCCTCTTCTACCAGACTGTCTCTAGTAGCGAGACTGCCCTTCTTGCAAGAAGAAATAGTTAGAGAAATCCTTCCTGTCTCTACTTGGAGATATCTCTGCTTATTTTATTTGGGCAAGAGTCGGCTTTGTCCCACACAGATTGTTTTTGCTTTTCTTTGTATCCCCAGTACTTAGCACAGTGCCTGGCACACAGCAAGCACTTAATAAATGCTTAGTGACTTGCTTGATTGATTTCAAGTTGAAATCAACTTGGTTGATTTCAGGTTCTGCCATTGACTACCTGTGTGACCTTGTGCAATGTGTGCAAGCCTCTTCCCCTTTGTCTTTCATAATTATTTCAGAATCCTTGTTAACTCAGGTTCCCAGGTTCTAACTCCTCTGGGAGTCCTTCCCAGATCTTTCCACTCTCCTTCTTACCTCCCCGCAGCCCTTAGGGATCTCTACCTCCTTAATTTTCCAAGAACACTGTTTGATCCCTCCCTTGTCACTGTTTTCCTCTAACTGACATTTGCTCATTTGTGTATATGGTGTAGCCCTCCTTTCCCAGTAGAATGTAAACTCCTTGAAGGCAGTGATTGCTGGCTTTTTTGTCTTTGCATCTCCAGCACTTACTCAATGTCTGTTGAATAGAACACTGCTGCTTTTCTGTGTGTAGGATCATAGGACATAGGATTGAGATCTGGAAAAGCCCTGCAGAGGTCATCTAATCAAACCTCATTTCTTTTCTCCATCTGAGCTTGTTATGCTCTTCTGTAAGAGAGCAACCACCTCCCATCCACTGCACAAAGCATGGGAATACACAACACTTTCAGCTTTTCCATAACCTCATCCCATCCTTACAACAGCCGAGGAGGTTGGTGCTAAGGAAACTGTAGCATAGAAGGGTTTTGCACTTGCCCAGAGCTGACTGAGTATGTAAGGTGGGACCGAAACCCAGGTCTTCCATTCCTCCCCCCCCCCCCCTCATCCCCCATAGTATACAAGGAGAATGATACTGATTTTCAAATAAAAGCAAGAATCCGATTTAGGATTCAGTGTGGTCTGAGTGGTTAAGTTGTACGATTAGAAGAGCTGAATTCAAATCTAGCCTTTTGCCTAATCTGGGTAGTTAGTTGGGCAACCAGGGCAAATCACTTCACCGAAGTGTCCCATATTCATTAACGGTTCTTCCCCCCCCCTCCCCGCCCCACGCCCCATGTAAAATGTGAGCTCTTTGCGGGTAGCGACGGTTTCATTTTGGGTCCTACTAAGTGTTGACTGACTTAGTGCACATGGAAGGAGCGATAGAGCGTCTGAGTGTGGAGGCCATCAAAGATAAGAATGGGGGTGGGGGTGGGGGTGGGGAATGGGGAGCCGGCTGGCCGTAGAGGCGGGAAAGGGCTCCAAGCGGAGTCTGGGGATGTCCGGAGGGCAACACACCGGGGCGGGCCGGGCTGGGCAGAGCGACAGAGAGGCTGCCGGGAAGAGCGCGCTTCCGCTCAGCTGCCGAGTCACCGGCCGGGGAGCCTGCGAAGGAAGGTCCGAGGTAGCAGCTGAGGACGCCAGAGAGGTAACTAAGGTAGTTAAGGTAGCGGAGGGGCGGGGACGCGGCCTCACTCCGTCACTATCCCACAATTCTTCGCGGAGCCGCCGTTCTCCCCGCTCAAGATGGCGCGCTTGGTGCTGTGTCCCCCGGCCGTGGCTGGTGCCTTTCAGAGGCAGCGGCTTTCGGCCGCGCTGCTTCGGCCCCTGGGCTCTGTCCTCGGCTCCGGCTTCGGCGTGACCTGGCCGCGGAGGGCCGGCGGCTCGTCAGGAGGTTTGGGGAGCCGCCGAGCCTATCAGGTGAGGAGCGCTGGCCACATGGCGGGCTGGGAGGCAGTCCGGGAGGCGAGTCCGGCAGCCGATCCCGGGGACCCCGGCGACCTCTCGGGAGGCCTCGGGCCGCGGGGAGCCGCCTCATTGGGAAGAACTAAGAAAGCTTTGGGGGGGTCAGTGAGGGAGCGCACGGCCGGAAAGAGGGGCTCCCCGAGGGCACACTGGGCAGCGCCGGCGGCCAGTCCTCCCGGACCTGCCTCTGGCCCCGAGCGCTCCCAGCCGCCCGAAATCCGGGCAGTTAGCTGGTTACTTTGCCTCGGGCGGCCCAGGTATGAGGAGTTGAGGTGGATTTTGAATCCAGATCCTCTTCTTCCCAATCCAGCGCCCTTTCCATTACATTACATCAGAGTTTCCGTTTTCCTGATTTAAGAAAGGGGGTAAACACATTCCTGCATGTTCGCCCCTAGGTGTTTACCGACCGAAGGGCGAACTGCCTGCTGCTTCCAAAGAGTAAGTAACGGGATGCAGAAGTTGTGTACCTCCAAGCTGTGACTCAGGGTGGAAGTCGATTTTTAATGAAAATGACAGCAGGTCACCTTTAGAGAAATGACAAATGAAGTTGACGTTCTCGTTGGCGGTGTCCCGGAACTGAGAGGCTCAAATCCTGTAACTTGTGTCTGCCTTCAAGCACCCCGTCCTCCCCTCCCTTCCTCCTCATTTCCTATCATTGTGGGTACGGTTTGTCCAGTTTACTGCCTAAAAAGTTCCCAGACCTTCTGTATGTTGTAACTATTGTGCCATTTGTTCTGGCTTCGGGTAATTAATATGAATGAGGTTGTGGCTGGGGAAAGTACCTCTTG
This sequence comes from Pseudochirops cupreus, assembly GCA_028627135.1. Taxonomy (NCBI): domain Eukaryota; kingdom Metazoa; phylum Chordata; class Mammalia; order Diprotodontia; family Pseudocheiridae; genus Pseudochirops; species Pseudochirops cupreus. The sequence continues at coordinate 39,053,533 of CM053582.1, read as the reverse complement.
TGCTGCTTCTTATGCACCCTAGCCTTCTCATTTTCTCTAAATATAGTATTTGGTCAGAGTAAGTTGTTATTAGTTTAAGTGTTTTACAAGAGCATGTTATCTTTTTTTCCTTCTACTGTTAGAAATGTTGAATTGCAACAAAAATGTATCCTAGAAGTAGATAGCTAAAGTAACTTAGATTTCCTCTGTCCTTAAAAGTTTTCCTTGACTCTGTTAAAAACATAACTTAGATTTCCTCTGTCTTTAAAAGTTTTCCTTGACTCTGCTCCTATCTCCTTAAACTACCCTCTCCTTTTCAATGTTAGACTCCTAACTTTCTACTTTTCTCCATAGATATTTTATTCATTCCTTTGGAACCTGGTCACAGATCTACCAATCTATTGAAACTACTTTCAAAGATCAACATTGACCTCTTTTTTTAATAAATTTTTCTTCAGGCTTTTTTTAAAAAGCCACCTACATTTCCCCATTGTTCCCCTACTCTCCACTCCCTCCCAGAGAGTTTTTTATCCCTTATAAAGAATTTTTTTTAAAAAAGAGGAAGAAAAAGAAACTCAACAAAACTTAAGTATCATACAAAAAGAGTCTGACATGCAGTGTTCCAGTGAATTTTCCTCTCTGGCTCCAGGGTAAACTGATCCTTTGAAATTTTATCACTAAGAAGAATCACTCAGGTTTGGATACTCTACATACCTTCTCAATTCATCCTCAGTTGCCTTTGTTCTCTGATTGTAGGACCAGAGGACAGAGCACTAAACACTTCCCAAATCCTTCTTTTATAGAGCCAACTTTCTTAGTAACTCCATTCTCCATCAGCTGCCCTGCTTGGCTCCTACTCCAAGGAACCACATGCCCTAGTGTGCCCAGTTACCCCCCAGGGTGCTCCCACTCACCCTGCTTTTCAACTTCCTTTTAGTGTGTTTCCTTCCCCCATTAGATCATCAACTCTGCTGGGAGCAAGACGGTTTTTTTTTTTCCCTTATTTGTATCCCCAGTGCTTAACACAATGCCTGGCACATAGTAGGTGCTGCTTAATGAATGTTTATTGAATTGAATCCTTAGGACCAAGCTTAGTCATTGTAATTTTGTAGCATTCAATTTTTATTTTCCTGTTATCAACAATGACTTCTTAATTGCTAAATCCAATGTTTTTATTTCAGTCCTTAATCTCATTGACCTTTTTGTAGCTCTTGGCAGTATTGAATGTTCCTTCTGGATACTGTCACCCTACCATCCTGGCTTTGGCTTCTCTGAGAGCCCTCTCGCCTGGTTCTCATCCCACTTGACTTCTTCTCTGGTTTGTTGTCATCCTGCTACTCCTTAAGTGTGGGTGTTTCCCAGGGCTCTGACCTGTACTCTCAGTGATCTCATCCTTTCCTTAAAATTCTGTTATCAAGTCTAAGCAGATGACTCCCATCTTAACTCTAATCCCTGTGAAGAGTTCAAACCCTGTATCACCAACTCTCTGCTTGACATCTTCACTAGGATGTTCTACCAACATCTGAAACCCAACAAAAATGAATTTAGTCTCCCCACATTTGACCCTCCTCATGTTTCTGTTTATCCTCCAACACTCAGATCTCAGAATAATTTTTGAACCTTACCTCTACTCTGCCCCCTATATCTAATCAGTTCCCAGTTTCTTTCAATTTTACTTTAATAACATCTTTCCATTTTTTTCTCTCTTACCTAAAATTTTTCCAGAATTTTTTCTGCATATAGCATCTTATTTGTATCATACTTGCTCATATATGTATTCCTCTCTCTCTCTGTCTCTCCCCCCTGTAATCCTGCCCCATCAGTTCCTTGAAGGCAATTTTTTTCCCCTTGAATTCTATGTTCCAACCAAACTGGCCTGCAAACTGTTTCCTGAACTTGACATTCTATCTCTCAACTCCATTTGTTTGCACAGGTTGTTCCCCATGCCTGGAATAGACTCCCTCATCTCCCTCATCTCTGCCTCTCAGATAATTGTCTTTCTTCAAGGCTCATCTCAGCTACCTGTGAAACCTTTTCTGATCCACTCTAGTCAGTTTTCCTGTACTATACTTACTTATGTATTATATCCACTCCCTCACTCCCCCTCAGAATATGAACTCTTTGAGAGAGACTGTTTCATTTATGACTTTGTATCTCCAGTGTTTAGTGCTGGTGTTTCCTGTTTATAGTGGAGAAAAGTTTGTTGAATTTGAGTTGAAGAATAGATTGATTTTTTTAAAATATAAATTTATTTTATTAAAAAAATTTTTTTTGAGTTACATATTTTCTCCCCGTCTTTCCCCCGCCCACCACCCCAAAACAGCCATCCCAGTGTTTCCCCTCTCCCCCAGTCTATTCTCTCCTATGTCACTTTT
>CM053582.1:39021411-39050679 GCA_028627135.1 Pseudochirops cupreus | reverse complement strand
ATCCCATTCACAGCTGCTGCTAATCCGCTCACCTGAAGCTTCTCAGCTCTTCCCGTCCAGCCGCCCCTGGGGCACAGCCGGGGCTTCAGGCCAGGCTGGTTTCGGTTTGCAGTGCTGATATGGTTCCTCGTAGCCGAGCTGACTTTAGTGGGAAGTATCTTTGTGTGCGTTTTGGAGTTCCAGGATTGGTTTAGAGTCCTATTTTATGGGTATTTTTGGGGTGACTATGTGAGAGCTGCGATGTGTTGCTGCTGCTACGCTGCCATCTTGGCTCTGCCCCCCCAATATATTCTTTTCTTACCCCTTAATTTTATTTTTTAGATATCATACTTTCATATTCAACTCATCTTGTGTTTGTATGTACACACACATACGCGCACACACACGCACACACACACTCCCTCACACTCCGTCTGACTACCCTAATGCTGAGAAAGGTTTCATGTATTACAAATATCATTTTTCCGTGTAGGAATGTAAACAATTATGATTTCTCTTTCCTGTTTATCTTTTCATGCTTCTCTTGGTTCTTGTTTTTGAAAGTTAGATTTTCTATTCAGCTCTGGTCTTCTCATCAGAAATTCTTGAAAGTCCTCTATTTCATTGAAAATCCATTTTTTCCCTTGAAGTATTATACTCAATTTTTCTGGGTAGGTGATTCTTGGTTTTAATCCTAGCTCCTCTGACCTCCAGAATATCATATTCCAAATGGCTCTGATACCTTAATGTAGAAGCTGCTAAATCTTGTGTTGTCCTGGTTGTGTTTCCACAGCACTCAAATTGCTTCTTTCTGGGTGCTTACATTATTTTCTTCTTGACCTGAGAACTCTGGAATTTGCCTGCAGTATTCCTAGGAGTTTTCCTTTTGGGATCTCTTTCAAGAGGTGATCAGTGGATTCTTTCAATTTCTATTTTGCCATCTGGTTCTAAAATATCAGGGCAGTTTTCCTTGATAATTTCTTGAAAGATGATGTCTAGGCTCTTTTTTTTTTCCATGACTTTCAAGTAGTCCAGTAATTTTAAAATTATCTCTCCTGGATCTATTTTCCAGTTCAGTAGTTTTTCCAGTGACATATTTGACATTGTCTTCTATTTTTTTATTCTTTTGGTTCTGTTTTATAATTTTTTGTTTTCTCATAAAGTCATTAGCTTCCATTTGCTCCATTCTAATTTTTAAGAAATTATTTTCTTCACTGAGCTTTTGGACCTCTTTTTCCATTTGACCAATTCTGCTTTTAAGGCATTCTTCTTCTCATTGGCTTTTTGGACCTCTTTTGCCATTTGGGTTAGTCTCTTTTTTAGGGTGTTATTTTCTTCAGCATTTCTTTGGGTCTCTAGCAAGCTGTTGACTCATTTTTCATGATTTTCTTGTATCACTCTCATTTCTCTTCCCAGTTTTTCCTCTACTTTTCTTATTTGATTTTCAAAACCCTTTTTGAGCTCTTCCATGGCCTGCGACCAATTTATATTTTTCTTTGAGGCTTCTGATGTAGGAGCTTTGACTTTGTTGTCTTCTGGTTTTATGTTTTGATCTTCTTTGTCACCAAAGTATGACTATGTAGTCTGAGGTGTTTTTTTTTATGCTGTTTGCTCCTTTTCCCAGTCAAATACTTAACTTTCTAACTCTTTGTTAAGGTAGGATTCGACTTCCAGTGTGTAGGGGGTCCTGTCCCAAACTTTGAGGGTTTTGCGCGCTGTTTTCAGAAATACTATTAGGGGCCTGTAAATTTTCAGTTCTTCCAAGGTGGTATGACCAGAGGAGAGGTATTTACTCCTTTCCTGGCCTGTGCTCTAGTCTGTGACTGTAAGCACTCTTTTCTGCCCTGTAACTGTGAGGATTCCCTCTCCACTGCTTCACAAGCTCTACCACACCAGCACTCCTCCTTACCCCAAGACTGCCACCCAGGACTGCGACCCAGATCCAAGTAGGGCAAAGCAAGACAGTCCTTCCTCAGTGCCAGCAAAGAGATCCTTGCAGTTGCCCTCTTGTCAGCCACCCAATCCCCACACTGTCTGTGGGCCTGGAGCTCCAGAAAGCAGCCTGCTGTTGCTGCTGCTGCCCCCCCCCCACCCTCCCCCCCAGGCTGGGGCCAGATTGTTCTCCTCTCTCACCCAGGTCTGCCAGAATTTTCTCACTGAACTTCTATGCTTTCTTTGGCATTTGTGGCCCAAGAAGTCTGTAAACCACCACAGCTGCCAGTGATTCAGTCCTTTGAGGCCTACTCTGGCCCTGTCTATGTCAGCATGGCCCATATACTCCGCTCCTGGCTCAGTGTGATAGGCCCTTCTTGTTGACCTTCCACGCTGTCTTGGGTTGGAGATTTGTATCAGTGAAATCACAGGTCTAGGACCCCCAACCCTCCATCTCCCATGTCTGACACTCTTTGCCTTGCACATTCCAGTTACTTCATAAAACAGTGGAAAGCACCAAACTTGGAGTCACACAACCTGGGTTCAAATCTCAACTCAGCAATTTATTTTACTACCTCTGTGATCCTGGCCAAAGTCACTTAACCTCCCTGGGCCTCAATTTCTTCATCTGTAAAATGTAGGGCTTGGGCTAAGCAAGCTCTAGGTTCTCGATCCCATCAGGCTTTAAATCTGTGAACTTATGAAAAATTGTCCTTTCCCCTTTGGAGAGCTACTGGTTGTTCAGAATAACCCCTCTACTGGGCCTTGCTATATATACATCAACAAATTCTTTTTTTTTTCTTTTTGCTTTTTGGAGGGGGGAAGGCAGAGCAATTGGGATTAAGTGACTTGTCCAAAGTCACATGGCTAGTAAGTGTTAAGTGTCTGAGTCTGGGTTTGAACTCAGATCTTCCTGACTCCAGGGCGGGTACTCTATTCACTGTGCCACCTAGCCACCCCATCAACAAATTCTTAATGTTCTTCAACTATCCTTTTATATTTCTTTTGATTATGACATTATCTCATAATAATCATTTATCTTAATTACAGTTTAATCTTATTTGGGAGTTATTTCAGTCACATCAACACATTTACAGATCATCTGTAACTACTACTACTACAAATTTTTGTTCCCAAATTTTGGAGGGAAGCTAGCTGCTCCTTGAATACATTGTACTTATTTTCATATACAAAGTGATCTTACTAACCTGCCATTATATAGGATTCAATTTAGAAAACATTTTAAGTACTTATTTTGTGTAGAGTACTATTCTCAGAGCTCAGGAAGATACAACAATAACAAGCATTTTTGTCCTTAAGGAGCATGTAATCTAGTAGGGGTGTTAATGTATACAAATAAAGTTATATATGTGCATGTCATTAAATAGAAAATAGAATGATAAGTGCATGACAGCCCAGGTCTCTTGACTCCTAGTCGTGCTCATAACCTCCTCTTTTATTTCCCACTTAACCCTGGTATAGTGCTGTGTATAAAAAGATCCTGAGTAACTAAACTGCATTTTCAAAAACCAGATTTTATTGATATCTTTCATTTTTACATCTCCTACATTTCTCCTTGTATCCTTTTTCCTTTTCCCAGAGAGCCCTCTGTTATAAGAATTAAAAAAAAAAAGTTCAGTAAAATCTATCATTGTAGTGGAAAAAATGACATTCTATGAAGTGATTCATGCTGGTGGACCTAGACCTCTGCAAGGGATTGTGGGGAAGTATCATTCAGTTTTGGTCCTTTTGTCATTGTGGTTCTTTAACCATTTGAATTATTATAATCATAGTGTGTATTTTCCTGGCTCTGTTCACTTTGTTCTCCATCATACATGTCTTTCCATGCTTCTCTGTATTCATCATGCTCATCATTTCTTAAAGCACAGTAATATTCCATTACATTCATGTAGCACAGTTTCTTTAGCCATTCCCCAAATGATGGGCATCTACTTTGCTTCCAGAAAAAGTGCTAGTATAAATATTGTTGTGTATGTGAAATCATTCATTTGCCAATGACCTCTTTGAGATAAATGCCTAGCAGTGGAATCTTTGGATCAAAGTGTGTGGACATTTTAGTTCCTTTCTTTGCATACTTCCAAACTGGTTTCCAGAACCCTTGAACCAGTTGAGAGCTCTTCCAGCAATGCATTATTGTGCCTGTCTTCCCAGTCCTTCTAACACTGATTATTCCTGTCTTTTGTCACATTTGCTAGTTTGTTGAGTGTGGGTTGAAACCTCACAGTTGTTTGGATTTATCAAATGGGATTTTATTTGTAAAGTACTTGGCACATAGTAGGTGTTAACCATTATTATTATTACTATTTACATTATTAGTGATTGGAGCATTAAAATTAATCTTACAGAGCTCCATTCACTTTACATTTGCAGAAAAACTCTGAGATTTGTCTAAAATTTAGCTATCAAAAGCTTATTAATAAATGGAAATGCTTCAAGAGGAATATTTGATTTTTAAGATCAATAATTTTTTTTTTAGTGTTTCACATGGGATGATTTTTAATTGCTAATGATTGCTAGTCCAGTGCTCTTTCCGCTAGATTAGTCTCTGTTTACAGTGAATCATGATCTTGAAAGGTGCATTTTAAAAATTGGATTTATTTTTATCAACATTTCAATTGTACATTTATGAAAATGTACTGCTAAATCCAGTCTAACAAACATTTCTTTTCATTTTAAAAAAGATTTATAAATGCTTTATTCAAAAGAGTATTTCCAGGTGCATAAAGAGAAGTTGCAAGTTAATAAGGTTAAAAAAGAAAAACTCAGCCTATACATGGTATTGTACATTCACCATAAACTTGTGCAAAAATCAGACATTTATTTGTTCAGTAAATACCACCCAAGACAAAGGGCAAAATTAAAACAAGAATTCAACAACCACTGAAACCAATGTCCATTCGTTTAGCAACAGAGTTCTTTGGTTTAAGGAGGCAGAGGCCATTCAGAGAACACTGGAAGATGTAAAAACAGGAGACAGGGAGCAAGGTGTTGTGGCCAGGTAGTCACACCAGATATTAGACAGGAGCGTTACTCGCAACAACTTACTTAAAGTTGAAAGCTTAGAGATTTAATATGCCACCAGTACCATTGTAGTTTGAAATTGAACCCTATGACTCAATCTTCTGTTCCTAGAGACCTCAAAGGTTTATCTGGACCCTTCCCATGCTAGCTTCAGAGGATAGTGTATGAAGACAATTCCCCAGGTTCAATTTTTCCTCATCTTATGGAATGTAATGTGTAGCTGCAGTGGCTTTTTATCTGGCAGGGAACTGGATTCTAGATATGTTAAAGCAGTGTCCTGGAAATTCCTTTCTTCTTATGATACAAGTGAGCTGGTTTCAGGTTTCATCCTTTCCCAACCACCCATCTCCTGCTTCTGTTTAATCTCCTCATGAGACAGGTGTATTGGTGTGATATAGCTCATTAGTTTATGTTAGTTTACAGATCTGCACTGGGATCTGCTGGCAGAAAAGAGACTTTTTTCTTGTCATCCACAAGCTCCCACTGCATTACCAATTTAATACTAGAATATTCATTTTCATTGGCAGTTTGTTCAAGTAGCTATAGGTTTTGCCTTTTTCAGTGAGACCATTGATGCCACTCATACCCTTTCCTATCCCTAAGTCTGATAAGTAGGATACCTATCACAAGGCCATGTATTCAAACTGGTGAAGCTAACATGGACACTATAGGATCCTCCAGTATGGATCTTGAAGGACTCTGTTGGGGCAAGGCTTTGCATTCACCTCTTGGACTTCTCCATCTATAGAGCCACTATCAGTGAAGTGCATTGGCTTATTCACTGCAGTGGCACTGAAGGCAAGAGCAGAAGCACCATTTCCAAGGTGGTCATTGTTAGGGGTGTGGCTTCTGAAGGCTGAAACTCTAACAAGCATAAGCATTTAGTATGCACCAGTAAGCTATTGGGGTACACAGACAATGAAAGACATTTCCTACCTAAATTAGGACAATTTGTTGCAGCAACTGAAATGAGAGCTTTTTAATTTTGAGAACTTTAAAAATGAGGAGGAGACTTGGTAAAATTCTCTTATTTCAGTTTTTTCATTTGGCAAATACCTCTTCAAATGAGCAATTGTGTGGTAACCTTGCATCTTCATTAGGAAGGGGAAAAGAGAACCCATATACAAAGCATGACAAAGCATGTTTAAAGGAGGTTTATTAAAGGATTGTGAGAAACACACTTTTGAGGATCACAGGACTTCTCAGGCAGTGTCAGGGAGGTAACCTGGACAAGCTTCCATATCTACTGCTCCCTTGGAGGCTCTTAGGAAGATCCACGTGGGATGCCCTTCAACATGACTGTGGGGATCACAGGACTTCCCAGTGGGGTCAGGGAGTTAGCCTGCGATGAGCTTCTGCTGCCCACTGCTTCCCTTTGGGGACCCTTAGAAAGATCCACATGATGTACCCCTTAAAATGCCAAACCCCTTCTCACCAAAAGAACTCAGAAACAGTGTGCAGAGAAAGGTGTTTATTAAGCTTCCTTGCTGGAAGCCCCTGTGGTGCTCACTAGAAACTGGAGTGACGGTCTACAAGTTCTGGTAGACTTAGGGTTAGTCAAATTCCTCAAATTCTTTACTTTATTTCTCTCTCTCTCTCTCTCTCTATGTATATATAGTCAAATTCCCCAAACTCCTCACTTTATTTCCCTCTATATATTCTATATTCCCTTAATATATGCAGATTATACAGATTACATAGGCATAGTGAGGATACTTGTGACCTGACTGGGCCTGACCTTTACTAAGGTCAGAGCTGTGTGCCACACCCCCACCTTTCTAGTTCCCTCTGGCCATGGTCAAAGTTCTAGGAAGGCCAGGATTTTAGTAAAGATAGATAAGCCAGAGCTTCCCCACAGCTATTGATTATCTTCCAATAACTTTTGTGGGAGTAAAACCGGATACCATTATATCCCCTCTTACTGGATCATCTTTGCAGTCTGTTGAAGATAGGAATGATGCTTTTGGCCTCTGAATCTGTATCTAGATTGACATGATCAAATGGTATAGTTTCTCGGTGGTTTCAAAGATGGCCTCTTAGCTTTCTCTTGAAAAACATTTTTTTATTGATATCTTCTGTTTCTTGCATCATCATAGTTATCCCAAGTATCCTTTCCCTTTCCCTTCCCTCTCCCTTCCCTCTCCTCTCCCAGCCATCCCTTATGACAAACAGTATTTTTTTAAGAAAGAAAAAAAATTAGGCCAGTAGATAGATACATTGAAAAAGTCTGAAAACGTGTGCAATGTGTAATACCTGTGGACCTCCCCTCTCTATGAAAGGGTGGGTTGGGACTGTCCTCTCTTATCTCTTCATTCAAGTCTTGCTTGATCTTTGTAGTTTTGTTATATTCACTTTCTATTTTTTTGTATTTTTGTTGTTTTTCTATGTACATTGTTATTGTATATATTGTTTTCTTAGCTGTTTACTTCACTCTGCATCAATTCATATAGATCTTTCTGGGCTCCTCTGAACTCATCACACACATCATTTCTTACAGTGCAGTAACATTCCATTACATTCATGTATCACAATTTGTTTAGCCGCTGTCCAATTGATGGGCATCTATTTTGTTTCTAATTCTTTGCTTTTACACAAAGTGCTGCTGTAAATGTTTTGGTGGATATGGAGATTTTCTTCTTATTAATGGCTTCCTTGGGGAAGCCCAATAATATAGCCTCTGGTTGAAAAGGTATTAGCATTTTAGTTGCTTTTATTTGCATAATTCCAAATTGCTTCCCAAAATGATCATATTAGTGTGCGTATCATTCTATCACTCCTCCAACATCGACTTTTGACATTTTTGGGTCATTTCTGCCAGTTTGCAGAGTATGAGGTGAAACCTCAGGGTTGTTTTGAATTGCATTTCTCTTATTAGTGATTTGGAACATTCTTTCATGTGGTTGTGAATACTTTGTAATTCTTTTGAGAACTGCTTATTCATATCCTTTGACCACCCATCTATTGGAGAATGGCTATACACACACACACACACACACACACACACACACACACACACATATATAAAAATTGTTTTATGTATCTTAGATACCAAGCACTTATCAGAGAAATTTGATACAAAGATTTTTTTCCCCATTGGACCACTTCCCCTATCCTAGATACATTAATGCTGTCTATGCAAACACTTTTGAGTTTTATATAATCAAAATTATCTATTTTATTTTTTGTCATTAGCTCTATCTCTTCTTCTATTAAGAATACATTTCTTACCCATAGTTATAAGAGGTATATGACCTACTCCGGTTTTAACTTTTTTATAGTATGATTTTTTTCATATTAAGATTGCATATCCATTTAGAATGTATTGTGGAATGGAGTATAAGGTATTAGTCTAAACCTAATTTCTGCTAGACTGCTTTGCAGTTTTCCCAGCAGTTTTTATCAAATAAGGAGTTTTTCCTAGCAGTTTTTATCAAATAAGTTTTTCCCTAGGTAATTTATGTTTTCTACTTTATCAAACACTGGGTTGTTGAGTTCTGTTACAACAATTTCTGATTTTCCCTTGTCTAGTCTATGTTCCTTTGATCCCTCATTCTATTCTTTTTTTTTTTTGTCTTTTTGGAGAGGGGAAGGCAGGGCAATTGGGGTTAAGTGACTTGCCCAAGGTCACACAACTAGTAAGTGTTAAGTGTCTGAGGCTGGATTTTAACTCAGGTTCTCCTGACTCCAGGACTGGTGCTGTATTCACTGTGCCACCTAGCTGCCCCCTCATCACTCTGTTCTTTAACCAATACCAGATGGTTTTGATGACTGCTCTAGTTTGGAATCTGGAAGTGTTATTCCCTTCATCCCTACTTCTTTTCATCATTTTCCTTGATATTCTAGATTTTTTGCTTTTTCCAATGATGTTTATTACTTTATCAAGTTCTAGAAAGTATCCTCTTGGTAATTTGGTTGGTATGGCATTATAAGTATAAACTAATTTTGGTAGGATTGTCATTTTTTTTATATTGGCATGGCCTAACCATTGCTACTGAATATTCCTCCAGCTATTTAAGTAGTTCCTTATTTCTTTAAGGAGCACTTTGTAATTGAATCTATACAAGTCTTTTGTGTACTTTGGGAAATTGATTCCCAGATTATTTTATGCATTTTGTAGTTATTTGGAATGAGATTGCTTTATTATTGCTTCTTGTGTTTTGTTATTATCAGATAGAAATGCTGTTGATTTGGGGGGGCTTTATTTTGTAGCCTGTAGCTTTGCTGAAACTATCGTCTCAATATCTTTGCCGATTCCCTAGGATTTTCTAAGTCAACCATCAAATCATCAGCAAATAAGGATAAGTTTTATCTCCCCTTTATCTCCCTCTATGCCTTTAATTTCTGTCTTATTGCTATTACTAGCATTTCCAGAACTATATCAAATAGCAGTGGGAAGAATGGCTAACTTTGCTTCACTCTCATGTTTATTGGAAAAGGTTCTAGTCATGTATTCCTATTCTTTATGATGTATGTTTTTGATTTTAGATAGATGGTTTTTATACTAAAAAGGTCCTTTGATGCTTATACCTTGTAGGGTTTTTAGCATAAAAGAACTTTGTACTTTGTCAGTGGTTTTTTCTACATGCATCCATCTATTGATGATCACATAGTTTTAGATGATTTGACTTTTAATATGACTAATTGTATTGATTTTTTTTCCTAATATTGAACTGTCCTTGAATCTCAGATTGCATCTTAAGTAGGATTTATCTACTTGGTCATAATGAGTGATTTCTTGAATAAATCACTGTAGTTTTGCTTTCCTTTTTTTTTTTTTTTTTGTATAGGAAAAGGACATCCCTGACTTGTGCTAGAGATGCTACTTCCTTTTTTGAGCGTTCAGGATGGTGATTGGTCAGGAACAAAGTTATCTTCCACTACCACTACTTCCAGGTTTATTCTTGGGGATCTTTGAACAAAGTAATTGATTAAGGGGGATGACAGTAAGAGAATGGGATATTTTCCAATTTATTCAAGGATAGTTAATGAGGGAAAATATTTAGGTTCTTATGAATGATGCCAGATGCTGTGAGGCAAAAAGGGAGAGACTGTGGTTGGTTTTAGAGGTGAAAGAAAAATCCAGAGATGCTTGACACCTATAGTATATGTGTTAATTATTTGGCAAGTGCCAATCTTTTGGGTTGTTGTCAGGCAGTTGGGTAGCATAGCATATAGAGTACTGGACCTGGAGTCAGGAAGACTTATCTTCCTGAGTTCAAAATCTGGCCCCAGACAATTATTAGTTGTGTGACCCTGGACAAGTCACGTCACCCTGTTTGCCTCAGTTCCCTCATCTGTAAAAGGAGCTGGAGAAGGAAATGGCAAACCACAGCAGCATCTTTGCCAAGAAAACCTTAATGGGGTCATGAAGAGTAGGACACAACTGAATGAATGAACAACAACAAGTGTTTTACAGGCCTTGAAGTGCTATATAAATGCCAAGAGTTAGCTGCTATTATTCTTTAAAGTGAGGAATCAAAAGCCTTAGAGAGGTGTTTATGGTTTTTTTCCTTTGGAATTCGAGAATAGCATTTGAAATGTACACTCAGATTCCTTGGGTGAAGGGGGAATGAGAATACACAAAGATCTTGTCAAGGGGCTAAAGGCCTTACTTACTAATATAATTATGTATAAATACTTGATAGCAATCAGCATTGATTCATTTACATTCTTTCAAATGAGGAAGAATAGCACTTGCAAATATGAAGTTTTCAGAAGCAAAGTCATATCCTTACACACATCATAAGAAAATGCTATTGACCTGCAGAGACCAGACATAATCGAAATCTTTATAGCAATTAAAGTTTTGTTGGCTGCCAGACTGACCTGAAGGAGCTTATTTACATTGTATACTTTCTTCATAGCATCTTTACTATAATTCAAGAAATCTTTGTTGGCATATTTGATAGTCAGTTTAAAGTTTCCTTCAGGGGAAATTAAGGAAAGCCTGCAGCATGTTCAGTGGGCCCCCTATGCTGAGCCATACAACAAGATGGGCAGGGAGAGCAATCTCTTGTCATTTGAAGGAACTTCTGAATTGTTGAGATTGCAGTCCGTTGAGTTTAAGCTTTCTTCATTTGCTTGTGGTTGACATTTTGCCTTTTTGGCTCTGGAATAAGGAACGTATCACTACTCTGGGTTATATAGGATGTTCCCGCTGAAGTACCTTACATTAAAAAAAAAAATTTATTTATTTACTTTTAGTTTACACAATCCCTTGAGTTCCAAATTTTCTCCCCCTGTCCTCCCGCCTGTCCCACCATGGCAGCATGGATTCCAATATAGGTTCTACAGATAACTTCACATTAAACATTACTCAAGTTGTAAAGAACAATTCTAACCAGTGGAATGAACAATGAGAAAGAAGTAACAAAACAAAGCAGAAAAGCGAGAAAGTAGTTTGCTTCAATCTGCGTTCAGACTCTGCAATTCTTTCTCTGGATGTCAATAGCCCCTTCCATCGTGAGTCTTTTGGAGTTGTCTTTATAGCCTTGCATTGCTGAGAGGAGCCCAGTCTATCAAAGTCAGTTATCACAGATACGATGTGTCTGTAATTGTGTACAATGTTCTCCTGGTTCTGCTCCCCTCACTCAGCATCAGTTTATATAAGTCTCTCCAGGTTATCATGAAATCTGTCTGCTCCTCATTTCTTATAGCACAATAGTATTCCATTACATTCATATACCACAACTTGTCCAGCCATTCCCCAATTGATGGGCATCCCCTTGATTTCCAATTCTTTGCCACCACAGAAAGAGCTGCTAGAAATATTTTTGTACACACGGGTCCTTTTCCCACTTGTATAATCTCTTTGGGATACAGCCCTAGAAATAGTACCTTACATTTTTAAAGGATGCTTGTCCCAGATATATTCCATTTGGCTGCTATTTATAGAATTATAAAATGCCAGAGTTGGAAGAGACCCTAATTAGGGATCATCTAGTCTCTTGCAGTCATTTTCCAGGTAAGGAAAATGAAGCTCAGGGAAGTTAAATGATCACCCAAGTTAGGAGTTAGTGGCAGAGCTGGGAATCTAATCGAGACGTTCTGACTCCAAATCTGTTGCTGGTTTTTTTTTTAAGTACTTTAAAAAACTTTTAAGTTTTTGTTTTTATATCATAGTCATTCCTTAAAATAATTAACCCCATTTCTAGATTGAATCTTCCCATGTACCTTTCCAAAAAAAATTAGCAAAAAAACCCAGTGCAAGTACCTGAGTCTGACAATGTTATATAGCTTTTAACGAATGTTACTTCATTTGAACCTCAAAACAGCCCTGAGAAATCCATTGTTTTTGCTACAATCCTAGTTTCATCTCATCCATAATGTTGATGTTCCTTGTGACTTTGTGGACAGGGATAGGAGCTTTAATTGGTTCAAGAGGGAGTTCTTTTCCACTAGCTGTTGATGGATGAAGGTTCAAAGGTATTATTTTCAGTCTGATCCTTACATTAGCTGAAGTAGAACAAGTCATGGTGTACTGCAGAGAACACTATACCAGGAGTTGTTTGAGTCCTCGTTATGTCATTTCCTGGGTACATGACCTTTGGGAAAATCAGCTTTTCTCTCTGGGTCTCAATTTCTTCATCTATAAAATGATGAGTTTGAACTCTATAATCCTTAAGGACCCTTTCATTGCTATGATTCTATATCAGAATTATGTAAGTGAAATCACCTATTGTATTCATGATTGGTGAGGCTGTTAAGTGGGGTATCTGGAAGCCACTGGGACTATTGAGAAGACCAAAAGATAAATCATCTTTATATCATTGTTGTGTATTTCGAATTGAAAGTATACTTTAGGTTAAAAGTGTATTTCAATGAAGTTGCAGTCAGATGATGTTGCCCAAAACCTTGAATTGTTTTTCAGGTTGGGCCATCGTATCTTTTTCTTATCAACGTGTGTTTCATATTACATGTTGGGCCGTGCCACAATCCCCCCAGTGGTATAGTGTTATTGAATGTCATTTTTTAATGTAATAGTCAAAACACACAGTTTTCTTGTCTTACAAACTTTGAGTCACTTCATTAGTACTGTGTCTTTTGAGGGGAAAATTAACTTATAATGACAGAGTACCTTGAGGAATAAGATATTAAAATTCAAGGTTTATAGTAATGTCATGGCTACAAGTTGTACTTGAGTTATTCATCAGTACCTGGAAAGGGGAACAGCTCATGGTTGAGTTCTTTGAGAAGTACTTGCTTTGACAATTTTATTTATTTGGACCTATGACTTCATCTGTGCAGATAGGCAACTTAGCTGTAATTTATAGCCTTACAGAGTTGTCTAAGGCACTGAGAGATGAAGTTATTTATCTCGAGTCACACAGCCAGTGTACATCAGAAGTAGCCTGTGAACCTAGGCCTTTTCTGCTCTTAAGGTCTGCCCACTTTCTACTACATCACATATACCAGTAATAGATTTTAACACTCATCTTTTATTGTATTTACAAGTAAATACAGGTTTTTTAATGTTTAAGAAACTTCTTTAACTATATTCCAGCATACTGTCTTCTTGCTCCTGCCATTTTCTCTCCCTTCCCACCATTCTAGTCAAGAGATTCTCTCTTTAAAGACCAGGTTCCTGGGATTCATGACTTCTTCCTAGTTACTTCTCTTGTGATCCCCTTTTCCCACCTCCAAATACAGACCAATTACTGCCTAATATAAAGGTAGCCAATGAATAGAAGAGAGTAGAGAATAAATGGAATGGTAACATGCCAAAAAACATTGAAACTGGACATCAGGAGAACTGGCTTATGGGCCTCAGTTTTGCCTCTAACCAGCTCTTTGACTTTAGGCAGGTCCTCCCTCTTCTTCTTGGCCTCAGTTTCCTCATGTATAAAATGAGGGACTTGGAAGAAATCTGTGTTCTCAAATCTGATCCCCATGACAAATTTTTAGTATTCAGCAAAACTTTTGCTACCAAAGACCTTTTACTAATTAAAATCTTCTAACTTAACATGACTGTTTCTCTCCTCTTTCTCCTTTCCACTGCATTCTCCTTTTCCACCATTGGCTCCATACCTCCAACCCATAAAGGGTCAAGAATCACTATATTAAGGCCACAAAGGGTGGAATGGTTTTTTAAAACAGAATTTAGATAGTTTATTGGTCTGTAGTATATTTTGGGCTGGAAAATATTTGAGTACGTGATCTTTGAGGTCCAGTTTTAACATTCCTGGTACTTTGACAGATCCCAGTTGTGTAGGCACTCTTTTTGTTGGTACAGACACAACCAAGATCCCATAAAGTAGCACAAGTATCTCTCCATTTTACAGATTTTCACCTTGTGTGACTTGTCTATTTTCACATAAATCTTCCATTTAGAATATAACTCACATTTTGCATGCCTTTCCTCCTCTTTTCTTATCTTGAGGGTACCAGTGTTCTACATGGTCTGTCAGTCTCTTATCTTGCTTAGTTATTGGCCCATCTTTTCTGGTCATGCCTATCCTTGATAATGTCTTTCAGGTTTCTCTTGGCACGTGGGATTCAAGCTAGAATGGACCTTAGACATGTAGTCCAGACTCCCTGCCATCATAGTGCCATAGGTGGAGGTGGAGAAATGAGCCTAGAAGTTATCTGGTTTAGTGCCCTCATTCTACAGATGTGATCACTGAGGCCTGTGTACAAAGTCACACAGGTAGTAAGTGCCAATTGGGATTCAAACCCAGGCCCTCTGAATTTCCATGCAGTGAGCTTTCCACTTCACCATGCTGTCTTGATAAGATGAAGAACCATGGTAAGAGAGGGTTAAGTCCCTCATCTAGAAAGCTCAAATCCTTTGCCTCCAAATTCAGTGTTATTCTCATTATGCCAAACCGACTTTCACTTTTTGAGAAGCGATTAATGAAGATAGCTTGGGCACTACACCCCATATATATATATATATATATATGTGTGTGTGTATAAACACATATATTTATTTATTTATTTTTGCTTTTTGGAGGGGGGAATGGCAGGGCAATTGGGGTTAAGTGACTTGCCCAAGGTCACACAGCTAGTAAGAGTTAAGTGTCTGACACTGGATTTGAACTCAGGTCCTCCCGACTCCAGGGCTGCTGCTGCGCCAGCTAGCCACCCTATACCCCATACCCCATATTTAGACACTAAACTGGGAGGGCAAATGAATCTAACCCATATGAATTCCGAAAACGAACAAATAAAAAAGCAGCCCCAGCTAAGGAAAAAAAAAAATCACATCAATTCATAAAAATGCAGCTGATTATTCACCCGACTTTAGAGAGTTTCTGACATGTTAAAAAACAAGCTCGTGTTGCCTGTGAGTCAGCCAGCAACAGTGATCAACTCTACAGCAGGCTCTATATCAGAAATACAAGGTTTTAAATCTCTAACTTCAAAACCTTTGAGTCTGTTTAAAAAAAAATTCAGGTACTCTTAATCCAGCCTAACTCAGTCCCTTAAATAGACTTGTCAGAATGCGTAAAATGTAGTTGCTAGCGCACACTGATTAAATTAAGAAGTGCTTAATTAAGAGGTATTGAACTCAAACCAAAGGGGGGAAGCTACAAAGATCTCAAGAATTTTGTTATTTTCATTACTCAAATGAGAGGCTTTGTGCAATTTAGAAGATTGAAAAAAAAAAAGGAAAACCAAATTGTGAAAGGCTTTGAGTTCTTTAAGCAAATACTATGGAGGGGCCGGGATGGAGTGGGGTGGGGTGGGGTGAGGTGGGGTAGGGTAGGGTGGGGTGAGGAGACTAGAAGAAAAGGAAAAGAGTTGGGAAGCTCCCTTTTTTCCTTCTGTCAGTTTTATAGCCCCTGGTTAATGACCAGAAAAAAGGGAGAATTGGTGGCAATATAGTAGCTTGTACATTAAATGGATTCAGTCTACTTCCTTGATACTCAGCAAGATTTCTAGAGTCTCTTCCACCTTAAAGTCCTATGCATAACAGACAGAACACAGCAGGTAGATAACAGTAGGTAAAATGGGTAGCGGTACAAATTAGTAGATGATATCTGAACATCTGACAACTAACCCTTTAGGCCAGCGGTTCTCAACCTGTGGGTCGCGACCCCTTGGGGGGTCGAACAACCCTTTCACAGGGGTCGCCTAAGACCATAGGAAAACACATATTTCTGATGGTCTTAGGAACCGAGACACAGCTCCTTTTATCCGTCTCCAGGCGGGTCTGCCTACATGCAGATATGCCCACATATGAGTATTAAAGGGTCTCTGCATTAGGAATGTTGAGAACCACTGCTTTAGGCCTTCAGAGTAGGGAGGGATGACTAGTGGGCTTGGGAAGTCAGTGAGTTCAGTTAAACTTGTCAAATAGCAGAGAAGAGGATAGTCTCATCCTGGTATAATTGTTCTCTCCCAAGATTCTTGTGACAGTTGTTGTGCTCTGGGCTTCTTGGGGGCTGCTGAGTACAGAAAAGAAGTCTGGAAGTGTCCTCATCTCCTCATCTCTCCCCTCAATCCCATACTCTGGCTAAAGCCCCTTTCACCCTTTACTGGTTAAGACTCTGTTAAGAAGAGTCTCTGCTGAGTCCTTGACTAAAATCCACCCTGGAGTCTTCCTATTCTTCTTTGCGGAAAACCTTTTTCACCCATTGGTGTGTATTCATAAAGACGACTTCTTATAGGGACATTTGTTTGTTTTGATTTGTTTCTTCCAGCAGTCACGTCATACTATTGTGTATGACATATTGAGATACTGTTTATAAAGCACTTAGGATTTCTGGCACATAATAGGTGCTTAATAAATAACTTTTTTCCTTCCTGTTTCATTCCTGCCATGTGTGCCAGTAATAAAAATTCCCTGCTCCCATGAGCTCTGTGGTCTGGGACCTCATTGTCTAACTTGGGGGTGGGAAGTGAAGTGTAACTGCATTCTAGATATGACAGTCATGCTCAGACCTGGAAAATGTGGATGTGGATGTGACCACCTGCTAATAGAACTGCAGGAAGGGAAGGGGGGAAGTTGTGAAGAAGTTCAGTTTCATAATTAGAAAAGAGAAACCACAAAGACTTGACCCAAACTACTTCTTCAACACTGGAAACTTCCCAAATCCAAGCTAGCATTTGTGCCATACAAGCCCTACCTACCAAATGGTGTAATGGAGAGAGAAAGAGCATTAGGTTTAGAGTCAGAGGAACCAGTGTTCAATTCCTAACAATGTTACTTGAGAGTCACTTAACTTCCTCAGACTTCCATTTTCTCATCTGCACAACGAGGGATTGGAGCAGGTGGCCTTTAAGGTCCTTTCTAACTCTAAATCTTTAGTCCTATGACCTGCCTCATTCTCAATATGAGTCCCTCTATATATGAACTAGATGATCTCTGTCCCTTAAAGACTTAAAGACTTAGAAGTGAATCTTTATAGATTCACAATAAATACCCAGCACATTATAGATGCCCAGGTGCCTGAAGATATTTTTTCTTTTTACAATTTGAAGATATGTTGAATAATCATAAAAACCAGGAGTAGTGCTCAGTATAATTTCTTATTTTCATATGCATTCTTTAAAATTCTGTGCTCAATAATAAAGGACAGTAGGTTTAATTAAGATTAATTGATCTAAGTAGCATAAATCAAATTTCTGTAAGTGGTCAAACTAATACAAAATACAGTGTCAGTTTAAGTTGTGGGAAAATTTCTTTGCAACAAGTAAGACAGTAGGGGCAGCTAGGTGGTGCTGTGAATAGAGCACCGGTCCTGGAGTCAGGAGGCTCTGAGTTCAAATGTGACCTCAGACACTTAACACTTAACAGTCATGTGACCTTGGGCAAGTCACTTAACCCCAATTGCCTTGCCTTCCCACCTCCAAAAAGGGAAAGAAAAAAAAGAAGTAAGACTGTGTACAATGGAAAGATGATTGGATTGGGGGTCAAGAGAGCTTTGTCCCTAGATAGCCCGTGTGATCCTTGGACAAGCTATTTACCCATACTGGGCCTTGGTTTCCTCTGCTGGAAAATTAGGAAATTTTCAGTCATCTAGGTCTAACAGTTGGTGATCCTGTAACTAGACCTACTCTCTGAGGCCGTTTCAACTCTAATATTCTATGATTTTATGAAGGTACTCTTAGAAAAAGCAGTGACAGAAAATGGTAATTAAGGCACTAGTTGAGTGCATATACTTAGCCAATAACCCTTCCATTAAATACCTAGAAGCCAAGATTTAATAGTTGGCAGTTAGTGTTCCTGTGGCCTTTATCTGTTCAAAAACTGTTAAGTGAGCAGGTGAAGGTGACAAGGAGTGTAAATGAGAGATTTATTCAATTTATAGAATGTTGGATATAAGCAGGCTAGTACATGTTATCAGGTACCCTTCATATGAGAAGCAGAGTAGTGTAGTAGGTTAAAGCACTGAGCTTGAATACAGGACAGCTAGATTCTAATTCCACCTGTACTACTCACTAGCTATTTGGCTCCAAGAAACTCACTGTAGGCCTTAGTCCTTCATCTGTGAAACAGGGGGATACTCATTCTTGTGCTAGTAACCATTTGCCCAGGTTTATAAGCTTGGATGAATAACCAATGTGTTTATAACCATCTTTAGCTCTTCATTCTTCTGCAACATATCTGTTTAGTTGTGAGATCTTGTTGATTCTTCCTCTATTATGTCTCTCGTGTCTGACTCCTTCCCTCCTACTCAGGTAGCCACTAATTTAGATAACCTCACCATCTTACCTGGACTTTTGTCATACCCTCTTACTAAGTTTCCAGTTTGACCTTTCTCCAATCTTTCTTACATTCAGCTGCCAAAAGAATCATCCTAAAGCACAGATCTGATCATGTCACCCTTGTGTTTAACTTCTGTGGTTCCCAATTGTGTCTAGGTAAGTATAAAGTTTTTGTTTGATATAGAAAGCCCTTCACAGTCTAGCTGCAATTTGCCTTTCCAAATGGACAAACCATTACTTGCCCTTCATGCTTCATTCACATGCTCTAGCTACACTGGTCTACTTGTCCCTTAATTAATTAATGAATTTTTAAACCTTGACTATGTGCTAATCGTCGTAAATAAAAATACAAAAGGGAAGACATTGACTGCCCTTAAAGAGCTGCATTCTTTTTTTAAAATATATACTTAAAAACATATTTTTTAATTACATGTAAACAATTTTGTAACCTTTGAAAAAAAAATCTTGAGTTCCAGATTCTTTCCATCACTCCCCTCCTCCTTCTTGAGAAGGCAAGTAGTTTGATACAGATTATACGTATGCAGTCACGCAAAACATTTCCATATTAGCCATGTTGCAAAGGAAAATGCAGACCAAATAAACAAGAATAATACAATTTTTTAAAAAAGTATGTTTCAACTTGTACTCAGATGCCATCAGTTCTTCCTCTGGAGGTGGATACTATTTTTCATAAGCCCTCAGGAATTATTTTATATTGCTGAGAATAGCTAAGTCATTCAGTTGATCATCATATAGTATTGCTGTTACTATGTACAATGGTCCCCTGGTTCTGCTCACTTCATTTTGCATCAGTTCATGTAAGTCTTCTCAGTTTTTCAGAAACCTTCCTGCTCCTCATTTCTTTTCTTTTCTTTTCTTTTTTTTGCTTTTTGGATTGCAGTTGGGGTTAAGTGACTTGCCCAAAGTCACACAGCTAGTAAGTGCGTCAGATGTCTGAGGCCAGATTTGAACTCAGGTCCTCCTGACTCCAGGGCCAGTTCTCTATTCACTGCACCACCTAGCTGCCCCTGCTCCTCATTTCTTAGAGCACAATCATATGCTACAACTTGTTCAGCTATTCCCCGGTTGATGGGCATCCCCTCAATTTCCAATTCTTTGCCACCACAAAAAGAGTTGCTAGAAACTGTTTTGTATATATAGATTCTTTTCTGTTTTCTTTTATCTTTTTGGGATAAAGATAGAGTAGTGGTATTGCTGGGTCAAGAGGTATACACAAGAGCTTACATTCTAATGGAGAAGACAACATACAAAGGAGATCAGTCACCAGGGATTATTTTTAGCTTCAAAAGTTATGATGAATGGGGCCATAGGAGAGTATATTGATGAACCCTTTCCAGTAGCAATGGCAGTATTGATTTGATTATGGTTCCACAACTGGAAATGGGATGGTGGTAGAGGAGAATATGCAGGCAGCCAGGTGGCCAGGGAGTAAAGTGAAATGTGGCTAGAGCTGGCCTAGTTATAATGAGACAAATGAATCATTCACCAACCAGGATGACAGGCCAGTTGGATGAGAGTTCCAGAGGTAATGTGAAGTCATATTCTCTACTTGCGTGCCTCATTACCGTTGTATACTTGTGCCTGCTTTTCCACAGATAATGTTTGAGATTTGTGCCTCAGGTTTATAGGGAATGTTTTGTAACTACTGTTTCTACTGTGCTTTTTTTTAGTGAAAACTGTTGCTTTCAGCTATTTTTGTCTACTGACTGTTCTGGGAACTTGTGAGCCGTAGTTTTAGTAGTGGGAGTTGGCAGGGTACCCCCTTGAAAACGTGCAGATTTTTCACTCATTCTCCAATCCAGCCTGCAGTCCTATGGGATTGTGGGAGAGTATACCCCAGGTTTAAGTGTTTAGCTATTTTTCTTGCTATGCCATCTTAATACATGCCACTGCTTTAAGCTAATTGCATCTGCTGACTGACTTCTTTCTCTCACCCTTCTGGCTGTCCTCCATGCCTGGAATACTTGCTTTCACCTCTCTCTCTTGGAATGCTCAGGTCCCTTCAAGGTTCAGCTTAAGTGTCACCTTCTATACAAGGTCTTTCCTGGATCCTGTCCAGTTATTAGTACCTATCTCCTCCCCCCATTTTTTTCTTGTATTTTGCTTTGTAGATAATGTAAGCTTCTTGTGGAAAGGGTCTTTGGGGGGGGGGTGTCCTTGTAATCTCAGTGCCTAACAAAGGGCCTAGCACATAGCATGCCCTTAATAAATGTTTGCTGAATTGAATTACTATCTACTTCACAGAGTTATTAGAAGACTCAAACCAGGTAAAATATGTAAAGTTCTTTTTTTAAATTTTAAAGTGCCATATACATGTAAGCTATATGTGGCAACAAATTTAAATTTATGTTCTTGACTAACTTATGCCTGGGAAAATTTACTTCCCTGAACCTCAGTTGTCCCATCTGTAAAATGGGAATAATAATACTTGTCCTACCTACTTCACAGAGTTGTGAAGATGAATGCTTTGTGAACCTTATAGACCTGTGTGTGAGCCACTAAGATTATTGGTGCAAATATTAATGCAGGTAGTCATTGTCTTAAAAACAGTAGATTTATGAATGGCTTACGTGAACCTGTGATCTAATTGATGTAGTATTCTTATAAATGGTGTAGATTACTGCCCTTCCAAGGCCTTTTCATCTGGTGTTGCTCCTGTTGGACATCCTCCACAAGGATCTTTCTACCTGGTGTGCGGGAGCCTTCCTTTAGGTATTTGAACATTATGTAGGCACCAATTGCAGCTCATCAGTTAATTTTCCATCTCATGTGATTGACCCACCTTCTTTTCTCCTCATAGATCTCTTTGATATTTCTTTTAGATTGCTTCTCGTATTGTTGGAAATATGTTCTAACCTATTTATATCTACCATTTGTCTTTCTGTTGCCCTTTGGGTGACCTGCAATTTTGATATCTTGGCAATTGTGGTATTCTATGATTCATAGCTATACAGCATCATGGGGAGAATATTGGTGTTAAAAAGATGAGATTTTGTTGCAGGGGCAGCTTGAGGTCATTGAAAATGCTACACAATTCCCCAAACGCAAATCCATCTTTCTCTTTTCCTTGAGTTCATTTCTGGGCCCAACTCATTGTCCATCTCTGGTACATACATACATACATGTAGACCAGCTATTCAACTGTGTATCATAGTCTAGACAATAGGTATTCTTCAGCTATGTTTGCTTTTTACTGTGTGGATTGGTAGAACTATTTTTTCTTTTTCTTTTTAAGAACTGTTTTTTCTTTAAACTGGTTATGAATCACATTTAGGGGGCTCTGCAGGGTTCTAGGGCTTGATGTAATCATCACAATGCCATCTGCAAACAGGAACATCTTGGAGGACATCACTACAATGAATCTTTCTATTTGGTTTCTGCACTAAACATCCTCCACGACAGTGGCAAAGGCAGTGAGCGTGCAATCCAAAGGGGGCAGGGACCTCTTTTCCCCCACTTAATAGTGGTTTATTTTTTTTCCAATTACAGGTAAAGATAGTTTTCAACTTTCATTTTTGTAAGATTTTGAATTGCAAATTTTTCTCCCTCCCCTTCCCTAAGACAGCAAGCATTCTGCTACAGGTTATACATGTACAATCATGTTAAACATATTTCCACGTTAGTCATGTTGTGAAAGAAAAATCAGAGCAAAAGAGGAAAACCACAAGAAAGAGAAAACAAAAAAAGTGGATTGTTTGCTTTGATCTCTATTTAGACTCCATGGTTCCTTCTCTGAATGTGGATAGCATTTCCTATCACAAGTCTTTTGGAATTATCTTGCTATCATAGTTGATCATTGTGCAATGTTGCTGTTACTGTGTACATTGTTCTCCTGGTTTTGCTCACTTCACTCAGCAACAGTTCATGTAGGTCTTTCCAGGTTTTTCTGAAATCTGATTGCTTATTATTTCTTGTAGAACGATAGTATTCCATTACATTCACATATCACAACTTGTTCAGCCATTTCCCAGTTGATGACATTCCCACAATTTCCAATTCTTTGCTACCACAAAAATGAGCTGCTATAAATAGTTAGTACCCCCTCCCTCACACTTGTGGAAAAATATATTCTTAATGTCAAAAATCTGGCAATTGAGTTTTAAAAAAAACAACCTATTTGTAAGTTGGGGACTGTCTGCACTTTACAAATAAGCATATTTTCTGACTTATTAAATTTTATCAAGCCTGACATTTAGTCATACTAAGGAGTAATTTCACATAAGAGAAGTGTAAACATTTACCTTGAGTGGTGTGAGAATATCACCTTTTAAAATATGAGCTTTCACCTTGGAAATATTGAATATTATTTTAGCTTGATCATTTCAGACCTGTACTTTCAGAAGTAGTAAATTATTTATGGTTAGCTTTTCATTCAGTGCTTCTGATTAAATGCCCTTGATAGATATAATTTTGTCATAGTCTGGAATAAAGTAGCTGTTATTGTGCAAATGGATACATGAACAGCACCAAACTGAATTAAATGACAAAACTAGGTTCAAATAATATTAGAGGTTTGATTTAGGCCTCTTGAAAGCCATGAAAACCGAACTATGGCTGAGCTTAATTATTTGATTTACTTGTCTGTGCCTAAGTAGTTTATTTGTGATATTTAAACTCAGCTGACTTTCCCAACTTCCACCTAAGTCAAGGGTTGTTAACTAGGGGTCTGTGGATAGATATCAGGCTGTCTGTGAATTTGAATGGAAGAAAAAAATCTTTTTTCCTTCCTGTTAACTTCTAAATGAAATTTAGCATTTCCTTTGTTTAGAAACTTAAAAAAAAATTCTGAGAGTTGTTCATAGGTTTCATTGGATTGCCAAAGGATCCATGACATAGAAAAAAAGTTATAAACTCCCTACCTAAGTTTTACATACCATATTATGTCGTGGGAGTGACCTAGGGTTTTTAAAATACTATGCTAAAAGAACACAGATCTGGTATTATCTGAGGACTGGTCTAATTAAGTTTGGAGACCTGTCACTAGAAGGTTGCCTATTAGGTGATGAATTTTTTGACCATAAATTATGAATACCTCCTGCTAAGGTATGGAAGGGCTGCAATCTGTGTTGGTTGAATGCAGTATTGAAATATTTCCCAAGTCATTGCTGTATCAGTTATACTTGTCTTTATAAAATCCTTGTATAACTTTTAGATTTGAATGGCTTTCTTTGTAGGTATGTAAACTGTAAATGGAATTTAAAGACAAATTGAATTTTCTTCTACCTGTTCATCTTCACTTAAATTCCACCAATATTTACCTTTTCATCTTTGGTAGCCATTTTTTATTTGTAGCATTAGAAATACACATAGTATTCGGTTGTAGGATATAGTTGTGCTAAACTTTAATAAATTTGCTTTCAAATACAATTTATAGAATGGAGCTGGGATAGAAACAATGTTTAAAGTTTTGAAGTGCATCAATAATTTTTGAAAGCCTTGCACTTTAGCAAAAACACCTAGAATGGAGTAAGCCAGAACAAATGACTGGTAGTTAGGTAAGAAGGCAGGATATATTTACCGCACATTTCATTTAAGGTGATATTCTATCTTGGTTTACTCTTAGATGGTGTTCTGAGGGCCTTCTTAACCAATAATTTAACTGGCAACCAAGGTGGCTGCTTTTTCACAAAGTTGAATACTCATGTGAATAATAGAATGTCAGAGCTGGAAGGGACATTTGAGATCATATCTTTCCCAAACAATCTTGTGTTGAACTACTTTGTATTTATTTTCCTTATATGTATTCATATATGTACAAATGTGCATACACACATAGACTTGTCTTCTCTATTAGAATGTAAGCTTCTTGAGGGTAGAGACTTTTTCCTTCATCTGTAGGACATTAATTAATAAATATTCTCTAATCCAGCCCATTTTATAGAGAGGGAAACAGTCCCAGAGAGAATGATTTGGACATTAAAAAAAGTGTGAGAGGCAGATGCTAAGCCTCCTGGACCTCCACCCCCCAGTCCATATGTGGAGAGGGAGAGGTAGATGCCAAGTAGGTAAAACTAGATGAACATGAAGCACATTCAGTGACAGTTAACAAGTGGGCTTAAAGTGAAGGCCTTGTATCGAGTAGGTATTGCTAATAAGAGAAAAGATTTTTGGAGTCATGTTGTAGAGAGCTTTTATTGCCAGCTATGGAGAACCATTAAAGATTTCTTTGCTATAGAGTGACTTGATCAAAGATGTCTATCTGTCAGTCAACTAGAACTTATTAAGTGCTTACAATGTGCTAAGTACTGGGGATATAGATTCAAGTAGAAAGATCAGCCCTGTCCTCAAGAATCTTACATTCTGATGGGGATGGGGGTTGGAAGAAAAGACAACACATAAGCTGAAAGTGTTGGGGTGGCAGTGGAAGAGACAGATTTATCCCAGGGAGCATAGTAGAGGAAATCCAGAATACAGCCTGAAAAGGAATGAGACATGACTGGCCTGAGCACCCCCATTAGATGCAGGCTCTGGGACAAGCCATGCAGATGGAGAGAGAGGTTGCTGGGGGCTATGTGGTACTTTTAATTTGTGCTTTCTGAAAATCATGTGCATGATGTGTGTTTTGGGAAGATTAATTTGTCAGTGTGTAGGACTGATAGGAAGGGGGAGATACTGGAGGCAGGAAGGCAGAGCATTCAAGTGTTAGAGTGGCCCAGGTATGTGGTAATGGCCTGAATTTGTCTCATTTCTCTTCTGTATTCTCCCCTCTTCTGCTTTTCTTTTTTTTTTCTTCTGCTTTTCTTTTCCTCCTTGTTGTTCTTATGTATATCTTTACAGTTTAGGATTTTAGTGGTAATTTACAGAAGGAAAAAGGTTGGCAGATATTCTATGGGTATACCAAGAGATTATTAGGAAACAGATTTGCATACCTACTGTGCATGTGCCAAATTGTTAAGTGCTCCCCCCTGTTAGTGTTAAACTCCTAATCTTTCTAAATATATTGATACTAATTAAAATATACCACATGGATATATAACCCTTCACTTCATTATATATATTTTAAGCAGGTGAGTACATATTATATTTTTTTGCTGCGCAATAATATTTATGCTCTTGAAAAGAATTGGTCACTATTTGTGTAGCTGTGTGTGTGTTATTCATCTTGTTTTTAAATAGACAAAAAAAACGTCGCATTTCCAAGATTATAAGTCAAGAGGTTGACAACTTTCAGGTCCAGTAGGATTGTGGCACTGATAATTTATTTGTTTTGTTGATATTTGGAAGGGAATGTTTGCCATACAAGGTGTGTGGAATCTTCATGATTCATACATAAGATTATAGATTTAGAGCTGGGGGGGGACCATCCCTTCATTTTACAAATAAGGAAACTGAGGCCCAGGAAAGGGAAATGACTAGTAGCAAACTCAAAACGAAAATGTTAAGGGAAAGTTGATCTAGATGACGGCCACTTATGCTCAGTTTCTGTTTGCACATCTCGGATTTCAACCTAATATATATTTTTAACCATATTCATTAGAGGATTAAAAGGATATATTGGTCTTCAGAACAAAAATGGGGAGTAGGATTTATAGTGAAAAGAATATTGGAGTTGGAGTTGTATGAAACCTGGTTTGTATCAAGTTATTGGTGTGTGACCTTTGAAAGTTACTCAGATCTCTGAGCCTTAATTCACTCATGTGTAAATTGGGAACATTAATATTAACAATACCTACTTCACTAGGTTGTTGCGAGGAAAATACCTTGTAGTCCTTAAAACACTGAAAATGTGAACTGGAGGTTAACAGTTACAACAATAACATCGTTTAACATTTGTTGATGCCTATTTGCAACAAGGCCCAGGCTTCTGTGAGCCTCCCTAACTAGAATAAATTATTTCCTAATCTCATAGTACTTTGTTTTCTTCTTATATACTTCAGCTTTGATACTTAACGGATCTACGATTTCATTGATGTGAATACTCTTTCCATATGTGCAGATAGCAACTCATTTTTGCCCTTTCTTTTTGTGCTATTCTTGTCTGGGGTTTTTCATGAATCCTTCATAAAGGATATACCTTATAGCTAGCATTTATGTAGAATCTACTATGTGCCAGACACTGTCCTTTACAAATTCTCATTTGATCCTCACAACAATCTTGGGAGGTGGTGCTTTTGTTATCCCCATGTAGATGAGGAAGCTCAGAGGTAAAGTGACTTGCCCACAGTCTCACAGCTAGAAAATGTCTGAGGCTGGATGTCAACCTAGGTTTTCTGACTCCAGGTCCTATGCCACCTAGCTGCCTTATTTGCCAGGGACTGAAATTTAGCATTTTCTTCCGTTATTTAAAGACATTTTGAGAAGGGGTCCGTAAGTTTCACCAGACTGCCAGAGGAGTACAAAAAGGCTAAGAACTCCCGATCTGGACCTTAAAGGGTTCTCAGAGGTCATGTAGTTCATTTTACAGATGAACAAACTAAGACATCAGAGGGCAGGAGACTTGGTCAGGGTCACACACAGAAAGCAGAGTTAGTAATTAAACCCAGGTTTGTGAACTCCAAATGAAATTTTCTTTCCACTACATCTCATATTCTATTATATACTAAATTGGTCTGTAACATTTGTCTTCGAGCTCATCATTCTTTGAAGGTGGAAGACAAGACAATTGGAGTTAAGTGACTTGCCCAAGGTCACACAGATAGTAAGTTGTCAAGTGTCTGAGGTCATATTTGAACTCAGGTCCTTCTGACTCCAGGGCCAGTGTTCTATTCACTGAGCCACCTAGCTGCCCCTGTAACATTTGTCTTGCTGGGATTCTTACGTGTCCATTTTAGATTATGGACCCCCACTAACAGGACAAAGATCCAGGAATTACCATATATGTAAAACATTTCTGTATAGGCACTCATTCCAGTTTTGGGCCTGTGACAGTGAGGGCAGTTCAGGAAGAGTTAGTGCTATAGTTTAGAGAAGAGAGTAGTTTAGGCTTCATACCTTCTAGAGCAGTGGTTCTCAACCTTCCTAATGCCACAACCCTTTAATACAGTTCCTCATGCTGTGGTGACCCCCAACCATAAAATTATTTTCGTTGCTACTTCATAACTGTGATTTTGCTACTGTTATGAATCGTAATGTAAATATCTGATATGCGGGATGTATTTTCATTGTTACAAATTGAACATAACCCACAGGTGGAGAACCACTGTAATCTAGAGGTACTCCCTTTCAAAACAGCTTTTTTATAGACATCTAGAATGTTTCTAGATATACTCAAAGTGGAGTTACTTGAAAACAATGGTTTTTAGGAAGTCTATGAACTAAAAAATGGTCAATTCTGGCAGATCTTCAAACCTCAAGGTGACTTGAGATAAACGAGAGGCTACAGAATGAAGACATAAAGATTAAAGACCCAACTTTACTTCTGAGGAACCAATTTTATAAATTTTTGGCTGTAATATTATTAAAACTACACAGTTCTGTTCTTTATCAATTACCTGTTGGATATGTGGTCAGGAGTTCATTGCTTTACTTAACATGATCACAGCATCAGAGAATTTACAATTGGGAGACACCTTAGAGATAACCTAGTTCAACCCTCTCAGTTTACAAGTGAAGAAACTGAGGACTCTAGAGGTTAAATGATTTGTCCAGCATCAAAGCAGATAGTAGGTTGTAGAACTGGACTTTAAATGCATTTCTTCTAAATTCTCAAGTCATGGAAAAGCAACACATTTGTAACTCTAGTAGATGAAGAAAACTCGAGAG
Organism: Pseudochirops cupreus; assembly: GCA_028627135.1. Taxonomy (NCBI): domain Eukaryota; kingdom Metazoa; phylum Chordata; class Mammalia; order Diprotodontia; family Pseudocheiridae; genus Pseudochirops; species Pseudochirops cupreus. The sequence continues at coordinate 39,022,350 of CM053582.1, read as the reverse complement.
GCCAGTCTGATAGAATGGGAGGAACCACCACATTTGGAGTTAGCAGACTTGGATTTTAGTACTAACACTTTGGCACTTTGCCTATACACCTCAGATTTCTCATGTGTCAGAAATAATTGGACAATAATTGTTTCTATACCTACTGACTAAGTTTGTCATGAGTAAAATACTATAGGATTTGGAGCTGGAAGGAACTTTCGAAGCTATTTGGTTCTACCCTTTCATTTACTGATGATGAAACTGAGGTCCAAGGGGGGTTAAGTGACTTTCTAAAGGTCACACAGGTAATGGGTAGAAGAGCCAGGATCTGAACTCTTAGCATCCCCAGCTCATTGTATTGCATAGTAGGGTTTTTGTGGGGTAGGTGAGTGGTGGTGGTGGTGGTGGTGGTGGTGGTGGTGGTAGTAGTAGTGGTTGTAAAGCTTTGTGTTTTTTCAAATTCTTCATTTCTGGTATGTCCCTCTTTCCACCTTCTACCCAGTGAGCCATCCCTTGTAGCAGAAAATAAAAAAGAAAGAAAAGGGAAAAAGACAGTTTAGCAAAACTAACCAACATATTAACAGTCTTGTCCCTTACCTGGTCTTGCCAATAAGCTTGACCATCTTCAGTGTTTTTGTTCTTTCCATTCACATGATTGAATGCCATGTGCAGGACCTGGATTATGTGGATAAATGATGCTTTCCACCATTGAGAGTATAAAGAGGAGGAGCCTCAGAAGATGGGTAGGTGGGAGAGAGACTAGAAAGATTACTCCCCTGCTTGGCCTGAGGATGCTGGAACATCACCAGATATATATTTTTTTAATTTATTTTATTAAATTTTTTTGAGTTACATATTTTCTCCCCATCTTTCCCCCGCCCACCACCCCAAAACAGTCATCCCAGTGTTTCCCCTCTCCCCCAGTCTATTCTCTCCTATGTCACTTTTTGGTAGGGCAGA
>CM053582.1:38990233-39020911 GCA_028627135.1 Pseudochirops cupreus | reverse complement strand
AGCCGAGCTGACTTTAGTGGGAAGTATCTTTGTGTGCGTTTTGGAGTTCTAGGATTGGTTTAGATTCCTGTTTTATGGGTATTTTGGGGTGGCTATGTGAGAGCTGCGATATGTTGCTGCTGCTACGCCGCCATCTTGGCTCCGCCCCCCAAACATCACCAGATATTGCCCACAATGACACTGGTTGCCTTTACTTGTAATAGTAATTGACTTTGGGCATATTAAAATTAGGATCACGGTAAACCAAGGTTTATATGATTTAAAATTAAAATGTTTTCTCAAAATCCCCTTTTCCATCCTTTGCAGAATGAGTTCTTTTAGTTCCTGTTGTGAGCACTGTTGTTGGTTTGGTGTGTTCATTTTCTTTGTCTCAGACCTCTTTTGGAAGCAAAGTATATTGAGGTTTTTTTTGTCAGAGAGACTGGTCTCAGACTTTGTTGGGTTGCTTATACAGGAAATCAGGGTGTATTGAATATGACCTGAATAGTGAGCTTTGCAGCATGACCCAAGAAGATGAACATGCTATCTCGTATGAGTTTAGTGTAATTCTTGAGGTAATTTACTTATCAGTGGCAGCCTGACAAATCCATAAAAAGCAACAAACACAAATGAGACTATTACAGAAAAACATAACTAAACCAAGTGGCAGACCTGCTACTGATGTGAATGGTCTAAAAGTGGAACTGAGTTAAGAAATGTGCTTGGGGGTTTTTCCCCAGTTTACATTAGTAGACCATAAAGAGCAAGACTGTCTAAATTACTGGAAATTGAAACTGTAAAGTAGCAGAAAATAGGTCCAATTCCACTTTCTCAACTTCTTTTTCCATTATCTCAGCATTCCAGATGCAGTGTGAAATGTGTGATAACGTCTCTGTTCAGTGCACAAACACAACAGGGCCAGCAATGGTAGTACCAGTTTTCTAAAGTTCTTGGGTTCCAATAAGCTAGCACAGTGGGAGAAAAATCTCATTTGCTATCAAAGTTGTTCTCATTAAATTACTCTTCATATGATAAAGAAAATTCTGTCTGTGCTATTCATTGTCCTCTTAATGTAATATTTAAAATCAGTTGCTTCAAAACTTCCTTTTCAAAACTCTCCTTTTAATATCCAGAGTTCTTGTTCTATTGGTTCCCCTTGGCAGGTGCCTTGTGCCTTGTGTCTCAGAGTAAACATGTAGTTGTCAGCCATAAAGAACCTTAGTCCAACCCCTCATTTTACAGGTGAGAAAAACAGGCCCAGAGAGAGGCAGTGATTTTTAAAATTAATTATTTTTGTTTTCCTTTAAAAGATGAGAAATTTACACACCAAATAAAGTGAGTATTTCTATGTATGTGGAAGAAACAATGATAGGCCACAAGTATTTACTAAGTGGTTACTCCGTTCCAGGCACTGGGCTAAGTGAAAGTATTATACATGTAACTAAATCTCTTATTTTCTGTGAGCCTCTCCTTAGCATAGTTACAAACTCTCCCCCTGTCCATAGATGTGAAACATTGTTTCTTCCTTGTTCCTCTAAATTGCTTACAATGTCATCTTTTATATCTAAATCATGTATCCGTTTAGAATTTTTACAGAGAGATGTTGTTCTATACCCAGACCAACATCTTCTGCCAGACTGCTTTCCAATTTTCTCATCAGATGTTTTTGTCATTTCTTATGGCACAATAATATTACATTATATTCATATACCATAATTTGTTCAGCCGTCCCCCATTTGATGGTCACCTCCTTAGTTTTTAGTTCTTTGTCCCTACAAAAGGAACTGCTATAAATATTTTTATACATGCATATGATTCCTTTTTCTTTGATCCCGGTGGGGTATATATAGGCTGAGTAGTGGTAACACTACATCAAAGGGTATGCAGAATTTAGTAACTTTTGACATAGTTCTAAATTGCTTTCCAGAATGTCTGGGCCATATTACATCTCCATCAACAGGACATTAGTGTGTATTTGTATATTCCCTCAGCTTCAGTGATTGTCATCTTTCTCTTATATTATCTTTGTTAGCCATATAGGTATAAAGTGGAACCTCGAAGTTGCTTTAATTTGCATTTCTCTAATTATTAATTATTTTAGCTTAGATATCTTCCTCGAGAACTAAGAAGCAGTGATTTTCCTATAGTCAGTTCAGCTAGTGAGTAGCAGAGAATAGAATTCACTCGGGTATTTTGAGTCTGTTTCCAGTGTTCTTTCCCTCCGGATTTCTTGTGTTGCTCCACATGTGATCTTTGACTTTTTCAAGTTAAAAATGTGAAAAAAGTGTACAGGTTTTCCTGAAAGCAGAAAAAAAGAAGAAATATGTACAAATTTCCCATTCACTCTTTTGAAACAACAAGGTTTTTTCCTGCCTGTGATAAAACACTTAAGGGGGATGTGGAAGTGGGGGTACACACATTTTCAACTGAGGGTTTTCTTTTATCCTTCATTAATGACAATTGTCAGAGATTTCAGTGAACTGGTAAAAAAAAACTCTATATTAGTTTTACAGGAATAAAGGTGCTTAAGTCTTGCTTTTTAATAGAAATGGCTTCTGTTGGTATAGAAGTAACGTTATTTTCCCCTTTAATTAGTAAGCCAGCAAGCATTTGCTAGGCATTGTGCTAAGCACTGGAGATACAAAGCAAGCCCAAAACAGATTTGTTAAGCACCTGCTATGTGCTCAACACTGGGCATGCAAAGAAAGACTGAGGATATGTTCTGCTCTCAAGGAATTCACATTCCAGTGGGGCAGAAAGCATGTACATAACTATGTCCATTTTATCTAGCTAGCTAGCTAAAATAACTGAACTTTATTTTCTTTCCTAATCCTTTGTGTGTTATTGTATGCATTTAAAAACTTCCTGAGGAGTCTGTAGGCTTCACCAGATTGCTGGTGAGATCCATGACACACAGGTTAAGAAGCCCTGTCCTAGAGAAAAAAGACTGGAGGGGAAAGAGGAGGGGGCCAGTAAAAGCTTCATGTAGAAGGTGAGATTTGTGCTAAGTCTTGAAGAAAACTAGGGAAACTAGGAGTCAGAGGTGCTGAAGGAAAGCATTCCATGCAGGCAGGGGAGAGTCAATGCAAAGACAAAGTCAGAAAATAGACAGTCATGTGTGAGAAATAATGAGAGGCTACTTTGGTTGGATTATAGAGTATGTGGAGGGGGAAGTAAAGTATAAGAAATTGGGAGGTCAGAAAGGACCAGGTTGTGAAGGGCTTTAAATTCCAAATAAAGAAGTTTTTATTTCATCCTGGAGGTAATAGGGAGCTTTTTATTGAGTATAGCCATTTATTGAGTATAGGAGTGACATGGTCAGACCTGAGCTTTGGGAAAATCACTTTGGCAGGTTAGCGGAGGATGAATTTGAGTGAGGAAAGAATTGAAGTAAGAAGAGCAATTAGCGGGGCGGCTAAGTGGTGCAGTGAAAAGAGCACCGGCCCTGGAATCAGGAGGACCTGAGTTCAAATGTGGCCTCAGACACTTAACACTTACTAGCCGTGTGACCTTGGGAAAGTCACTTAACCCCAAATGCCCTGCCCTCCCCACTCCAAAAAGCAAAAAAACCCATTTGTTTTCTAAAAGAGCAATTAGAAGTCTACTGAAATAGTCCAGGCAAGAAGTTATGAGTACATTGAACAAAGGTGGTGGCAGAAAAGGGGACATACATAAAAGATGTTGTGAAAATAAAAAGATTTGAACACAGATTGGATATGTAGGGTGAATGCTAGTGAGGAGTCAGGGATGCCATTGAGTTTGTGAGTTTGGCAGACAGGGGAAATGGTGGTGCTCTCTAGAGTTGTAATAGGGAAGTTGTAAAGAGGTGAGAGTTTTGGCAGGAAGATGAGTTCTGTTTTGGACTTGGTAACTTTGAGACTTATCCTTTATGGAACATCCAGGTTGAAATGTCTAGTAAGGTAGTTGATAATGTTGGACTGGAGCTTAGTAGTGATTAGAACTATTTTTCTCCCCCATTCTCCCTCCTACCCCTCTCTCCATGATAATTCACTTGATGTGGACTCCAAAGGAGATAGTACATAAAGAGAGGGGGAAAAGAAGAGAACCCCATAGCAGAGCCTTGGGACACACGTAGTTAGTGGGCATGACATGAATAAAGAACCAGCAAGGGGGTCAAAGAAGTAGTGGTCAGACAAGTAAGAAGAGAATTAGCAGAGACTTAATGTTCTGAACATTTAGAAATGAGAGAGTATCTAGGAGAAGAGAGTAATGGTTAAGGTGTGAAAAACTCCAGAGAGATTAAGAAAGATGAGAAATGAAAAAAGGCCATTAAATTTGGCATATAAGAGATCATTGAGAGCTTTAGAAAGAGCAGTTTCAGTTGACTGATAAGGTCAGAAGCCGGATTGCAGAGAGTTGAGAGTGAGAGGAAAGGAAATGGAGGCACAAATTGTAGATGGCTTTCTCAAGGATTTTAACCACAAAAAAGCAGGGGAAATACAGAGTAATAGCCAGCAGGTTTGGACAGATTAAGTAAAGATATTTTAAGCATGGAGGAGACATGGTCTTGTTTGTAGGAAGCAGAGAAAGCACCAGTAGTTAGGAAGTGATTGAAGATTAGAATGGGGATGATAATAGGGGCAGTCTGCTAAAGGTGAGAGGAGATAGGATCCAGGATGTATGTAGAGAGATTTACTTTGTCAGGGAGATGGACCATCTTTTCGTGTGAGTTGAGTGGAGATAGTGGGGTATCTGAATTATGTGAGGAGGGAAGAAGAGGGAGTTGTCAGTAAATGACTTCAATTTTTTTTTAGTAAAGCATGAAACAAGTTTCTCAGCAGAGAGAGTGGAAAGGGGTACCGTGGGAAGCCTGAGGAGGTGTGAAAAGATTTGAAATAGCCATTGTGTGGAGTGGAAGAGTGGATCTATTAGAGCAATATAAAAGGATTGCCTTGCTGCAATGAAGGCCCAGTTAAGATTATGTAACATAAATTTGTAGTGGACCCAGTTTGCTTGGTTTTATAACTTTCTCAAGCTCCCTTCAGTATCACATGAATAGGAGTGAAGGTGGTAGATGGTCAGAGCAATACAAGACTCAGGTTTGGAAAGACACAATGGACAGGGGGACAAAGATTCAGGTGTAGAGGATGGTGCACAGTTGGACTGTTTCACCAACAGATGGGAATAGAGAAGGGAGGAGAGTACAGTTTGTAGGGTCATGGCCTGGGAATGAACTGAGGGATGGAGAGATTGAAGGTCATAGTGAAGACAGAAAGTTTGTTAAGTTGTAGAGAAAGTTGGAATTAACAAAAGCTTTTGATCTAATAAAGGAATTTCAGAACTCATGAATTTTGAAATGGAATATTGGGTCATAGCAAGATCATTGTTATGATAATCTGTGTGAAGTTTAGGTAGAGTGGAGGAGTACTCTATGAGAATAAAGTACATTGAAGAATTGGAAAGTTAGGGTGGTTGAGGGAGCATCAATATATAAATATATATATAAAAATATATAAAAGTATATATAAAATATAAATATGTTATATATATGTCCTTGGGGTAGATAGGGAGTGGCTACCAGGATCCAGATTGAGTGATAAGTATGAATAGTGTGAACCTCAAAGGAGTTTGCAACAGAGTTTACTCATCATGGTTAGGAAGAATTTATAAATAGAAATGGGAAGCAAGGGCAGCTAGGTGGCACAGTGGATAGGGTACCAGGTCTGGAGTGAAAAAGACCATCCTCATGAGTTCAAATCTGGTCTCATTCACTTACTAAGCTGAGTAACCCTGGGCAAGTCACTTAACCCTGTTTGCGTCAGTTTCCTCATCTGTAAAATGAGTTGGAGAAAGAAATGCAAAACCAGTATCTTAGCCAAGGTTACCCCAAATGGGGTCACAAAGAATTGGACATAACTAAAAATGACTGAACCAAAAAAGGGGGAGGAGTATTCTTACCTTTTCCAGTCAATGAATCAACTGGAAGAAGACAATATTCGAATTAGCTACATTAACTAATAGTCCAGTTTTCATGTTGATCTTACTAGAATTTATTTAATATATAGCCTTGGTGCCCTCCAACCTCCCCACGCCCATGACATTTATCTTCAAATTATGAATGCTTTTCTTTGATTAAGTCTGTTAAGGTTTAATCAGATAACCAGAGTGGTGAGATCTTTGGTGGGAAACAATAATTAAATGAAACCTTCTCGAGTAGTGACATAGTGTGCGTGTATGTGCGCACACATGTGTACGTGTGTGCATGCGTGCATGCATGCGCATGTATACATATGTATATATGTAGGATGGAAGAGAAGGAATATTAGACTCCTACTCCTGCAGAAGTTTTCCTCTTAAGACTAGTCTGATTATGATGATGATGATGATGATGATGATGATGATGATGACAACATTTATGTAGTGCTTTATGGTTTATAAATGTTGTCATTTTGTTCTTAGAACAACTCTGAGAGGTGGATACTATTATTCTCATTTTACAGATGGAGACTGAGGCAGACAGAGGTGAAGTCGCTTAATCAGGGTCATATGGCTACTGTCTGAGGTTGGATTTGAACTCGGGTCTTTCTGACTCCAGGGCCAGTGCTCCCTCCATCCATTATACCACTATATACCTTTGATATAGTTCCAAAATGTAATTTTAGAACTAGGTGTTAGGGAAGTAATTTAGTCAGTGGAGTTTCTAGTATATGTGTTCATAGACCCCAGCTTCCTGGCAGACAACAGCGCCAAAGTGAGATGATGTTGTCTCTTAGAAACTTTAGTATTAGAGTAGGTATTAGAAATGTTCCATCTGGTAAAGGTGTTGAAGGAGTTATTAAAGCAGTTCCATTTGGACCATGTGTAGAAGCAGATATTAGAAATGTTTGAATTGGGCCTTTGGAAGGAGGCATTAAAACTATTCCAATGGAAGCAGATATTGCAACCATTACAATGGGGCCATGTGTGGAAGCAGGTATAAAAACTATTCCATTTGGGTCATTAGAACTGTTCCATAAAGGCCACACATGGAAGCAAATAAAAAAAAATTCCAATGGGTCTCTTGTGGAAGAACATATTATAGTTTCATTTTGGTCGTGTGTGGTATGTGTGTGGAAGCAGGTGTTCTAGTTGTACCAACTCGTTCAGGTGTTCAACTTGTCCCAATTGAATGGTGCATGAGAATTGTTCCATTGGAGATGTGTGGAATCAGGTGTTCAGACTCTTCCAATTGGAAGAATTATATGTTGAAGTATTAGAATAGTTCCAACTTGGCCACCCCCTGGAAGCTGTTATTAGAACTGATCCAATGGGACCATATTTGGAAGCAAGTATTAGAAGTGTTCTAAATTGGTCTTTGTGGAAGAACATATTAGAACAGTACCATTTTGGACCTGTTGAAGCAGGGGATAACAATTGTACCAGTTGTGATATGTGTGCAAGCAGGAGTTAGAACTCTTCCAGTTGAGCTGTTTATGGAAGTAGATACCAGAAAAAGGGCGGCTATAAATATTTTTGTACATCTAGGTTCTTTTCCTTTTAGTTTTTTGAAAATCTATTTGGGAGTGCAGATCTACTAGTGGTATTGCTGAGTCAAAGGGTATGTGTGGTTCTGTCTCACTTTAGGCATAAGAACAGTTTCATTTGGACTACATGTAGACAGAAATATTAGAACTGTTCCATTTGGACAGGTATTTGACCTGTTGCAATTGGTCCTAAAGTGGAAGCAGGTGTTAGAATAGTTTCATTTGGGACAAGTGTGGAAGCAGGTATTAGATCTATTCCAATTAGGTCACGAGTGGAAGAAGGTATTTGGACTGTTCCAACTGGGCTGTGCATAGAAGAATTGGTTCCATGTGGACCAGGCATGTGCACAGGTGTTAGAACTGTTCCAATTGAACCATACATGGGTACACATGTTAGAATTGCTCCAACGGGCATGTGTGGAAGAACGTATTAGAAGTGTTCCAGTTGGGTCTTTTGTGGAAGAATGTATTATAATAATTCCATGTGGACCATGCATGGACACAGATGTTAGAACTGTTCCATTTCAGCCACACATGGACGCAGGTGTTAGAATTGTTCCAGTGGGCCGTTTGTGGATGCAGGTGTTAGAAGTGTTCTTTTTACATTAAGTGTGAAGACATGTTTTAGAACTGTTCTAATTGGGTCATGTATCATGCAGGTTTTAGAATTGTTCCCCATTGGGCTATGTGTGGAAGCAGGTATTATAACTGTTCCAGTTATACCATATGTAGAGGTCTTTATTAGAACTGTTCCATTTGGGCCATGTGTAGGAGAGATTATGAGAAGTACTCTATTTTGGTCATGCATGGAAGCAGTTAGTAGAACCCTTGTATTTGGACCACATTGGGAAGAATGTATTAGAACTATTTTTTTCCTCATTTAAGGAATCATATATTAGAATTGTTCTAATTGGATCAAGTGTGATGGCAGGTATTAGAACTATTTGAATTCAGCTTTTGTGGAAGAAGGCATTAGAACTGTTCCACTTGGGTCATGTATGGAAGGCGGTATTAGAAGTGTTCCAATGGAAGCTGACATTAGAATAGTTCCTATTGAACTTTGTCTGGAAGAAGGTGTCAGAACTGTACCAATTGGACTTTTTATAGAAGCAGATATTAGATCTGTTTTGACCTTGAGTGGATATTGTTCTGTTTGGACCACATATAGAAGAAAGTGTTAGGACTATTCTTTTTTCCCCATGTGAGGAATCATGTTTTAGAATTGTTCTAATTGAATCTTAGGAAGAAGGCATTAGAACTGCTCCAGTTGAACCAAATGTAGAAGGAGATCTTAGAAGTGTTCTAATTGGTCCGTGTGTTGAAGCTGGTATTAGAACTTTTTCATTTGGGCCTTGTGTAGGACCATGTGTTGGAATGTTTCCAGTTGATTCAAATGGAGAAGCAGGTAGTAGAAGTTTTCAAATCATGCCATTTTTGCAGGCCTATATTAGAATTATTCCACTTAGGCCACATCTGCAAGGCTATATTAGAGCTGTTTCGTTTAGGACATGTTTGGAAGCCTGTGTTTGAAGTGTTACGTTTGGGTGGGGTGATATTGGAACCATTTCATTTGTTCCATTTTTGGAAGCAAGTATTAGAATTGTTTCATTTAGGCCCTTTGTAGAAGTAGGTATTAGAACTGTTCCAGTGGGACCATTTGTTGCAGTACACATTATAGAACTGTTCCATTTTTCTGTTTCAAAACAATTATTAGAACTATTCCAACTGGGTTTTGTATGGAAGAAGGTATGAGAAGTGTTCCTATTGACTCATGTTTGCAATAAAGTAGCAGAATTGTAGCAATTCAACCACATTTGGAGCCTGGTGTTTGAGCTGTTACAGTTGTGCTGTGTAGAAGCGGGTAGTGTATCTGTTTCAGAGAGTGTCTGCGAGTTGAAACAAGTATTATAACTGTTTCACTTGGGCCTTCTGTGGTATGAGCAATTGGAATGGTTACATTTGGGCCATGTGTGGTAGAAAGTGTTAGAACAGTTCAATTTGGACCATATGTTGATGCTGGTCTTAGAACACTCCATTTGTGCCATGTTTGGAAGTAGGTATTAGAAGTGTTACATTTGATTCACATGTGGAAGTAGATATTAAAACTGTTCCAGTTGGGCTGTTTGTGGAAGCCAGGTGTTATATGTTCTGCATGTGGGGCAGCTGGGTCATGTGTTGGGTGGAACACTGGGCCTGGAGCTAGAAAGACCTGAGTTCCAAATGAGCCTCAGAAACTTGCTGTCTCTGTGACCTGGGCACTTAGCCTCAGTTTCCTTATCAATAAGATGGGTCTAATAATAACATAACATTTAGCTCTCAGAGTTGATGTAAGGATCAGAATTGTAAAGTGCTTAGTGCAGTGCCTAGAACTTATTAAGTGCTATTTAAATATTAGTTGTTGTTGCTTTTATTACTACCACCACCCCCACTACCCCCTTAGATATTTGTTGGCTTTGGGTTCATATCCAGACTCTGTCCCTTGCTACCTATGTGATCTAGGTTAAGTGAATTTACTTTCCTGATTTTCTTTTTCCTCCTTTGTTAAATGAAGGAGTTGGATGGACTCTTTGACCTCTAATATCCTGTCCAACTCTAAATCTCTCATTCTATGGTCCCCTACTATTTAAACTTTAATTATGATGTAGCACAATACTAATTAGTTATGTGTCATTCAATGTGTCAAATTGATGGTATTATTATAATATTAAACTGTTCGTATATGCTGAGCTTTTGTAGTTTGTTGCTCACGTAGCATTGGATTCTGAACTACAAGAGAGATGTTAGAGATGATCTAGTTCTGCCTTCTCATTTTGCACAAGAGGGATCTGAAGTCCTGCAATGTTTGGTGCCTTGAATAAGGTCATATAGTAGTAGCACATTTGGAGCTGTCTGCTCACATCCTAAAAGAAAGAAAACTGGCGAGGACATTGAATTGAACAGCTTTCTTTTAAAACTATCTTATCAAGGCATGATAAATGTTCTGGATTCCTTCAGCCTTTGCCAGTCTTTCCCTTTCCTCTTCGTACTATCCTAGTTTGCCTTTTGCTGCTATACAAGTACTGAAATTGTGAAACTTAAATTAAGATATCTTTGTTCTGCTATATTTACAAGCACTTTTTAAAAAAAACCAAGCCAGTGTCTGGAGAGTTAGGAATTTGGTCCAAATTATATCTCTTTTAGACTTTAGTGATTTGGAAGTAGGTTATATAATTGTGGGATGTTTTTTTTTTTTGGTTTTGTTTTGAAATTTTCTTTTAAGGCCTTAAATGTGGTGTTTGATATAGTAAAATATGTACTTTGACCAGGTTTTTTCAGAAGGGTGATTCATGTCAGCAAATGGTAATATTTTCCTGTGTCTGTTTAATAACTTTTCAGAATTAAATGCATTGTAGATATTTGTAAACATCATTTTGCTCTTTCCAGTTTAAATTCAGAAAAGTAGACTGCGTAATTGTCTTTTTGATCTCTGCTGTATTAAACAGTTTACTGTGATCTTGTTCTTTGGGCAGGAAACTTCGTAAATTCCATGACCGGTGAGCTTAGTGTGAACCCTGAAAACTCAGATTGTAAACATGATGAAAACGTTTGTCTAGTAACTACTAGGGAATTTCTTTCTTTCTTTCTTTCTCTTTTTCTTTTTTTTTTTTGCTTTTTGGAGGGGGGAAGGTAGGGCAATTTGGGTTAAGTGACTTGCCCAAGGTCACACGGCGTGTGTGTGTGTGTGTGTGTGTGTGTGTGTGTGTGTGTGTGTGTATGTGTGTGTGTGTATGTGAAGTGTCTGAGGTCGAATTTGAACTCAGGTCCTCCTGACTCCAGGGCCGGTGCTCTATTCACTGTGCCACCTAGCTGCTCCTAGGGAAATTTCTTAATGAGCTTTTTCACAATAGTTAAATTAAAATGGATCTTTAATTTCTTCCACTTGATTTTTCTTCCACAGTACATGTTGCAACCCATCTATGCTTGCCTATTTCAGACTTCTCTTTTCTGTGTCTTCCCATAAGTTTGCCAAAGATGGTCCACCTAACATTTTCAAGGCCTTCCTTGCCGTCAGCTAACCCTGTCTACTCGTTATTGCTAGTCCTAATTGTATAAACAACCTATTTTATTTTTTGATCATGCATTTCCCTGATGAATCTTTTACTGTTGTTCTGCAAAATTCTTTATTAGTTATCTATTACAGCCTGCTTACAGCCATCATGTTCATCTCTATTGCTCTCTATAACATTCATTTTCAATCTTTTCAAGACTGTTGTGGTCCATGTCTTGCTGTTAAAAATATGGGCCTATGGAAATAGAGAGCATTATGAGATATAAAATGGATAGTTTTGATTATATTAAATTCAGAAGGTTTTGCACAAACAAAACCAGTATACTCAAGATGAGGAGGAAAGTAGAAAGCTGAGAATATTTTTTTAAATAGCAAATGTCTTTGATAAAGGCCATATTTCTCAAATACATAGGGAACTGAGTCAAATTTATAAGAACACAAGTCATTCCCCAATTGATAAATGGTCAAAGGACATGACCAGGCAGTTTTCAGATGAAGAAATCAAACTTATCTATCATTATATGAAAAGATGTTCTAAATCACTATTGATTGGAGAAATGCGCATTAAAACACCTCTGAGTTACCACCTTCCACCTCTCAAATTGGCTAATATGACAGAAAAGGAAAATGACAAATGTTGGAGGGGATATGGGAAAATTGGGACACTAATGTACTGCTGGTAGAGTTGTGAATTGAGCTAGTCATTGTGGGGGAAAATTTTTAACTTGTGTCCAAAGGGCAATTGTGTATGCCCTTTGACCCACCGATATCACTACTAGGTCTCTATCCCAAAGAGAATTTTTTAAAAAAGTGGGGGGAAAGGTCCTATTTGTAAAAAAATAGTGTAACTCTTTTTGTGGTGGCTAAGAATTGGAAATTGAAGGGAATGTCCATCAATTTGGGAATGGCTGAACAAGTTATAGTATATGATTGTGAGCAGGGTACTTTCAGAAAATCATAGAAACACTTAAAAACATTTTACACAGTAACAACAGCATTGTGTGATGATTAACTATAGTGATCCAAGACAAGTCTGAAGGACTTATGATGAAAAATGCTATCCATCTCCAGAGAAATAACTGATTGCATCTGAATATAGATCAAAACACACTATTTTTCACTTTCTTCATTACAACATGACTAATATGGAACTGTATTTTACATGGTTGCACATGTATAACCTATGTCAAATTGCTTGTCTTGTCAATGAACAAAGAAGGGAGGGGGAGAGAGAATTTGGAACTCAAAATTTTTAAAAATGAAGTTAAAAATTGTTTTTACATGTAATTGGCAGAAAAAAAGTATTATTTAAGTTAAAATTTTAAAAAGGATGGGCTTTTTTCCCCCAGGAGTTTAGGTTCATTGAAGCTTTGCATTTTCTGGAAGGTAATCTAGCTAACTCTCTTCCTATTTAATTCTATTTTTTTTTTTGGAGGGCATTTGGGGTTAAGCGACTTGCCCAAGGTCACACGGCTAGTAAGTGTGTCAAGTGTCTGAGGCCGGATTTGAACTCAGGTCCTCCTGACTCCAGGGCCAGTGCTCTATTCACTGCATCACCTAGCCGCCCCCTTCCTATTTAATTCTCGTCTCTAATAGTTGCCCATTTGTACACTTTGTACCAGGTATACATATTGATAAGGGCTTTCCATCTGTATGCATGTTTTAATCTGGTCAGTAGATGTTCTTCATCTATATTATTTTTCCTTTGTGAATGGTTAGTTCAAAATTTTTGAAGTGATTATAGATCTCTTCTAGGAGGCTTTGCAGTCTTTGAGGGCTTGCTTGGTACAGGGAGCAGAATATCATTCATATGGAGAAGTAAGATATGGAGGACCTCATCATCCTAAGGGAATCTCCAGTTTGAACTCTGTACTAGATCTCCATCACAGAGACAAAGAGTTTTTTAAAATGGGGAAACATTTTTGACAAGCACATGTCCCTGTTTTATGCATTGCTTGATGTGTAGTGGGTCATTGAACAAGGTTATTTCTGTTGGCGATGGTTTCTTAAATGATTTTGATGTATCAATTAGGGACACCTTGTTAGAAGTGATCCTTTAAGGGAGTGTTTCGTTCTACTGAATCAGATGCTTCTTCATAATCAGCAGACAGCATAGTGCAGTTTTTGTATTTTCAGTCAAGCAACAAGCATTTATTGAGCACCTGTAAAGTCCCAGTCATTTTGCTAGGCACTGGTGATGCAAAGTCTCTGCTGCCAAGGAGCTTATATTCTATCAGTATACATACATCAGAATAACTTAAATCTTTTAATTAGTTGTGTGAACCACCATAGACTATTGCTTATTAAAGCCTGCTTATTTTATATTAATGGCCTCATTCGGGATGTCATCAGTACATGTCTTTTTTTATCCCATTATTTTAAAAACCACATACTTTATTTTATTTTTTTCTTATTTAATTTATTTTTTCTATACTTTATTTTAACATTTATTTTTTTAAAAAAATGTGCATTCCCAATTCTTTCTCTCCCTCTAACCCAATGGTTCTCAACCTGTGGGTCTTGACCCCTTTGGGGGTCGAATGACCCTTTCATAGGGGTCACAGGGGTCGCCTAAGACCATTGGAAAACACATATTTCTGATGGTCTTAGGACCCGAGACACTGCTCCTCTATCCATCTCTAGGCAGGTCCGCCCACATGCAGATACGCCCACATATGAGTATTAAAGGGTGTCGGCATTAGGAACGTTGAGAACCACTACTCTAACCCCTCCTCTAGTCATTGAGAAGGCAAGCAATATATCAGTTATACATGTAAAGTCCCGTAAAACAATTTCCATATAAGCTATATTGCCAAAAAAAAAAAAAGAGAGAGAGAGAGATAACGACAGCAAATGAAAAAAGTATGGATTTTTCATCATGGGTCCTTTTGAATTGTCTTAGATCATTGTCTTGATCAAGAGTAGCTAAGCCTTTCACAGTTGGTCATTGTTACAATACTGCTGTTACTATACAATGTTCTCCTGGTTCTGCTCACTGTACTTTGCATCTGCTCATATAAATAGTCTTATAACACAGTAATATTCCGTCATAATCACGTGCCACAATTTGTTCAGCTATTCACTAATTGATGAGTATCTCCTCAATTTCTCATTCTTTCCAGCCACAAAAATATGCTATAAATATTTTTGTACACATATGTCCTTTTCATTTTCTTTGATCTCTTTGAGATGGAGATCTAGTTAGTGGTGGTATTGCTGGGTCAAAGGGTATACAGAGTTTTATAGCTCTTTGGGCATAGTTCTAAATTTTTCCCTAGAATGATTTGTTCAATTCACAATTCTACCAACAGTGCATTAATGTTCCAATTTTTCCACATCCCCTCCAACATTCATCATTTTTCTTTTCTGTCATATTAGCCAATCTGATAGGTGTGAGGTGCTACCTTAGAAATGTTTTAATTTAGTTCACATAGTCCTCCAATATCCTTCATAAGACTTTAGACATGAATTTATATTTTAACGCAGTATTTACTTTGGTTACCATATCTCCCAGTTTATTAAGTACATCCAATATTTGCTGACTGAAATTCTTTTCAGGATCATTTGGTCTTCTTATTACAGCAATTGATTCACATTTCAGTTTCTGTATAAGGTTATTATAATTGGTGTTGATGTCATTTCTAATGTCAATTACCTATTTTTCATTATTAATAACTTATTTAAATGGGTCAGGATTGAATTATAGTCAGTCTTCAACATTTAGGCGTTTAACTTTCAAGGTAACCACACACGTTTTGCACAGCAGAGAAAAAAATGAGAGGGGTGATGAGTGCAAGTTTGTGGAGTGGCTGGTATCCTAACTAGGTAGTTCATTGGGCTTGTTCAACTTTTGTAGAGTAAAGAGCTCCCTGGGCGTTCATTGGGTAGTGCAAGTCCTTTGGGCTCTAAGCCCAAGCATTCAAAGTCAGTGATGTGGATTAGTGAGAAAATAAAGATGCTAGATAAATGTGCTAGAATCAATTCGTTTTATCCACAAAAAGGGGATAAGTATTCATAAAAAGTGTTTCTGAATCCACCACAGAAAGTGCTAAAGAATTCTCTCAAGTATGAATTGAAGGAATTGAAAAAATGGAAAAGGAGCTACAATTATGGGTAAATGAGATGGTGGTCACCTCTCATTGTACCCTCAAGCTCCTCCGTGGCATGGAGTGGTGGAACAACACAGCCCACTTCCCGTGGTGCGTATTCTAAGCTCTTTCTAGGGGCCAGGAACTCACTCTAGGCATGTATTTTTCATGGGGAACACTTCAACCATGGTACTGAAAGAGAGATTAGAGATGGTAGGTGTTGTTCCCCCCTTCTCTCCTTTTTTTTAATCTCTGTGGTCTTCTGACATTGTTGCCCCTGCCCTTCTCCCTCTGTCTGGTGCTGCCTCTCCTCCTCTTTGCATTTTATATATTGTTTCATAGTTACTGTGTTAAGAAAAGTATGTATCATCAGATTTAATATTTTCTTATGAAGAATTGTATACAAAATGTATTTTCAGCAATCTCTAGCGAACGATTATAGTTTTTGGTGATCATGGGAACCAAATCCCCTATTTCCCATTGATTCAGTGTATCAACATTTGTGGTTTTTTTGGACTTTGGGGCTGTTTTCTGGGAATGGTATCCCTGTGAAAGTTGGGGACTGACTGTTATTTCCTTTGCATGTCATGTCTTTGCGGGGGGCCACTTTCATGCATGTACATGTCATAAAAATTTTGTGCAGATGTGAAAGTAGTTGTATAATTTGCTATTTACTGAATTAACAAATTTAAGAGCTGGAAGGGACCTCAGTGGTCATGTAGTCCAACCCATACAGAAAAGGAATTTCTACTATAACATGTTCAACAAGTCCAATTGAAGATTCCAGGGAGAGTGAGCTCACTACCTCATGAAGCAGACCATTCCACTTTGGACCAATCAAATTCTTAGCAAGTTTTACCTAATATCAAGCCTAAATTTGCCTCTTTGTGACTTAGTTGTGATGCTTTCTAGGTTACCCTTTTTTGGCCTTAATAAGGTTCTTTGAGTTCTTCTTGTTTCCTTCATATGTTGATTCATATTTCAGTTTTTATATAAAATTAACATAATGTCAATGTCATTTCTACTGTCCATTATTCATTTTTCACTATCGTTAATTTGTTTAAATGGGTTGTACTGAGTTGTTTCAGTTGCATGCTTTATCTTTCTTTTAGTTACACTAATTTTGATTTAGGCTTTAACAAGTTGACTTTATTACACACAGAGACTCCTAAGTCAGGGACCACATCAATATTGAATCTTTCTATATATTAAAATATATTCAGTTTCACTTTTTACGATGTTACTTGTTGCTTACTATCCAGTTAGTTTTACCTTAAAGAAAATTAATTAAATACGTGCTGTGTTATTGGTAAAATGCAGTAGGACTGATTGAGGGTGAGAGTAGTGCCTAACTCATAGGAACTTATTCTTTGTTTGTCTTTTTTTCTAAGAGGCTATATTATATATATTCTCTACCTCTTGAATTGTGCCTTTAGTCTTATTTTCAGAGAAGAATTATTTGATGAGGAATTCAGTCCAACAGAGTTATATTAAGCACCTACTATAAGGGGGCCAGATGCCGGGTTCACAAAGTCCTAGCCTTCCAGGTACTTAGTATAGTAGGAAGATGAGACACACACACATATAATACAGGTTAGAATAATAGAAGTTTATAGCAGAGGTTAAATAAAGAGATCTGAGGGATTGGTGAAGGAGGGAATCACCTCACCTGAGGGAATTGGGAATTAGCATTGGAGTGAGTAGTTTGTAGGAACAAAAGATTTAGTACTGAAAAAGATCTTTAAGATCATAGGATCGGAAACTCAAAGGATCATAAAGCCAGGATTTAAATGTAGGTCCTCTAACTCCAAATTTAGTAATCTTTCGGCTATACAAAGAGTAAAAGTAAGCAGAACCAGGAGGACAATTTATACAAGGACAGCAACGTCGTAAAGAAAAACTTCAAAAGCTTTAAAAACTCTAATCAATACATGATCAGTGCTGTCTCCAGAGCACCTATCATAGGCCATATTACCCACCTCCTAACCAAGAAATAGTGGTGGTCACAAGGTTCAGAAACAGAATTTTGGGCATACACGGTCACTCCATGGATTTTGTTTTGCTTGACTCTACTATTTGTTTGCAAGGGGTTCTCTCCGTTTTTAATGAAAGGGAATGGAATGAGAAGGGAGATCAGCAATAGTGATTTTTAAAAAGAGGGCTATTTTAACAATAAGATCTAGTCTGCAAATTCCTGACCCAGTGGAGTCTGTTGGTTTTTGTGTGGTTGACTTTCTGTAGATTGCTGCTGGACTTATTCACAGTTACCCTGCTGGGAGATTCTGCAAGTTTAGAGTGACTCTGCTGACTCTCGGTTTCTTGCCACAGCAGGCTTAGGTACAGGGCTAATGGTTCGAACTGAGTCCCTCCTCGGTTGTTGGGTTCAGAGCCTCACAGTCATGGCTCTGGAACTCGTTCCTTGCTCCTTACACAATTAGGGCCACTGCTCCCTCATGATCATGACCACTTTCCTTTTCCTGTGACTTGGAACTAGGTAGTGGTCAATAGAACTGCAAAATGATGTCTGTTTCTGCTGTCAGCACTAGCATAGCGGTCCCCTGGCTTCTCTTTCTGCTCTAAGTTGGAAAATACCATGATTCACTGTCACTTTTTGTTGGCTTTCCCAATCAGAGTTTGATCTGATGTTATTTATTGGTTGTTGTAGGGGTAGGATGTGAAAGAGTTGACACAAAACTGTTAGCTCTCATTCTGTCATGTTGGCTCCACCTCCCACTGATATTTTTGAAACGCTGACAGTTTGGGTCTTGGTCATGGATGCTGAGGTGAGGCAGCAAGGTGACTCCATGGATAGTCTCCGACCTGGAGTCAGGAAGACCTGAGTTCAAATCTGGCCTTAAATATTTGCTAGCGGTGTGACCCAGGGCAAGTCACTTAACTTCTGTTTGCCTTAATGCCCTGGAGAACGAAATGCCAAACCACTCTAGTGTCTTTGTCAAGAAAACCCCACGGACAGCATTGGTGTGCTACCGTCACTAAGAGTCGGACGTGCCTGAATGACCAAATGGCATGGATACTGACCATTCTTTCTGCTATCTTAAGAGTTCACTTTTGAAAACCATCTAAGACCAATGCATGATTTGCTTGGAAAATAACATTTTTTCTTGCTCTCCTGACTGTTGTTATTTGTCCTTTTGTTTTTGAAGAGGATCAGTGACATCATGAGGTGATGTCTTGACTCGCAAGTGAATTGATTTAAATGAGGCAGAGTTGTGTAAAGTCCTCAGCCTCATTCTTTCTTCCAGAATCATCAAAGTCAAGATGACTGGGGATGGCCTGGAATGCAGTGGATGACCTTGGCGTCTTCGATGCCTGACCAAGCTCCAAGTGCTCCACAGAGCTTGCTTCAGCCACCTTCGTGACTGGTGGAACAAATTGTTTTCATCTCCCAATTCCAGGGGAAATCTTCACACTGCTTGGGGTAGACACCCCTCTAACGCATAGATGGGTTTGAGGCCTTTTGGTTACCTTCGGTCTAACAAATGTAAAGATTTGAGGTTTTGGGATAAGAATTTGCTGTTTGGTAAAAAGTTGGGAAAACCAAAAAGCGGCTTGCCAGAAATTAGGTATAGTCCAGTACCTTACATCATTTACTGAGAATGGATACATGGCCTAGACATAAAGGAAGATATTGTAAGTAAATAAGAAGACCTTGGAGCATATTGCCTATCAGTCTTATGAATAGGAGAATTTGTGAATAAACAAGTAATAGAGAGCATTGTGAGGTATAAAATGGTTGATTTTGATTACCTTAAATTAAAATGATTTTGTACAAATAAAGCCAATGTA
Organism: Pseudochirops cupreus; assembly: GCA_028627135.1. NCBI lineage: Eukaryota > Metazoa > Chordata > Mammalia > Diprotodontia > Pseudocheiridae > Pseudochirops > Pseudochirops cupreus. Next base: position 39,001,505 of record CM053582.1, on the reverse strand, counting down.
GCCAAGATTAGAAGGAAAGCAGAAAATTTTGGGGAAAAATTTTATAGACAATTTTTCAGATAAAGTGCTCATCTCAAATATATAGAAAACTGTCACATTTATGAGAAGTCATTCTCCATTTAATAAATGGTCGAAAGATATAAACAGGCAGTTTTTTGGTACAGAAATCAAAGCTATATATGGTCATATGAAAAAAAGGTTCTAAATCATTATTGATTAGAGAAATGCAAATTAAAATTACTTTGAGAAATCGTGTCACACTGATTAGATTGGCTAAAATGATAGAAGAGGAAAATGACAAATGTTGGAAAGGTGGTGGAGAAATTGGGTGGAACTGTGAACTGATCCAACCATTTGGAGAACAATCTGGAATTATGCCCAAAGAGTTAGAAAACTCTATATATATCCTTTGACCTAGCAATACCACTATTAGGTCTGTTTCCCAAGGTGATTAGGGAAAAAGGAAGAGAACCTATATGTTCTAAACATTTATAACATCTCTCTTTGTGGTGACAAAAAACTGGAAATTGAGAGGGTGCCCATCAGTTGGAGAATGGCTTCATAAGCTGTGGTATATGACTGTGATGGAACACTGTAAAAAAAGATGAGCAGGTTGATTTAGAAAAACATGGAAAGACTTGGATGAAATAATGAAAATTGAAAGGAGCAGAACCAAGAGAACATTGTATACAATAACAGCAATATTATTTGAAGAGTAACTGAGCTACTAAGTTATTCCTGGTATTATAACTACTCAAAACAAGTACAAAGGACCTATGAAGCAAAATGCTATCTGCTTTCAGAGAAAGAACTCATAAATGGAAGTATAAATTAAAAAAAAAACAAAGGACAACTCTCAGTCTAGGTTAGTAGGAAGGAATGTGTTTGGAAATGAATGTGATATAATAGCAAAAGCCATCAATCAAAAAAATATAAAGTCTTTGCTAGTCCTCACACCAGAGCTGCTAGTCTTCCCCTAACACCTCATATAGCCCAGGTTGAAATCTGTCAACTAGTTAAATAGTGATGCTGAGCAAATCCAGTAGTAGTAGTAGTAGTAGTAGTAGTAGTAGTACTAGTAGTACTAGTAGTAGTAGTAGTAGTAATAGCAGTAGCAGTAGTAGTAGTAGTAGTAGTAGTAGTTGTTGTTGTTATGATGGACTTGTTTCTGTCATGTCTGACTCTTCGTGACCCCATTTGGGGTTTTCTTGGCAAAGATGCTGTAGTAGTTTACCATTTTTTTCTCCAGCTTATTTTACAGATGAGGAAACTGAGGCAAACAGGGTGAAGTGACTTGCTCAGAGTCACACAGCTAGTAAATATCTGAGACCAGATTTGAACTTGGGAAGATGAATCTTCTTCCTTACTCCAGTCCAAGCACTCTATCCATGGAACCATCTTGGCTGGCCTGGTCATAAAAGTAGCTAGAATTTATATAGTGCTTTAAGTTTTACCAAACGCTTTACAAATATTGTCTCATTTGATGCTCAGAACAACCTGAGAGGGAGGTGATGTCGCTATCCCCATCTTACAGATGAGGAAAAAGAGGCAAACAAGTTAAGTGACTTCTCCAAAGTCTTTGGTAGGATTTGAATTTAGATCTTCCTAACTTGTTGCCAAGTCCAGCACCCTACCGACTGTACTACCTAGCTATCTATCTATTATAATGAGAAACCATTAGTTTTGGGCATGTCATTATGTCTGTCACATAAGATTAGCATTCAGAAGTTATGATTAAGAAAGAAATGTTCAGAAGCATTAATAATGACATCCTTTGCAGACCGTAGCACAACAACAACAATAATAAAAACAGAAGCAAACAAATGGGGACCTAAATGGAGACTCGATATCAACATCCTGAATAACGAGTGAGTCAGAGAACAAATGACAGAAACAGTAACTGTAAAAGAGAATGATGATGAGACGTCGGAGACGGAGCTAAAGTAGTCTCTGTAGGCACAGGGTGTGTCTGATCACATGAATGATCAAAATAGAAAAACAGAGGGTTAATGTCGTGAAGATACACGTTAAAAATGGGGCCTCGCTGTGGATTGGTGAAGATACTGTCAGACCTTCTCGAGATTCCTTCGTTTGGCCAAACCTTTTCCCTTCTTTTTTCCTCATTGTTATCAGGAGTCACTCTCTGAGAAGGGCACAGGGATGGGATATACTGGGAAATGGTGGTGACACAAAACCTATCGATATCAATGAAAATATACGGTTAGCAATTTGAAAAATCAGTAAATAATCCCAGAATAAGCACAAATTTTTCAGAATTTATTTGTTTATTTTTAGTTTTCAACATTCATTTCCGCCAGATTTTTGAGTTCCAAATTTTCTCCCCATCTCTCCTCTACCCCCACCCCCAGATGGCAAGCATACTGATTACTCCTTTCCTCAGTCTGCCCTCTTATATATCCCCCCCACCCTTTCCCTTACCAACCCTTTCTCCTTACTTTCTTGTAGGGCAAGATGGATTTCTATACCCTGTTGCCTGCATATCTTATATCCCGATTGCATGTAACAACAATTTTTTAACATTCGTTTTTAAAACTTTGAGTTCCAGATTCTCTCCCTTCTTCTCTCCTCACCCACCCCTACTGGGAAGACAAGCAATTTCGTATAGGTTATACATGTGTAGTTATGCAAAACATTTCCATGGTAGTCATGTTGTGAAAGACTAACTATAAAGACTAACCTCCATCCTATTCCCCTCCAATTTATTCTGTTTTCTCCTTTGACCCTGTTCCTTTTCAAAAGAGTTTGCTTCTGACTACCCTTTCCCCAATCTGCCCACCCTCCTATCATCCCCCCTCTCTCTTATCCCCTTTCCTCCTACTTTCCTATAGAGTAAGATACCCAATTGAGTGTGTATATTATTCCCCCCTTAAGCCAAATCCAGTGACAGTAAGGTTGACTCATTCCTTTTCACCTCCTTGTTCTTCCCCTCCATTGTAATAGCCTTTTCTGTTATGTGAGATAATTAACCCTATTTTATCTCTCCTTTTCTCCTTCCAATATATTCTTCTCTCACCTCATAATTTTATTTTGAGATATCATCCCTTCATAGTCAACTCACCCTGTGCCCTCTGTCTGTGTATGCATGTACACACACACACACGCACACACACACACACACGCACATGCACATACATATATATTCCCTTCAACTATCCTCATACTGAGAAAAGTCTCATGAGTTACAAATACCGTCTTTACATGTAGGAATGTAAACAGTTCAACTTTAATAAGTCCCTTAGGATTTCTCCTTCCTGTTTGCCTTTTCGTGCTTCTCTTGATTCTTGTATTTGCAAGTCAGATTTTCTGTTCCGTTCTGGTCTTTAAATCAAGAATGCTTGAAAGTCCTCTATTTCATTGAATGTCCATAACAAATGAGGAAATCTTGAAAAACAGAAGAGAAATAGTTGAATTGGCAAATAAAAATATAGGATTGATAAAACTAAAAGTAAACTAAAAGCTGTTTCTTTAAAAAAACCTAACAAAGTTGATAAATATTTTGCTAACCTGATGACAAAGATGATGGAAGCAGAAATTGTGGTGATTATGGCCAGAGCAGAAAGGGACATCATAAACACTAAGGAACAACAACAACAATATGATATAACAGAAGAGGTGTAGAAGTACCAGAAAAGGAGAAGGTGACTTTGGGACCTCGATGAGAAAAGACAAACCCAAACTAGAAAACTTGGAAGGAGCTGCTTCATAAGCACATACTCTTGGGGACTTTTAATGAGTGAAGTAATTGTTTTACTCAGGACCAACTTTCTATTTCTTTTTTATGCTATTTTACCAAAGTTTACCAAAGTCAGTATACCAAAGTACTACCAGCCTAAAATAATTTGTGACTTTCATTTTATATTGCTTTATGGAAAATAAAGGAAATAATTCTTTGACCATTGAACATTAATCAGTTGTCCTGTTTTTCTCCCTTGAACAGATTTCAGACACATTCAGACAAGCCTCATGGAAGCATTTTGGGGCACACCATTCAAGGCCGTTATTTGAGATTACAAAGGTAAGATTAAGCAGTCCTTTCTGCTCTGTTATAACTGGGGGGAAAGTGCAAGCCCTTAGAGCATTTTCCAGTTTATGCTCTGTATTTGATATCTCTCATATAATTTCCCTTTTTGTGTTTTCCAATTACTTGTGAGATAAATAGGAAGTTATATTTCTACCCCTGGGAATGGAGAAAAAAATCAGTACTGAAATATTGTGTATATGTGTATGTGCATGTGTACAAACTGTCCCCCCCCCCTTTAACCCCTTGAGAAATGTTGCTGAATTTTTCAAAATCAATGCCAACTAGAATAATATGTTCTGAAAGCTTTTATAAATGTAATGGCGGTTTGTTGACACTCAAATTTATCCTGGTGGTTTATATGTGATGTATGGAATGCAGTGAGTTTTTTAAGTGACTGATGCTTCTTTCAAAGATTCCTGATTAGCAGAATGCCAGGGAGCTCTCAGTGTGTTAGAATCCATACAAGCTGCTGAGTTTGCATCTTGGTTTCACTTATTGGTAAATGAAAGCCAATTTGAGACAATTGCCAGTACTTTAAAAAGACATAGGTGAACCTTCTGGATGGAAGGAAGCCCCCAAATTGGAAGCTAATCCAAATCCTAACTCCTTTGCTTTTTAAGCTGGTCTTTAAAAAGAAACCTCTTTCATAACTGAATTGTTTGAGGCCCTGCTATGTTATTTCATTCTCTGCCCTTTGCCTTGAAGGTCAGGTTGACCTTGGGTGTTCATTTGAACCTATAACATCACTTGTTACCTCTGCCTTCTGGGAAAATCGGTTTTTCCAGGAGACTTAGGTTAAAAATCTCTTCTGTATTTTCTGTGTATAAAATACCCTCATTTTGATCCAAAAACCAGTAACTAATTTTGAGTAATAGCTTCTTGTTGGTTTCACCTCACGAGGATAGAAAGGATCGTCTTTCATAGATTGATTCAAAGCTGGTGTGATAATGATCTTTATATGTATTTGTGTTTGCAAAGCACTTTACCCTGATTAATGAATTATTGATAATTGTGGCTACTGCAGAGGCATAATTAATTTCATGCCTTTAGTGAAGTGTTCTTGGTGGTAAAAATGCTTTTCTTTTTAAACATTGAAACAACAAGACTAGCTATTTTGGCTGTCTCATATTCTCCCCCTATGATTTATTTTTGTATTTCTCTAATCAGAGGAACAGTTTTATTATTACACTGTTGCTTGGCCCCACTCACTTTCTTCCCCCTCACCTCCCTTTAGTGCAGCCATTCTCAACCTGTGGGTCGTGACCCCTTCGGGGGTCAAACGGCGTTGCCTAAGACCATCGGAAAACACATATTTCTGATGGTCTTAGGAACCAAGACACCGCTCCTCTATCCGTCTCCAGGTGGGTCCACCCACATGCAGATATGCCCACATACGAGTATTAAAGGGTCGCAGCATTAGGAAGGTTGAGAACCACTGCTTTAGTGTTTTATAATAGGCAGGAAAGTGGCTTACTGATTCACAAGTGATATTGGGAAATTTGTGTATCCATATTTCTTTTTAAACTTAAAAGTTCTTCAGTATATATGTGCATGGACAATGGAAAGATCATTGGATTTGAACCCAAAGACCTGGCTTTGAATTTGAGCTCTACTAATTATTAGTTCATTAAACCTTAGGCAAGTCACTTCTCTTTGACTTCAGTTTTCCCAACCTCACAGGAATTTTATGGACTTGTTATGAGGAAAATTCTGCAAACCTCCAAGGCCTATTATTTTTCTTAGTATGTAGAAATATAAAGTTCGATTCATGTTCAAGGAGTTTGTGATCAATTAGGGAACAGTAATGATAGTCAGCATGGCTTAGTCTAAAGTACACAGATTTCAAATCAGAGTATCTGAATTTGAGTCGGGACTCTGATACTTACCATCTTTGTGACCTTGAGCAAGTCCCTACCTCCAATGGGTTCCACTTTTCTTGTCTTTGAATGAGAGGGTTACACTAGATGACAGCTAAATGTCCTTTTAATTTTAAATTCTGTGATCCTATAATAGGGGAAAATAATTGGTGCTAAATCAGATACTCACTATAAAGTGAGAGATCTACTTGAAGAGTAAGTAGGATATAGTCAGTGGCCCTGGATCATATTAAAAAGCTTCCTTACCAATCGGGACATGCTAAATCAGCTTTGCTATAGTGGTAGAGACATTGCAGGTTACATCATTTTTGCACATCTTAGTTTTTCATAGGATATAGAGCTAGAAAGGACCTTAGAATTCATCTTAAAGAAGGGAAAAGTGAAGGGAATTGCCCAAGGTCATAGGAGCATAGATTCAGAGCTGGAAGAGACCTTACAGCTCATCTTAATCCAACCCTTTTCTTTATAAATGAGGAAACTGAGATCCCGAGAGTCTAAGTGTCATTGCCAAGGTCAAACATTTATTAAATGTCAGAGTATGACTTCCAGCCCATGTCCTCCAACTGCCTTTCCAGGGCTCTTTCTACTATATCTTGGTGCCTTCTTGAATAAACCTCAGCCAATGGCTCACATTTATTTTAAGCAGTACACACACAGGAAAACAAGCCCATTAAAAGTAAGGGCAAGGGACCTTGTGTTGTTATAGTGGAGTTTTATTCAAATGAATTTATTCCTAGAAATGTCTGTATTGCAGTAGGACTTCTTGATTAAACATAGTGAACATCCAGCCTCTCCTATTAACAACTTACTGTGCAAAAGAAACATACATAATTTATCCAACAACAAACCTCTTCTCTTCTTGTCTCCTGGATGATGTACTTTGCTTGGAGGGGATTTGGGGAATATTTGAGGATGGGAAGAGGAGAGAGGATTTGGGAGAATTTCAGGAATAATTGCTAGCACAGTAGAAGTATAAAGAACTCAGCCGTCATCCTCCATACTGCCTAAAATCAAGTATAAGCATTTGAGCACTGTGTTAGAGAAGTTAGGTATGAACATATATGGAAAGCATAGAAAACACTATTAATTGCTTTTTATTCTTATTCTTATTCTTATCTTTATTTTTAAACTATTGTTTTAAATTTTTAATTATAATTATTTTTAATGATCCTTTAAGATGATGAATAGTTTAGAAGGTATGTTTTTTATTGTGCAAGCCTTAGAAATGAAGCTTTGAACTTGAATCGAATTCTGCTAAATAATATTTCGCTAGGCTAACCTAGCCAGCTTCTAAGAATGGGTTTCTTTGAGCTTTTCCGAAATAGGAGATTGTTGAATAACTCACGAACTGATTGGTGTCATATTCATCCAGGCTTGCCAGACGTGGCCCTTGGTGGAAAAGAGAACATGTTGGCACGGTCACGCAGGAGGAGGACTTCACACAGACCCGAAGGAAGGGGTAAGAGGAAGTCAATAAATGTTGCTGAGAATTCCTATTCATGATCCTCTTTATGAATAAGATGCATAATTAACAGTCTTTTATGCTATTTCTGTACTAGAAAAATGTGGTCCGTCCAGTCAATTACAGTTTTTATGTTTGTGGTTTAAATAAGGCCTTAATATCAGTTAATGGTCTATATGTTTTCAACTTAAACTTTCTAGTTTTGTAATATCATATTGATGGTGGTTGTTGAACCCAGCCTGGTCAGTGAGGTGATTAATTAGTTATAACATATTCAGGTATGGCAGGTATTATGGCATTCCCCCCCCCCCCCCCATTTGTTTTGAAGCCTAAGGAATTTTTCCCCTTCTTTCCCAGGTCTATTAATTTATTTGGATAGAATTAATTAGAATAATAGCTCACACCTACGCAGCATTTAATGCTATCTAATAGAACAATAGACTTGGATTCAAATCCCTGCTCTGCTATTTTTGTGCCACTTGGCCAGCCCCAGGTGCTTGTTCTGTAAAATGAGGAGGCTGGCCTGGATAATGTCTAAGGGTCCCTCCAGGTCTAAATGATATGTTTGAGTTCAGAAAGTGCTTTCTTCACCACAGCTCTGTGTGAGATGGGGATCCCCATTTTATAAATGAAGATCCTCAAGCTCAGACTTGGCCAACTAACATGAAGGAGCAGAGCAAACTTTTGAATGTTAGTCTCCAAACAGCAAATCCTTTGCTCTGCTACCGGGATCTCCTGAAATTAGATGGTAAATCTTCCATCTTTTTATAATCCTGTAGACAAAATAAAACAGTAGAACCACTGCAATGTTATGTAGAGTCTGGCCTATTAATGGGGCAGCGTTAACATAATGACCTCCGTTTCCTTTTTGGAAGGCTGGATTTTTACTCCATTTCTTTTGAGTAGATTCATGCTACACTAGTAGCATACTTTCTCCTTTCCTTTCATCTTTCTTATTCTTTTCTCTCTCCCCCAGCTGAGCCCATGTCCAGACAGAGCTAGAGCACTGTCAGTGTTGGTGAGAAGGGCCAAATTGGAGAATCATTTCCTTGTCTCTCCTCTCAATGCCTCGGATACTAATAGTGTCTTCCTCCTAAGAAGCTTTGGGGATCATCTATGATGTGGTAGAACAGAAAAGGAGAACCATACATTAAATCAATTTAAAAAATCAACAGGCCCTTTTTACGGACTTACTGTGTGCCAGGCATAAGCACAGAAAGTGGTAAAGATCCCTTGTGCATTCTCATGAGAGGACAGAGACTTGTGTATATAGGGATATACAGAGGCCATATATTGGCTATTTACAAGAAAAGGTTAAAGTTGAGGGCGAGACACTAGCCATCCGGGGGCTCCAAGAGGGTAGCCCATTGCACTGAGTTTTGAAACGAACTCTTTATGTTTGGCCTTGTAGTATAGTTATTTATGTACATGCTTTGGCTTCCTTTAAGGTCCGGGAAATGTCTCCTTTGTATTTGTGTACCCTGTCCATAGTCAGTGCTTGATAAATGTCTGTTGAGTTGAATTGAAATCCAAACTTCTTTATGATTAAAGCTAGCAAACAATAGCACCTTTTATAGTTAATATTTTTTAATAGCAACATATAGTTAAGACTCTTCTTATCAATTTGTTCTTCATGTAAACACAATGGAGTTGGGGTTAGAATTTGACATTCTAATTCTGCTTCTGTTCCACAATTTAACATGGCGCCGACCAGCTTGTCTTTCGGTTGATAATGATGCTTAAAGTGTCAGTTCCAGCTAGTTTTGAAAGTTAAAGCCATTTAGCTGCAAGAACAACAACAACAAAATAGGTCCCTCTAGAGATCCTGTTGTGACTGTATCTGTGTCAACAGGATGGCAAGGATAGTTCCAGTCTTACTTTTGCAAGTCTGTCATGATAAGATTTTAGTGTCTGTTTTTACAGAGTGGTGGAGTTGGATTACATAATCACTTAGTTAATATAGTTATCAACATTGTAGGTTTTTTCTGACTTTAAAAAAAGTAATCTCCCCCAACATAAACAATGGGAGATTCAAAGACTCTCAGGCTTTCTAATTTACATCTCCCCTGTTGTTAAAAGACCTCCATCCTTTCTAGCTATCATCCTTTATCTCTTCTCCCTTTTGTTGCTAAACTCCTTGTTAAGGTTAATTGTTACCTCCACTTCCTTTCTTTTCTCTCCTTAACTCTTTGTAGTCTGGCTCCTATCTCATCATTTAAATGAAACAACTCTCTCCAAAGTTACCATTAATCTCTTAATTGTCAAATCTAATTATTTTTTTCTCAATCCTTATCTTTCCTGACTTCAGCTTTTGACACTCTCTTCATCTTGCTACTCTCTTCTCTCTAAGTTTTCACAACATTCCCCTCTCCTGATTCTCCTGCCTTCTCACTGCTCCTTCTTAGTATCTTTTGCTGAATCTTCATTCAAATCCTGCCCACTAACTGGGAGTGTCTCCCACAGTTCTGACCTTGGCTCTCTCTTTTTTTTCTTTCCTTACAATTTAACTTAGTGATTTCACCAGTTCCCATGGATTCAGTTATTATCTCTATATCATTCTAAGATCTATTTATCCAACCTTAACCTCTGTTCTGACCTTCAGTATCATATCTCCAACTGCCTTTTGAATGTCTCAGACAAGATGCCTTATAGATATCTTAAACTCAACATGTCTACAACTGAACTTGTTATCTTTCTCTTAAAACCTTCCCTTCTTCCTAACTTCCCTTTTATTGTTGAAGATACCATCATCCTCCCAGTTATCCAAGCTCACAACCTCAGTGTCACCCTAGACTTCTTACTAGTATTAACCCCCCCCCATTTAATCTATTTCCAAGTCTTGTTCATCTACCTTTATAAGCCCCCTTCTCTTTGACGCTGAAACCGCCCTTCTGCGAGCCACTATCACTTCACACCTGACTGTTGCAATAACCATTTTTTTGGCTTCCCTTAGACAAGTCTCTTCCCACTCCACTCAGCTTTTGAATTGACCTTGCTAAAGTGTGGGTCTGACTATATCATCCTTCTGTTCAGTAAACTCTGTTGGCCCCCTGCCTATCACCTCTAGGATAAAATATAAAATCTTCTCTTTGGTTATTAAAACCTTTCATACCCTGGCCTCTTTTGCTTTTCCAATCTTACACTTTCCTCCATCCGTTTATTCTACAATCTAGTGACATTGGTCTCCTTTCTGTTTCTCTCATAATATACTCAATCTCCCCGCCTTCATACGTATTTACTGGTTGTCCCTTTTCCTTGGAATATTCCCCCTCATCTCTGCCTCTGGGATCTCTGACTTCATAAAGTCTCACTTTCTTCAGGAAGGCCTTCTCAGTCCTCCTAATGCTAGTGATTTCTCTCTATGATTACTCTGTGTTGTTTCATGTCTCCCCCATTTGATCATCAGCTCCTTGAGAACAGGGACTGTCTTCTTGCCCCTTTTTATATCCTCAGTTCTTATTAGCACAGTCTTTGGCACCTAGCAGATGCTTAATCAGTGCTTGTTGCTGGCTTCCTTGGTTACATATAAATCAGTGGACAGATATGATGATGTATTTAGGCCTCCCTTGTGCCTGTTACTGTGTTATAAAAATGGCAGTCCCTGCCTGCTCTTTTAGATGCAGATTTTAGCAGAATTCCCTTAGGTAATACCTAGCTTTCTCCTGGTAGGCTAAGTTAAAGGCAAATGATTAAGAGCTCCTTTAGCCTATTCATTGTTTTTCAAAGAATCCAACTTCTTGCCACTACCTTTGACCACTTTTCCTTTCCTCCATTTTTATTTTTAATTCATTCAGTCTGAAAATGATCCCTCTTCTATTTTTGCTTTCTGGTTAGTTTGAACTGAAAAAATTAGCTGATGAGACAGTGACATCTAATTTAGTCTCAGACTTG
>CM053582.1:38952049-38989733 GCA_028627135.1 Pseudochirops cupreus | reverse complement strand
TCTGCTCTTCTCACTTAGCATCAGTCCGTATAAGCCTCTCCAGGTAATTATGAAGTCCATCTCCTTCTCATTTCTTATAGCACAATAGTATTCCATTACATTCATATACCATAGCTTGTTCAGCCATTCCCCACTGGATGGGCATCCCCTATATTTCCAGTTTTTTGCGACCACAGAGAGCTGCAATAAATATTTTTGTACATATGAGTCCTTTTCCCACTTCTGTGATCTGTTTGGGATATAATCCCAACAGTGGTATTGCTGGGTCAAAGGGTATGCCATTATTTATAGCCCTTTGGGCATAGTTCCAGATTGCACTCCAGAATGGTTGTTATCAGTTCACAACTCCACCAACAATGCATTAGTGTTCCAATTTTTCCACATCCTCTCCAGCATTTGGGAAGACGACAATTCTAAAGGCTACCAGAGAATGGTATCAGAACAGGAGCTTGACCACAGGGCAATCATTTATTGGGTCACAGAGTAAAGGGGGCTTGGTTACATTGGACTACGTGCTAGTCCAGTTTGTGTCTAGAACTGAATCCCTAGCAAGGTTGATAATGCTGAACCACTGAGCTCTGAATTGACATGTACTTGTATTTTTCCTGCTTGGGGCCATGTTTGTATGTTAACTTGTAGATAATCGTCAAGTGACTCTGACTTACAGAGGTGGGGTACAGACAATTCAGTAGTTGATAATTTTACAATGGCTGGCATGTATCAGACCAAAAATGTATTTAGACTTATGTTTTCTTTGAAAGAAGTCATATACTCATTTAGATTACATTTGAAAGTCAGAAATCCAATCTACTACTCTGGATGTGTTGTTTTCTTTTCAAAGTTCGAAACAGTTTGCTTCAATGTCACACATAACATGAAGTTGCTTCATTTTATAAAGCTTTCCAGCATCTTCTGTGCACTTTAATGATATTGTTGGGTGTTAAAACACCTGCTTAGTTGCTAAGACACTCATATACCTTATATTGGAGCCTTGATTGGTAAGATTTAAATAGCTTTTATCAGTTGTAGCTAAAATTAGGATTGTTTTCAGTACAGACTTTATATTTAGTAAAAATGAATGGTGTAAGAATGAAATGTTAACAGGAGCTGGGATTTCTTTGTTTTTCTTAAGCCTTGCAGAATTTTCACAGGTTCTTATACTTCAGTGGGTATGTGATTTCTTCAATGTGGGCCCCCCTTTCAGCTGTGCAGATCACAAATCTTCCATGCCTTCTTTCACTGTGTACTTGTCCACCTTTTCCCATGTGCCTTGGTGGATTCTCTTGACATATGTACCAAAATAGCACATGAGTTGTCTGTCTGCCTGTTATCCTTTACTCTCACTATATGACTACCGTACCTTTTTTTTCTGGTCCTATGTCTCTTTAATGGTATTTTTTGCATCACTTCATATGTGTAAATTACCATTGGTAATAACTGATTTGTACCTACCATATGTCTTTTCATTGCCCTTTGGGTGATTCACAATTTCGATTTCTTAGAGATTGTGGAATTTCATGTTTTATATTCATATAAAATTACTTGGAGAATATTAGAATTAAATAGATGTATTTTTCTTTCAGGGAAAAGCACACTTTCCCAAATGCAATTTAGCCTACACTCATCTTTTCATTTAATCCTCCCTCCATTTCATTGTCTGTCTGCAGTGTCTGCCCAAGGGATATGTGTGTGTGTGTGTGTGTGTGTGTGTGTGTGTGTGTGTGTGTATACACATACGTGAGCACACACTAATGAACACTGGTGTTCTAGGTCTAGATATAGTTCTTATAGTCTGGACAATAGTAATTATCTGTTTGCTTGTTCCTAAATGGATAGTTAGGTCAAACTTTTTGAGTGACTATAGAATCTCTTGTTTAGGAGGCTTGGCAATATTCCACAGCTTGATGCAACCAATATACTATCATCCATTAACAGGAACATCTGGAAGACTTCTCTGTATCTATAAGGAATCCCACTTTGACTTAGACAGTGCTTTGAACATTCTCCATAGACAGTAGCAAATATCTTTCGTGAGCATGTGTTTCCTTATGTTAATAATCAAAGACTAACAGAAAATAAGTTCTCTCTCTTATCTAACAGCAGGGCTTTTTAACCTGGGGTTCATGAACTTTTTTAGATAGGTAGGTAGGTAGGTAACTGTATTTCAACATAATCGTTTTCCTTTGCAATTCTATGTATTTTATTCACTTAATAACATTATTCTGAGGAGTCAGTGGGTTTCACTAGACTGCGTCAGAAATCCGTGATACCAAAAAGGATAAGAACCCTTATCATAGAGACGCTAATGCCTTCCCATGCCCAACTACTTTTTTTGTCCATATTTTATATATAGTCACATGTATTATTGTCCCCACTAGAATTAAAATTGTTGGGTACAAATAGTTTATTTTTTGTCTCTATATTCCCAGTGCCTAGCATAGAGTAAGTGCTTAAATAAATGTTGATTGATTGGAAATTAGAGAATCTAGTTTCAAATCCCAGCTTTGCCTTAAACTGGCTCTGTGACCTTGGGTGCAAGTCATTTTTCCTCTTTGGGTCTCAGTTTCTTGATCTGTTGAAATGTAGGGGTTGAACTAAATAATCTCTCATGCACCTTCTAGGTCTGAAGATTCTCTATGTATACATGCATGTGTGCGTGTGTGCTTGCACGATTACATTATCTGAATATATCTAAAGATACACATCTTGGTCTCCTTTCCCCCTTTTCACAGTTCCACCTTGAATGCCTGATTTGATTGGCTGAAATGCTACTACAAAGAATTGTGCTGTGAATATGTTTGTATATATTGAATTTTCATTTCTGTCATTTATTTCCTTGGAGTATGTTCTTAATAGTGGAATTTCTTGAAACTTTACTGCCTTTTCAGTAATTCCAAATTGAATCTAGAATGTGTGAACCACTAAGTGGCTTTACCCATAGTTATATCTGTCTTCTCACAGTCCCTCAAACATTATCTATTACTGGGGCTTGGGTTTGTTTGTTTGTTTATTTAGGGTCACCTTTGAGGTGAAACTGGAGTTGTTTCATTTTCATTTCCCGTATTATTAGCAACTTGCAACTTGGTCATTTAAGGTTTTCAATTCTTTTGAACACAGTATATTTCTATTGGCCATTTACCTATTACTCATTGGCTCTTGGTGCGATGTAGGGAATCAGCATAAGAAACACCAAGCATCATTCCCTAGATAAATTTTCAAAGGAAATGAATCCTCATGTTCTTAATGAATTGGATTTTTCCTTGAGTAGATTGTGAGTCTAATAGACCTTTTGCTCCTAGAAAAATAGATTTAGAGCAGTGGTTCTGAACCTTCCTAATGCCGCGACCCTTTAATACTCATATGTGGGCGTATCTGCATGTGGGCCGACCTGCCTGGAGACGTATAAAGGAGTGATGTTTTGGATCCTAAGACCATTGGAAACATGTGTTTTCCAGTGGTCTTAGGTGACCCCTGTGAAACGGTCATTTGACCCCAAATGGGTCGTGACCCACAGGTTGAGAGCTGCTGATTTAAAGCTTGAATGACCCTGAGAGGCCACATACCTAGTCCAGCCTTCTCATTTTATGGATGAGGATGCCAAGGCCCAGGCAAGTCAGTGGGTGGGGGTTTACCCTGTGCTGCTTCAATCCTATGTTGGCTTTTAAAAACTTAATTTGTATTTTGGAATTGATTATATTTTTTACTCGTGTCTGTTATAGCAAATTTTAGTTGCTGATGTTTAATTTTAAGTATTGTTAGTTTTGCCATCATTTGAATGAACTGTGGCTATGTTTTGAGGTAGTTATGTTTTCAGTTTTTCGTTCAGAAGCGTTAATTGAATCTACACATTCAGGGAATTGTGCTTGATACTTGGGTGATTAAGGAAGCCCTTGTTAAAGGGACTCAAGGCAGTTGAAAGTCACATCATCATAGGATTTGAAGAAACCTTCAGCGTTGTCCAGCCCTCTCTTCCCATTTTACAGCCCCTCACTTCACTCTCTGGATTTCTTTTCCCACATGTGGATACTTACTCTCTCACTTCCAGTTCCCTCTTACATTGTAAACTCGAGGGTACCAGACTGGCTTGCTTGCTCTTACTCGTATCCTCAGCACTTAGCACAGTGCCTACCATATAGTTAAGTGCTTACTTAAGTGTTTGCTTGCTCTGTCTGTCTTGGAAAGCCCTGAGAGGGGAAAAGATTTGCCAAAAGCCACATGGGTAGAAGAGATCCAGGGCTAGAACCCAGAACCTTTGATTAAGTCAGAGATCATATGCCATCTTTACCTCTCAATAAAACTTGGACTCCCTGCCCTCAGGGAGCTTGTAGTCCACCAGGGCAGAAAGACGTACACAAATATCTACAGGAAAAGGCAATACAAAGTAGTCCATTAGACTATGAGCTCCCTGGGAGCAGAGAATAGGTCTTTTTATACCCAGTGCTTAGCGTGGTACCTGGCATATATTAGTCACTTAATAAATGTTTATTGATTTGGACCTATACGATAAGAATGATATAAGTGAAGAATTATAAGAGGAAAAGTTACTACCAATATGCTCTACGGGAAAATTTCCTAACTTCTCTGGGCTTTAGCTTCCTCAACTATAAAATGAAAAGATTGGGGTAAGATTATCTCTAAGGATCCTTCTAGCTCTAAATCTCATGATCCTATTGATCACTTCTAGTTTGGGTGAACTGGGAAGTCTTCATGGAGGAAGTGACATTTAATCATTTTTATAGCATTGTGAGTGAATATTACAGATTGGGGTCAGTGGGCAGTATAATCGCTGGGGTGATTGCTCCCAATGTCAAGTATTTTTTCTGTTTTAACTCTCATACTGTCATTGAGTGGTTAAGTTACAAATAAGATGACAGACAGGTACTAATATAACGTAAATATTTATACATTTATGAATAAATATTTCAGCATAATATAGATAATTGCCTTTTTTTTTTAAAGGCCATGAATATAGTAGTTCCCTTCATGTTTAAATATGCAGTCGACAACCTCAACCAGATGTCAGGAGACATGTTAAACTTGAGTGATGCACCAAATACAGTTGCAACCATGGCAACAGCAGTTCTGATTGGCTGTAAGTGTTCTTTCATCTGTCTACAGGTGCTAATTTTCTTCTGGAAGGAGTTTGTCATATATGAGCTAACATAACCTTTTCACTACTAACACAACTTAACATTTAATGTGTTTATTATTCTTTTGGGTGGTTTTATTTAGTTTTAAAATCTCATGTTAATTAGTATCCATCCCCAGATTCTGTAGCCTGAGTTATATGGCAAAAACTTACAATAATAAAGGTCCTTTTAAGATCCCTTCCACAGTGAAGTAGATTTTTATTTATGGACTGTTAAGTAAAATCTGTAACTGCATTAGTTCTTGGTGGATCTTAGTTCCACCCAGTTAATTAATATACTAACTGTACATTAGTTCTTAATACTCTTCCAGTGTCTCTGCCAACAATATGGAAAGTTCAAAATAAGAATATTCTTGTCATAGGTGTTTGCATTTTTCATTTCCTTCCTTTTAATTTTTTTGTTTAAAATATTCTTTTAGATGGTGTGTCAAGAGCTGGAGCTGCCCTTTTTAATGAAGTTCGAAATGCAGTATTTGGTAAAGTAGCCCAAAATTCCATCCGAAGAATAGCCAGGAATGTCTTTCTCCACCTTCACAACTTGGATCTGGGTTTCCACCTGAGCAGACAGACAGGAGCTCTGTCAAAGGCTATTGACAGAGGAACAAGGGGTATCAGTTTTGTCCTGAGTGCTTTAGTATTTAATCTTCTTCCCATCATGTTTGAAGTGACCCTTGTCAGTGGGATTTTGGTAAGTGCTAACCTCATTCATACCAAAAACTTATTTGCACATCAAATGCAATCTCTTTAATAGTTATTCGCTGTTTCATGTTCATATGCTGTTCATTGCTTGTAGGTTTAAAAGCCAGGTGGTCCACTATGAGCCTGAAGAATAATTTCATTTGTATACAAGTCCTGTTTTATTACCACAAACTCCAATGGATTGCCCAACTTACTGTGTTACTAATTTTGTTAAATCAAATATTTCTTGAAATTTGGGGCAGGGGGCTTTAAAACCTTGGATATAACCTTCATCCCTTTGTTGCAGAGGTCTAGGACCTCTGGGGAATATTGCACATATTATAAGCAATATAGAACTATAAGTTGGTTAATTTTACCAAACTGCTTTTTAAAAATCTTTCTTTTTAAATGTTTGTTATAGAGATTGGCTCGCTGGGTAGAGGGGGTGTTTTCATAAATGAATAGTATTTTAAAAAGGTCAAATCAAAATAAGATAATAAACTTTTGCAATAATAGGGTTTGATTAATTTTAGACTTTCTAAGCTTCTCTTCATAGCATTTTTAAGCAAACTGAATATTTCTATTTTTTATTTCACTGATGCCTTTTCTTTTTATATCATATTCATTTCTTAGTATAGCCCTCTTCTTTTCCCCTACTCAGTGAGCTTTCCCATTGTAACAGAGATTTGAAAAAGTTCAGCAAAACCAACCACCACATCTTATGTCTGACAGTGTATATGGTATTCTATAGCTGTAGCTCCCCATTTCAGCAATGAAGACAGGAAAATGTGTTTTCTCAACTCTTCTCTGAGGTCATTCTGTAACATTTAGGCATACTGGATATTTCAGAGCTAAAGGTTTTGTACTTCGAAGTAATTTTTTGTTTATGTTTAAGTTTATTTCATTACATTATTATCAAAATCAGTGTGGTAATTAAATTCAGTTCAAGAAACTTTATGAAAAAGTATGTGTGCTAGGGATCAAGACAGAAAAACCAATTCCTGCTCTTAACGGTCTTATATTTTGTTTGGTGTCAGAGAGGGGACGTGAGTAACATACACAGAAAAGTAAATATAGATCAATTAATAACTAATCAACAGGATTTTATTTTAGCTTTTAAGAAAACAATATACATTAACAATTAGGGCTAGTCTAGCGACTTAGTTTAAGAAAAACATCAAAAGAATAAATTTTAAAAAAGGGAAAAAAAGAAAAACATCTGAAGAAAAAGAAATGAGTGTATGATACTGAATCCTGTACATAAGAGAGAAGAGGGAGAAGACAGGTCATGAGGAAGGGGAAAAGATACACACACACATATACACACATACCACACCACACCACACCACACCACACCATACCACACCACACCACACCACACCACACCACACCACACCACACACACACACACACACCACACCACACCACACCCACACCACACCACACCACACCACACCACACCACACCACACCACACCACACCACACCACGAGGCTGGACAGCCAAAGACAAGGCTTGACATGGATTTCCAGCAGGCTCTTTTAAAGCCTATGGGATTTGTCTGGAGTTTAGCGGTATGTGCAAGTTCCATGGGTTGTCAAAGTTGGTTCTCCCAGCAGGGTCAGGATGGATAGTAGGATGGTGCTGATGCTATACAGGGCTGACCACTTGTCTTTGAGGATGTTCAAACAGATATTACCTTGGGTGTCCATACTGAGATGGTAACGGTGTGTCAGATTTCATAGTGGGAGCATTATATAAGCAGTCACTAGGGAACTTCCGGGAGAGTTTGTACCTTAGGTCTCAAGAACTGTGGGACATAGGGCTATTATTAATCCCATTTTACAGTTGAGGAAACTGAGGCAGACAGAGGTGAAATCCCTTGCCCCAGCTCAGTCACACAGCTAGGAAGTTTCTGAGGTGAGATTTGAACTCAAGTCTTTCTAGTGACTACAGGGCCAGCATTCTAGCCACTGTACCACTTACTCCCCTCTAGCTAGTGTTGCCTGGAGCTAGTTTGTGAAGAGTTTTAAATGTAAAGCAGAGGCATTTATATTTTATCTTGGAGGCAATTGGGAGCTGTTGGAGCTATATCAGGGGAGGAGTGGTATGGTCACACATGTGCTTTAGAAATATAAGTAATCGCATCTGTGATGACTGTCTTTGATAGACTGGGCTTCCTTCAGCAGTGCAAGGTTATAAGACATCTCCAAAGGATGCATGATTGAAAAGGCTATCCATATCTAGAGAAAGAATTATAGAGTCAGAATGTAGATTGAAGCAAACTACTTGCTCTCTCTCTTTTGTGTTTTGTTTTCTTTCTTCTTTCTTGTTATTCATTCCCCTGGTTATAATTCTTCTTTACATCTTGACTAATATTTAATGTGAAGGTTTATGTAAAACCTATATTGGATTGCATGTTGCCATGGTGGGGGGGGGGAGGGCGCAAGAAAATTTGGAACTCAAAAACTTGTGTAACTGAATGTTGTAAACTAATAGTAAATAAATTTTTAAAAAAGTAAAATATATACATACATAAAGTTTGATGGCTGGGATCAGGAAGCTATTGCAATAGTCCAGGCAAGAAATTATGAGACCTGAACTATAGTTGTTGTCATGTGAGTGGAGAGAAAGGGATATATACCAGAGACATTGCAGAGGTCTAGTCAGCCAGATTGGATGTGAAGGATGAGGGAGGGTAAGGAATTGAGGATGTGAACCAGGCCTGTACAACATACGGCCTGAGAGCCACTTTTGGCCTGCCAAGGTGACCCATGGGTGGTATGTTGTGCAGGCCTGTTGTAAACCTTGGCAACTAGAAAGATGTTCATCTCCTTGTCGGGAATACATGGAATCTTTCTGCACTGGGGCAAGTTGCAGTTCATCCCTGCCTCCTCATTCTATGAGATTGCTATATATAGTCTTCCATAGAGGATCCATCTAATGTACTGGAGGCCTTCCTCTGGGTCTTTTAATATTTTTTAGGTACCAGAACAGCTCTTGGACTGTCCATCTCGTATCCTCCTTTCACCATACGTAACCAGTCAGTTTTTCTGATTATGTATGTCATTAATGATGTCTTTCATGCTACTTTTTCCAAACAGATCATCATTGATAACATGCCATAGCCTACTTAGAGTCATCATAAATTGTTCTATTGCCCTTGGAGTCACCCACAAATTTGATTCTTTAGAGAGCGTGGTATTCCATGATTCTCAGCGATATAGCAGCACCGGGAGGATATCGGTAGTAGAAAGATGGGCTTTTGTGTAAAGGTGCAGTTTGTGATCATTGAAATAGCTGTCTAATCTTCTACATTCAGTCTTTTTTACTCTTCTAATCAATTCTCAGCCTACATGAAGGAACTTTTTTTTTGCCTACAGTAATTTAGGTGTTGCTTTGGATTTATTTGTAGTTTTTCTGTTTTATATCTTCCTCTTATAATTTCTATTAAAACAATTTTATTCAATTGCAGTTGGAAAATGAGGTTTTTTTAATTTTATTTTTTATTCTGAACTTAAAACCAAAAAGGAACATTTTCATATCTACAGGAGAATACAAAAAGTAGATTTTGTATGAAACCGATTTAAAAAAATGTAATAAATTCTATATATTACTTTGAAAAACCGTCCTGTTAATCTGTACTTCTTTCTGAACCTCTTTCTGTTCTCGATAGTGTATTTTTAAAAAAAGTATTGCTGTGGCCCTCTTTCTAAGGGGCACCATTATGTTAACCTTCCCTTTTTTCCCCAACATGCTGCCACCTCTTCCCCCTGCCCTCATTCCTACTCATGAACTCCATGCAGAAGAAAAGGAAGAAAAAAATCCTTGTAATGACTAAGTAGAGTCAAACAAAATGAATCCACAATAGTGGCCATGTCCAAAACTGAGTATCTCTGCATCTTGTTTCCATCACCTCCCTGTAAAGAGGTGGGTAACCTGCTTCATCATAGGTATTATGAAGAAAGGGTTGATCATTCCATTGATCAAAATTGGGAAGTCTTAAGAAGTTGCTTTTCTTTAGTGTTGTTCTTGTATACATTTGGTTCTGCTTACTTCTCTTTGTCGGTTTGTAGTCAGTCCATTGCAGGATTTTCTGCACTCACCTCTTTTGCCTTTGCTTATGGTATAATAATGTTCCTTTACATTTATATATTACCATTTGTCCAGCCATTTCCCAGTTGTCTAAGAGGCAATACAAGGAACCTTCTTAAATTATAGTTTTCCAACCCCTGCAGCCTCTTCTCTTCACTGCCCCCTCCCTCCAGCCTTTCTTTTGAATCAAGAAGCTTGTTTTGCTTGTGACTGTTTCCTTACTGGTATTATCTTCTCTCTGGTTCCTGCTTCCTTCACCCTGCCCATCCTACCCGCCATCTCAAGTTTGTTTTCTGGTTGAGTTTGCTGTATTTCCATACCGAACTCTTGTGTGTTCAACTCTCCTTTGTCAGTTTTAGAAAGAGTGAGGTATATCTGATGCCCATGCCCTCCCACTCCTTCCTCCATATTTATATATTCTCATGTATTACAGTTATGAGAAAGAGCAAGGGCCTCTTTCCTCCTTTCTACATTCATATCTTCCTTCTTTTATCTTCCCTTCTCTTCTCCTCATCAAATCCTCAGAACAGGTCCAATCCAGTTTCCAAGATGTCTGTGTTTCTTATTTGACTCCCTCAGTACCTTTGAAGACATAAAGGTTCTGAAAGGACCCTTGTTTCTTCCACCTCAATTAGAATATTGGCACATCATCATAAAAAGTTTCTCATTATTCAAATAAATTTGCCTAGTTTCTAGGTTTTTCTGGACTCTTTTTTTTGGCCTTTTGGAGGGGAAAAGGCAGGGCAATTGGGGTTAAGTGACTTGCCCAAGATCGCACAGCTAGTAAGTGTTAAGTGTCTGAGGCTGAATTTGAATTCAGGTCCTCCTGACTCCAGGGCCAGTGCTTTATTCACTGTGCCACCTAGCCACCCCTGGACTCTCTTATATTTGTATTTCAGAGTTTCTATTCATCTCTAGTCTTTTTATCAAGAATGCTTACAAGTCCTCTGTTCTATTAAAGATCTATTCTTTTTACTATAGGATTATACTTGATTTTTCAGGTAAGTTATTCTTGGTTGTAGGTTTTTAACTTTTGCCTTTTGGAATAATATATTCCAGGATCACTTGGGTTTTTGGTTTTGTTTTGTTTTTTAAGGAAATTCCCAGGTCTTGTGTGGTCCTGACCAAAATTCCTTGCTACTTGAATTACTCCTTTCTCAAATGCCTGAAGTTTTTTCTCATTGATGTGAGAGCTCTGAGTTTGGGCTGTGACATTTCTGGGACTTTTCCTTTTGGCATTCCTTTCGTGAGATGCTCAGTGGATTCTTTCGATCTTTGCCTTGCCCTCTGATTCTAATAGATTTGGATAATTTTCATTTGTGATTTCTTGAAATATAGTATCCAGGCTTTTTTTTCAGAGGAAAGGGGATATCATGGTTTTTAAATGATTTTAAAATATCCTCTCCTTGACCAGTTGACAAGGTCATTTATTTTTAATGACATCTATCTTATATTTTCTTTTATTTTCTCCAATCTTTTGATTTTGTTCTAATATTTTTTTACTCTAATGGAGCCACTGATTTCTCTTTGGTCTAGTCTAGTTTTTAGGGATTCTATTTATTGTGTAAAGTTTACCACTTTCTCTTTTCATCTGTTTTTTTCTCCTTCCACTTTTTCCCTCTAGTGACCTTAATGGGGTCACGAAGAGTAGTAACATGACTGACAAATGCCTGAATGCCAACTTTTATTTCATTCTTTTAATGGTTCACTTCTTCTAGGTATTCGTGTAATCCTTGTGGAAAATCTATTTTTTCCTTTGAGTATCTACGGTAATTATGGAATTAGATTTGTAACTCTTTTTCATACTGGTTAGTCTTTTCTTTGATATACTCATCTCTCCAGCTTTTTTCCTAAATTGGGGCTTTGTTGCAGGAACAGATTCTACTCTACTGTTGTGCTTTTGGGTGAGGTAGTCAAACCCTGCTTGGTCTTCCCATGATTTCGTTGGAGCTTACCTCCACCTCCCATTTTTTAGGCCGCCTGGATCTTTGAGGTCCAGAGGTCCTAGGTCTTCAAGGCCTTCTCTGGTGTCTCAGGACAGAGTAATAAATTAGGAGAGACATCAAAGTCACTGGACCTGTTCTCTCCTGAGTACTGAGGCACTGAGCTGCCTTGGGATTCCGAGTGTTGTAGGCTACTGCAGAGTTGTCCCTGGCCATCTCTGATTGGGTCGGTTCTTGCTTTACTAGAGGGCCCTCCCTTTAATATTGCCCTCAGGCTTTTGGCTGACTTTTTTTTATTACATTATTGGAGCAGAAGAAATCACTGTCACTGCTCTTTGGATTTCTTGGTCATTACTCGATCTGGTGAACTTTAGTTCAGGATTTTGCTGGAGTAGGTGTGCAGGAGCTCAGCAGCCTGCCTCCTATCCAGACAGCCATCTTGGCAGGAAGTGAGTTGTTTTCTACAAGAAACAATACGTATTTTTTGCTTCTCTTTTTCTCCCCCAGTATTACAAATGTGGTGCCCAGTTTGCACTTGTCACCTTGGGAACACTGAGTGCATACACAGCTTACACAGTTGCAGTCACACGGTGGAGGTAAGCTATGCCCCAGAAGCCAGTTGGGATTTAGAGATATGTTCCCTTGGTGTGGAACAGATTGTTCATGGCTTTGCCCATTTTTGTTTTACAGAACTAAATTTAGAATAGAAATGAACAAGGCAGATAACGATGCAGGTAATGCTGCCATAGACTCGCTGCTGAACTATGAAACTGTGAAGGTAATGCACGAATTTATGCTTTTCTCTACATTTAACAATAACTACATTACTAAGACCTAGTACAAGTCAGATATCTTCCCAGTTTTCAAGGAATGTTGTGGGATATCAATTGGGGCTGGTGGAATAATAAGTTTGGATGAAAGTTGCCTCTTCCTTGGGGAGTGCCTTATTTTTAGTTTGGTGCCATCTTAAAATTTCACCTTTAAATCAACTTCTAAGTGATGAAAGTATGATGACTGACCAACCTGATTCAGAATGAAAAACATAGTTAGTTCTACAGGCATCTTTTAAATGCTTTTCTCTATATTAAAGAGCCAGTGTTTTTTTACATCTGGCCTGTAACGATCAGCTTAAAAGTGTACCTATGATAACTTGCAGGAATAGCTAGTAACAGGGGTTAAAGTTAGACTTATAAAGGATCATGTTGTATCTGGTAAGGTTGATAGTTGAGCAGGGGTCCCAAGGATTTCAGAATATAGATTGCAAATTATGTTTTCTGCTATGTCCGTGGGGCACATATATGCTCTTTCTCAAGCTAATTGTTCTTGTATGTCCTGTAGTATTTTAATAATGAAAAGTATGAAGCACAGAGATATGATGGATTCTTGAAGTCTTATGAGACAGCCTCATTGAAGAGCACTTCTACCCTGGCTATGCTCAACTTTGGACAAAATGCTATTTTCAGTGTTGGCCTAACAACAATAATGGTTCTTGCCAGCCATGGAATTATGGCAGGTAATGGTTGACCTTTACCTTCTATCTTCTACTTTTTATCTTTATGAACAAAGACAAATATGCTCTTGTTGACTGTGAAATGCATGTAACAAAGAGCAACCTTAATATAGTTGGGGAATTTTTCTTGGTTGAAATGGAATGTTTTTCTGATTGTTTATATGATACTTTTCCTTTAACAACTTTTTTTTAAACCTACTGCTACATCCTCTGCTACATTAGGGGGGTGTTGACTTCACTATTGACTGGCTTTACTATTTGACTGTGTTGTATGTCTGTAATATCTGGGTCTTATATGACAAGAGTTTTTTATGAACTGCCAGGGTTTCTCATTTATCCTCTTGGCCTGCCAGGTTATAGAAGTTGATAATTACATCACAAGATTCAAAATGGGCCCTGGTCAAAACAAAAGACTCAGTAACAACTAATTTTTTAAATGGGGCACAATAAAAGATAAGTAATGCTCTTTCTCATAGTCCTGGACATCTTTTTTTGTTTCAGTTGCCCCATTTTCAAGGTTTCTTGCAAGTACTCTTCATCTCCATCATTTCATTCGTTCATTCTAACCTTGATAGTAGGTATGTCATTCCCAAACATGAGTTTAAGTCATAAATAAATTAAGACTTAACCACTGATCCATTAGCATCTCCTTATATCCCCCCCCCTTTTTTAGAGGGGGGGAAGGCAGGGCAATTGGGGTTAAATGACTTGCCCAAGGTCACATGGCTAGTAAGTGTTCAGTATCTGAAACGAGATTTGAACTCGGGTCCTCCTGACTCCAGGGCTGGTGCTCTATTCACTGTGCCACCTAGCCACCCCATCTCCTCATGTTCTTACAGGCCCTGAATATATGTTGCTAGCTTACATCAGTAAGCAACCAGGCAATAAGCACTGTGCGTGAATTATGTCTTTTAGAGAAAAGAAAAGGATTTTATTTCTCTCTTTGCCCCAGTCTCTCCTGTAACTTTATGTTTCATAATATTTGAATGGTAAACTTTTTTGTCTTCTACTTAACCTATACAAAATTATCCTATAGCTTCCATGAGTACAGTACCTAGTCTTAATTATCTCTGTATGTAACTCCCACTATTTTGCTAGGGCGCAATAATATGTCCATAGTAGGGAGTTCATATGGTTGCTGAATATAAGTCATAGACTTGGAAATATGAGTAGACCAGGAGTGTGCCAATTTGCTATGCTTTGACCTATATTCCAGAACAATAGACATTAAGCTTCTCTCAACTGGGCAAGTGTCACCTAAATTCATTCTTTCCTTTTCTTCCTCCAAATTCTTTTTATTTTAAGGGACTCTTACTGTTGGAGATCTTGTCATGGTGAATGGGCTGCTTTTTCAGCTTTCACTACCTCTGAACTTCCTGGGCACTGTGTACCGAGAGACTAGACAAGCCCTCATCGATATGAACACTTTGTTTACACTGCTCAAGGTAGACACACAAATTAAAGTAAGTACTTTATTTTTCTTAAGTATTTAAGTCCCATCCCATGAATAGAATTATACTAGGGAGATGATCTTTTTTCACTGGCTAAGCCGCCTAATTTCTTCTTTGCCAGTGAGTAGCCTTTTCTTTCGTTTTGGGAATGCTTGGGGTTCATTTCGTTTAGACGTGACCTAAGTATTTGTATTCTGTACTTGGTTTTCTTTTGTTTATAATGAATGATGCAGAATTTGTGATGGAAAAAAGTTGCTTAGAAACAGTGTTCAATGAGGAATTTTTCTGCTCTTTAATGGGGAAGAGAATGGGAGGGAGGGAGTCTTTTAAAAGCCTCTTTCCTCTTCCTCTTTTCTTTCCCATTATTGTCTTTTTTTTAGCTGTGTGAAATAGAAAATTTTCTTCCTAGTTGGCTGTTAAGCAGTGGGTAAAGTGGTGTGTTGTTTTTTTTTCTCTTTCCTGCTAGGACAAAGAGATGGCACTTCCCCTTCAGATTACACCACAGACAGCTTCGGTGGCTTTTGATAATGTACATTTTGAATACATTGCGGGTCAGAAAGTCCTGAATGGAGTATCATTTGAAGTCCCTGCAGGAAAGAAAGTGGCCATTGTAGGAGGTAGTGGGTCAGGGTGGGTAACTTTAGAAAATTCTGCATCATTGATTTCCCAATGTGACTTGTTTTTCCTGCTATAACATCATTACAGTCACTTGGAAAATGTCTGCCCAACACCAATTGGACTTAAACTATCTTCACTTTTCTGTTTCCCAATTTCAGGAAAAGCACGATAGTGAGAATACTATTTCGCTTTTTTGAGCCCCAGAGTGGTAACGTTTATATTGCTGGTCAGAATATCCAAGATGTCAGCCTGGAGAGCCTAAGGAAATCTGTGGGAGTGGTGCCTCAGGTACATTTTTCCTTTTAAATGTGTGGTCTTTGCTTATATTCATCATAAAGAGAAAAAACAAGGTGTTGTATGAGCAAATGTTCAACAGGCAGTCAAAGTGATGAAAACTGGGTGTCCCAAAGTGCTTGGCACTGTTAGGCCCTATAGGTCACTTTTTCATGGACAAAAAAAATTGAAAACCAAAAGTGATCCAAAAGGATTTCCAAACTCACAATTTTAAAAACAAATGTTAAAAATTGTTTTGAAATGTAATTGGGGAAAAATAAAAAAAGTTTCCAAGTCCCAACCAAATGGCCTAACTTACTTGGAGCGGTTATAGACACAATGAAAATCTAGGACAGCTAGATAATTTGGCAGCTGCCACTTGGTGTTTTCAGTGTAGGAAAGATTACTTTTGTAGACAATTAAGTTAGAAAAGCAGTTGTCCATGCTCTTATTAAGCTTCTTTTCTGTTAAGAGTAGGGAGTAATATATTTTAGTGCGTGGTATACTAAGTAAGGAAGATTTAGGTTCCCATTTTGCCTCTGACACACACATGCTGCATGTCCATCTCTCTGAGCCTCAGTTTCTTCATCTGTAAAATGAGAGGCTTGGACCAGATAGCCTCTAAGATCTTTTCCAACTCTAAATCTATTATCCTGTGACTTTCTCTCTCCCCCTTTGAACACAAGTTGAAGTCCATTGGTAAGATTGGGAGATGTATTTGTTTGTGAAAGCACTGGGAAAAGTTCTTCTCGTTTTTCTTTGTCAAGAAAGAATTCATAGAGAAGATAAAAGCCCAAGATCCTGAAAAAGCAAGAAAGGAGTAACTTCATAGGCATTGGGAAACTCTTTCGTCTAAGCCCACCAAGCTAGGAGTCAGAAGTGGGAGATCAATATAATTTTGAATCTTGGATATATCGGTTAGTGTTGTTGAATTGCTCCCTTTCACCCCCTTCTACAACTTCTTCGCTCAGAAAATGTAGGTGATTTAAAAATAAAAGATATTAACAAAAACTTTTAAAAAATTTTGAGTCTTGGAAGCAAAAAGGAGCTAGGATATTGATTTGTGGTTTTTGAAGATGATAGGTCAAAAGATTTGTAATTTTATCAGTGTGTGGACTCCATCCACTCAGACAAATCACAGTGCTTCAAGTGCTTTAGGAGGCAGTCTTTATTAATTGCTGCGGCCAAAAAAAAAAGTCTTATCTTTTGATTAAACTGACTTTCTGGTGAAGAATTTCTCTGTGTATAACTAGATCTTTAGATGAAAAACATATAGTCCATCATCATGCCCATGTCTGAAACCTTTTTAACTTGATAGAATCTGCCAGAGCATGTATTTGCTGCCCAAACCTTTAGAGAACTTGGAATTGTCACCATGTCATGATGAGGTATTTAAATGGGATTTTGTGGGAAGCAGCATGGCAGTGGTTGTTATATTATAGGTGATAAACCCTTAAAATCAGAAGATTCTTATCTTGGACAAGTCACTTAACATATGTGGATCTCATTGATTTTATCCATATGCCTCAGATCTTATTGTTTAGGACTCTACAAGGCTTTTACTTCAGTGATCTTGAGAAAAAAATATTTAATGTATCTAAAACTTGAATTCTTTGGAGATAATAGCTATTTTATTTTTACACATGGTACTTTCCTCCCAACAACCCCCGTGTGGGGGAGGTAAGGAGCATTTTTCTGTTTTTGTAAATAAGAAAGTGAAGTTTAGAGAGATGACACAACTGGATTTAGTTGGACTTCAGGCTGTAGGCTTCTGGCTCTCCAGGTTGGATGTTAGTTCCATTCCAGTGTGAGCATTAATTATGGCAGTATAAGAGATGGGAGTATTCATGGAAGAATTACTGTTTTTAATACCCAAAACCATACCTTAGGGTGATGATGATGCTTAGGAAGATTATAATGCTTCTCAGGTTACTGTGGTTTAGATAAGACAATAGGAAGATTCTGGTTCTCCTTGTTTGGTGATAGCCTTCCAAACTTTTGGAGATGAAAAAGAATTTAGAAGATGTAAAAGCAGGTATTTTACCTTTTTGAAGTAAAACAACTTGAGGTTATCTCAGTAACCTGTAGTGAAGAATCTAACAAAGACTTTATGCAGTCCATCACTAGACAAATGCTTGGAATTTTTACAGTTTGAATAAGACCTACCAGATAGAATTTTTCCCCCAAGGGTAACACACATGTATCCCATAAAAACAGTCCCGTTGTTTCCTTGTTATTTCCTGTGTTTTGAGTACCTTTTCTTTCTTAACATTTTTTCCATATTTGCCCTAGGATGCTGTTCTCTTCCATAACACCATCTATTACAATCTCTTGTATGGAAACATGAATGCGTCACCTGAGGAGGTTTATGCAGTAGCAAAATTGGCTGGAATCCATGACGCTATTCTTCGGATGCCTCATGGATATAACACACAAGTTGGGGAACGAGGGCTGAAGCTTTCTGGTAACTTTCTGATCTTTAGACTCTTTTTGTCAGCATTGTTGTCACATTTCTCTCTTCCCGCCCCCTTACACAAAACAAAATCATCCAACCCCAATCTTTTTTTTTAGCTCTTTGGTGGTTGATATGACTGGGTTCAAAACAAGAATTCAGGTCATCCAAAAAACACAAAAACAGTACTAATTAACTTGACATTTTAAAAAGTTAAATATACATATTTTTCAGAAATTATAGATTATCTTGCCCTCCCACCCCCCCCCACCCCCATGAGTCAGTTAATGATATGATTGTGTCATTACCTCTTAATTGACCTATAAGCTACATAATCAGTAAGGGAAAGCTGAGCTTATTTGCCTAGGAGAGTAGCAGGGAAGAGAATAATGATCTGATGGAAAACATTGTACCTGTCAGCATGATTTGGGCAGCCTCTGAACTTCTAAGTAACCCACTGGCACTGCCATTGCCATAGGAGCCATCGTGAAACACCTGGAGCTTGTAGAAACTCTCTGGGCTCAGAAGGGAAGGAGCAGCGTGAAGAGCACCTTTGAGGTGCCAAGCCTAGGGGCAGACTCCCCAGCTGGGCTCACCTGCCTACAGTATGGTCTCATTGGCTCTCATATTTCTCACATTTATTTCACTTTGTTACACATCTGGGAATTGTGCCAGAGATCCATTTCGTTTAATAAGCAGCCTCTTAAAATGTAAATACCTATGGACTATCACATTCCGAGGTTAGCGTTAAATATTTCAGTTTTTGTTGTTGTTAGCCCTCTTTTACAAATGAAGAAACAGTTTTATGGAGGTTGATTGTTTTCTTTCCGACACCTATGGGCACTGTAATTAGGGAATGTAGTTTCTGATTGGGCAGGAGGAGCTGAGTGTAGAGAAGAGGAAGGGAGAGATAGAGAAATGTGGGGTATTATGGCCCTTTGGGAACAAATTGTGTGTAGGGCTGACTCGAGCAAGGTTATTATAGTTGGAGGCTTAAGCCAGCTAGAGCCACTGAGAGAGGTAGGTGAGTTCCAAAGATAAAATCCATTGATTTCTAGATTTTGCCTTGGGTATGGTTATACATCCAGGAACAGGGGGAAAAACTTTTCTTCTTCCTGGCTTCCTTACTTTGCCACATGGCCTCTTGCTCCTAGGACCCAGAGCGCAAGCTAGTCTTGCGTTACATAGGATCGGAGTATCTAGAGTTGTCAAAAGCCTTCGGGATCCTAGTAGAAAAACCTAGTAGGACTCTTTCATTTTATAGAGGGACATGATTTGCCTAAAGTCACACAGTGAATAAACGGTAAAACTCTGGTCCCCTGGCTCCAAACCCACTGCTGCTCCTTCCCAGTTTTGTTTTATTTTTAATTGTTTTTCTGATTCTCCATCCATACCATGCTGACTGTGGTTTGCATCCAAGGCTCTGTTCTGGGCCCTCATCTCTTCTCTCTCTATGCTATCTCACTTGTTGATCTCATCAGTTCCCTTGGATTCCATTCTCTTTTCGCCGATGATTCTCAGATCTGTATATCCAGTCCTAGTGTTGTATCTCCTAAGCTACTGTCCTTCATCACCAACTGCCTCTTTTTTCTTTTTTTTTTTTGGAGGGAGAAGGCAGGGCAGTTGGGGTTAAGTGACTTGCCCAAGATCACACGACTAGTGTTAAGTGTCTGAGGCCACATTTGAACTCATGTCCTCCTGACTCCAGTGCTGGTGCTCTATTCACTGTGCCACCTAGCCACCCCACCAACTGCCTTTTGAACATTTTCAATTCAGCATATCCACAACAGAACTCATTACCCTTTCCCCAGAGTCTTCCCTCTTCCAAACTTCTTCCATATTACTTTTGAGGGCACTGCCATCCTTCCAGTCCCCCAGGATCCCACCCTCACTATCATCCTTGACTCCATACCTTCAGTTCATTATTGCTCCCACCCTAGTTCTGACCCTTAGCATTTTTTGCCTTGGACCGTCGCAGTAGCCTTCTAATCTGTCTCCCTGCCTCAAAATCTTTTCCCATCCAACCCGTTCTTTCTGTTATCTCTTGAATCAAATATAAAATCATTTGTTCTTTAAATCTCTTTATAACTTTCCAGTCTTCTTACACTTTACTCACCTCTGCTCACCCTCACCATCTTCTGACCATTCTCTGAGGAGGTCATTAGGCCTTGTTTCTCTGTCTCCTTGCACTGACCCCAGTGCCTGCTCAGTACCCTCACCCCAGCCTCCAGCTTCCCAGGCTTTCTTCACCACTTCACTCAAGTTCCACCTTTTACAAGTGATCTTTCCCAGTCCCTATTCTCTGCCCCCACCCCCCCATTAGTGCCATTTCCTCTACCCTGTATGTACCTTGTGTGTACCTCGTTATGTACGTGTCTCCCTCATTTGAATGTGAACTCCTTGAGGGTGGGTATTGGGGTTTGGTTTCGTTTGAATTCCTTACACAGTGTCTTTGGCCGTACCATACTAGTGCAGTATGGATTAATCTTTTGTGGATTAGGTAGGAAAAACCTAACCACCATTTATGACACGATTTCCATAAAGACAATGTGAACCAAGGTCCAAATGTACAACTTAAAAATGAAATTTTCAAACACAGTCTCTTCATAAGTTGGAGAATGTGTGTGTGTGTGTGTGTGTGTGTGTGTGTGTGTGTGTGTGTGTGTGTGTGTGTGTGTACACAAGCACATGAAAGAGAGAGATTGAGATTGTTTTTTCTTGTCTGTGTTATAAACCTTTGTATTTCTGAACCTGTGGATTGGGTTGCACTTTGCCTAAAATAAACATTATTTTTATTTCCTTCTTGGTTTAATGAATTAAGATTTGGTTTGGCATTTGGCAGATGCCTTTTTTGGTCTCATTTTGAAATCGATTTTTCTTGATAATCTCTTCCTTTTTAGATAAGCGGTTCTCAACCTGTGGGTTCTGTTCAATTTAAATACATCCTGCATATCAGATATTTACATTATGATTCATAACAGTAGCAAAATTACAGTTATGAAGTAGCAACGAAAATAATTGTATGGTTGGGGGTCGCCACAACACGAGGAGCTGTATTAAAGGGTCACGGCATTAGGAAGGTTGAGAACCACTGTTTTAGATGATCATCTATGCTTCCCCCTCTATCCCTGCCCCTTCCCAGGGAGCCATCCCTTATAAGAAATCAGTAGTGAGAGGGAAAAAAAGAGTTCAGCAAAACTAACCAATACTTAAACAAGCCTGACATTGTACGTACAGCTGTCCACAGCCATAGTGCCCCGTGTACCCCCACCCCCATCCCCCAGGGGCTACTAGGGGAATTGGGGGAGGTGCTACCAATTTTATAAATAGAGTCATCTACTTGAGTCCTTCAAGGACTGTTGGTGTGATCATAGCCTTTCCCTGTCTTAATATTTATGACTTGTTGAAGCAGAAAAAATTCATCATCCAGTAGCCTACCTTCTGAATTTAGCTAAGCAGGTCCTCACATAAGATGTAGCAGTCATACAGTTTAGCCTCAGTTCCTGAGTTGTACTGACCTTGTTTACAGAAACCCAAAGTTGGTTGTTTTCCACAATGAGGCACAGAGTAGGACATGAGTGAAGGGAGGGGCACAGACATTTGTGTGTAGCATCACCAAGTTTGTTATATTGCTTTCTTTATTCTAATGCTAGCTTGGAATTATTTTGAAGGTTTTTTTAATATCACATTTCTGGAAGAAAAGTATAAAGCCTTGTCTTTTCCCTTATCATTAGACATCCAGTGGGCCTTAATGAAGCTCAGACAAATTCTCCCTTCTATTTTCAGGAGAAATAGGAGTCCATACTCTTATCCTTCATAGGGTCATAGAATCTGAAGAGTTGAAAAGACCCTTAAAGATCACTTTCTGGGCCTCAGTTTTTAAGGGATTTGGTCTCTTAAGGTTTTTTCAAGCTTTGCCATCTGGTGGTTCTAGGTTATCTAGTCAGGCCTCTGTACAACATCTCTAGCCTCTGCTTGTGTGTTCCCACTGAGGAGGAGCTGAATTACTGGTAATTTAGAACTTAGGCAAACCAGCCTAATGAAGAGAAGGCCACAGTGGAGCTCAGAAGAAAAGGAGCCTTGGAAAGTAGTGATGATGGAATAAGAAATTTAGCTAGCTCCTCCCCAGAGAGAAGAGAAAGCTGGGTTCTGAGGGGAGAGGGATCTGAAGGATATACACATGGACACAGCCACCAAAAAGAATTTTGGAGAAGGGTTCAAGAACTAGGCTGGCTTTTGAGACATTCAACATGGAATCTAGCAGGAAATAGGAAAGCTCATCCATTGTAAAGAATGTGCTTTGGTGTGTTGGAGAAGGCTTTGACTAAGGTAGATGGTATAAGTGGGGACTGCCCTCATTTAGCTAGTCTGGTTGGATATCCTCAGTGTAGTCCCAGGCTGTGGTCAGGTGTTGTGGTTGTAACAAAATGAAGATATGGTAAGCTGTAAAATAAATTATTAGAGACTTACTCAAGAAATTTCTCCTTGGAGTACTTCCTAGCATTAATACACTTTCAGACCACTCCCTTTTACCATCTATACCTCTATCTGCAATACTTTTTGCCATGTTCAGAATGTTGACCCTGAGGTACTTCACTCTTAAAAGAAAAAATATTAGCAAATTGAGCTTAGTATGCTGTATATAGGCAGGAATGTATACTGGTGTGACATAGTGGAAATACCCCTGGACCAGTAGTCAAGAGATTATGGCCTTGCCATAACTAGTTTTGTAACTGAGAAGTTCACTTTCTGGATCAGAATTTTCTTCATCATCTATAAAATGAGAAGGTTGGATCTCCCTTCCAACTTTCCAAAAAGAGTATATCCGTCGTAAATTTCTAAAGAGAGGTTTTGGTAAATATCTCTAATCTTTGAGGGTATTGTGGAAAATATCTTTCTACTGTAAAAATTGTTTTATGTGACTACCAGAAACAGAAATGAACCTGTAACTCATTGGTCCAATCTAGTCAGACGTTTATGCCTTAAAACGTAAAGCACCAAACTGCAAATTTCCTTTTTTTTTCCAAAATTCGAGGTATCCTACTTAATCTATTCCCTGTTTTATCAGTTCATGAAGATTGAAATTCTCTGTCTGTAGCATGTTGTAATATATTCAAGGATTTCTTCTGTAACCTCAAGTACCATATAATGGACATGTTTCTGAGAATACTGCCACCGGTTATTTTGTGGCTGCTAGTACAACACTTAAAGTGTTCATCTATTTTTTATTCTGTCATTGTAATCTAAAATAAAAGTTATAATCTCCCCTCCCTATTTTCCTTACTTATTTGTTGGAACAGAAAATCCTATCTTAAAATTTACATTCCTCTGAATTGAGAAGCTCCCTAAATGCCTCACATTTACAACTTAGATTCTGTAACTAAAAATGAGCAATGTTGTTAAGTTCAGGAGTGCTGGGAAATGTTCAGGTTGTCACCTGGTGATGGATGGAAATTCTGGGCCTGTGATATATGTATCCTGCCATAAGAGATTTTTTTGGTTTTTTATTTTTTCCAGGCGGAGAAAAACAGCGAGTAGCAATTGCCAGAGCCATTTTGAAGAACCCCCCTATCATTCTCTATGATGAGGCTACGTCATCATTAGACTCAATTACTGAAGAGGTAAATCAGGGTGATGGAAAGACTTGCTTTGTGCTAGCGCTATACCTTTTTGTTCCTTTAAGAGTCACTCACTGTTAAGTAGCTTGTATTTCTTCAGGGTTTTGATCTCATTCTGGTATAAGTGGTCAGTAGGAGGTGCCATTGAGCAGAGTAAGGCAGACTTTTTCCTTGGGTTGGCCTCAAGATTGCCAAGTTGTATTGAGCCAGACACAGGAATGTCAAGTTCATTTGCAAACTTGTCTCCAGTTGGAACTGTGTGACAGCCTATACCACAGCCCTAACCCTGCCTCACCCAAAGCTGTTGGAATTGCCTCGGATGCTTACTGAGGCAGAAGCCTCTTGTCCATCTCATATGGAGGTGTCTGGTTGCCACTTAACACTCATTAAAATAAGTCATGTAAATGCTTGTGACATGCTGCACACCAGAAAGCCTCTTGCTCATCATAGAGCAACTCACTAAGATGCAAGTCAGGTACACGGTAACCTGCAGTGCTGCTATCAATTTATATTCATTTCACAGGGAGGGCTGTGAAACATCAGGATGTTGTGACACCAATGTCATGACACTACCACGGCAACTGCATCAGCCTTCATAACCACATCCTTGCATTAAATACAAAAGTCTCAGCAGCAACAGTAATTTCATGAACTAATCTCCTTATCTAGAACTGAAAATAGGTGAATGTTGTTTTGCAAATTGTCCCCACTTGTCTGGCTTCTTATTTAATATACATAGGAACATCTGGTGTTAAAGGATAGAGCAAGCTACCAATCTCCTTGGCTGATCATGTTGGAACAATCTTTTGGGTAGGGAGGTCAATTTGCAGTGAACAAAATTTGGTCCACAGTTTTAATTATAGGATACATTATTAAAGCCAAGGTTCTACTATACCTTTAAAGTGACTCCTGATCAGGGCCATCCCCATGTCAGCTGCCTGGTATTGTTCAGTCCTATCTGACTCTCTGTGACCCCGTTTGAGGTTTTCTTGGCAAAGATATTGGAGCAGTTTGCCATTTCCCTCTCCAGCCCATTTTCGGATGAGGAAACTGAGGCAAACAGGATGAAGTGACTTTTACTTGTACAGGGTCACACAGCTAGTCAGTGTCTGAGGCTGGATTTCACCTCAGGTCTTCCTGACAACAGGCCCAGCATTCTATCCACTGCACCACCTAGTAGGTGCCCTTTTAGCTGCCTACAAAGTAGAAGATGAGAAGTGTCCAGACTTCACCTTGCTGAATATATCTCCTCTCAATTACCCTGAAATTCTCACCAGAAGTCATTCCTGGGGGTTTCAAAGCCCCTGTTAAAATATAGATAATGGGATTTGAGAAGGGAGGAGTGTTGAATGCTTCAATTCCTCAGGTGATATGGTGGATAGTGTGCTGAGACCTGAGAATGAATCTTACCTCAAACAGGAGCCACTTGACTGCACAGAGCCTCAGTTTCCTCATCTGTGAAATTCAGGTCATACTCAGACCACTTGCCTCACTGCATATTTGCAGACCTTAAAATGCTAGCTATTATTATTAGGTGAACAGACTGGACTCCCCTGGAATATTGCCCAGTGAGGAACCCTGAACATTCCAGAGGGATAAGGACACCAGGGTAGTTTTTTTTTTTTTTCTCAAAGCAAATTGCTTTCAGTCCTTCCCATTATCTCCCACTATCATTTTGTCATTGGTCTAGAGTTGTAGCTTTTTTGTGTGTGTTACCTTTTGTGATACACTTGGGTTCTTGGGGGCTATATATCTGGAAGGTATTTTTCCTGTTTGCCTTTCCTTTTGCCACATTTAGAGCAAGCTTGCCAAACGCAGGTCACTTTTTCTACAACACAGCTGTGCTTTAAAAGCAGAGGCTATCAATGTATTTTCTAGAAAGATCGAGTAATCAGAATGGTTTTAGAAAGAAAGTTAACTTGAGTTTAAAAAAAACAAAAACCACCACCACAGTGTCTTAGTCTCCACTCCCACTGGTGTTTAGTTGAGGGACAAGGAAATCTCCCTTTGCAAGCCCCAGCCACCCTGCTTCCCCCTCCCTTTTTGGCTGTCGTGGACTTTTTTGTGCTTTGTCATTTGGGGCATAGCTCCCATTTTACTCTTACTCTCATTGACTAGATGAGAAGAATGCAGACAGACAGTATGTTTATCAGCAATGCTCTACGTGTTGCCAGTTGACCAAGATTTTTCTAAAAGATAGCAAGCCTCTTTTCTCTCTGGCATCTTTGATGCGCACATTTTTTTTAAAGAGAAATATAACCTGCCTTGAATCTTTGAAATATTCTTTGTCATCTTTATGTTTGGCCTCCTTTCTTCTTTCTTGTGCTTACTCCTATCCACAGATTAGTTGAGGCATTTGTCATTGTCCTAAGTTGTTAAATATTAATTGCAATGCTAAATGCTTGGACTGACTTTCCTTTAGGAAATGTGTGAGAGGGATATGTGTGTGTGTGTGTGTGTGTGTGTGTGTGTGTGTGTGTGTGTGTGTGTGTGTGTGTGTGTGTGTATACATGCACTGTTTACTTAATCTTTAAATCTTATCTCCCTTCTCTGTCTCCAAATTTACAGAATATCCTCAGTGCCATGAGGGACATGGTAAAACATAGAACATCTATTTTCATTGCACACAG
Source organism: Pseudochirops cupreus (assembly GCA_028627135.1). Lineage (NCBI taxonomy): Eukaryota > Metazoa > Chordata > Mammalia > Diprotodontia > Pseudocheiridae > Pseudochirops > Pseudochirops cupreus. Next base: position 38,963,317 of record CM053582.1, on the reverse strand, counting down.
ATTATCAACAGTGATTGATGCAGATGAAATCATTGTCCTGGATCAGGTGAGAGATTATTACTTTCCCAAATTTAGTCATCTGAGAACATCGGTATTTGTTTTAATGGTGAGGCGTGAGCTAAAAATAGTTGTAGTAGAATATGTGAAATTCAAAAGATGAGAGATTTAGAGCTAGGAGATCATTCAACCCATTGTCTTCACTTCATTTGAAGATGAAGCTGAGGCCCAGAGAAGCAAAGGGACTTGGGTAGTGTCACATGAGTAGTAAGTAGCATGGCAGAGTTGGGATTAGAACCCAGCTCCTCTGATGCCACATCCAAGGCTCTCTCCACTGTGCCAAGCTGATTCTTAATTCCTTCATTTTGAGAGGTCTTCTTTTGGCAGCAAATCAAGCAGTCAAGGCATTGCCTTTTTCGATGTGGCCCAGGGACAGATGACCTTGGTAGTCCCTTCTAACACTGACATTCCCTGACTTTTTGTAACAGCATCCAGAAACAAGGTGATAACTCATTGTGTATCAAGGTATTGAAGGCAAAAATTACAACAGGACAGCATTGAATGCAGGGATGATAGAAGCACTTTCCACAAGGAATGTGTATTATGATTAATTTCTCCATTTCCTCTTCAGCTCTAAGTGAAACCTGCTGCTGAGCATTTGGCATTTTCTCCATGTTACATATTTTCCTTAGACCCTTGATGTCCCAAAAGAAAATGATCCCTCATGTAGCATGGTCATTTTCAAACCCAGCCATTGTAAGGAAAAGGAAAGAAAAGTGACAGCATGTTTCATTTCTCTTGAGAGAGTGCTCTAAGATTGTGCCATCTAATTGTGCTGAAAATCAGCATAAGACTGTTGTGATTGGTGACCTTTGGAAATGATTATCATTTCTCTTGTCTCCTTCCCGAGGAACAAGTAAATGGAGGAAGGGAGGAAAAAAATCTTACTATTGGACCATTTCTATCATTACTCATTTTCTACCTTCCATTTCAGCTTTTTCTATGGTTATTTTCCCTTTATATCAAACAAATAAACTCATCAATTCCCTATAATTTTCAAAGCCCTGAGTACAGATAGAGGAAGCATTCTTGTTCACCTTTTATATATCAAATTACTTGGTGGGGTCCATGGGCCACTGTGGTTTATTCACACCAATAAAATGTCTTATGAAGCATTCAATTGCATGATACATATATACAATCAATTTCTGTTATCTATGCACCTGAGACCTTAGATCTTTTATTGGTTTGATCATAACACCATTAGCATTCATTATAAAATGGACTACTTTTCCTGTCCCCGGTTTGTGTTTGTGTGGTCTGTTAGGGGATCTGCACCAGAATGTTTGAAATTAGAAACTTGGAAAGGATCCCTTAAGTAACATTGATATTGTTTGCTCTATGTTGCCTTTATTAAATATTCTGGTGCTGTGCATTCATGTGGTTATAGCCTTTCTTACACATATCATGTTAGCATGGATTAGCAGGCTTATGCTTACCTCTCTAGTTTGCCACTCTGAAGCTTTATATAATACTTTAATTTTTAAGAAATCAGAACTAGTTTGTTAGTAGCAACAGAACAGGTAAGTAGGTTTAATACTGAAATAATCTGCTGACCTTCTTGAGTTGATATGGCTGAAAAAATTCCTTACCTGGAAGGCAGTCTTGTAATGCTAAGCTTCTCCTAATAGCAAATTCACACTTAGTCTTTCTCTCAAATGCATCTCAGACTCATCACATCTAAAAAATGACACATTGCATTTCTCCTCCAACCCAACCCTCCTCCAAACTTACCTATTTTTGGTGGGCACTACCAGGTTTAGAACCTGAGAGTCATTCTTGACTTTTCCCTCTTCCTCATCCTCCAGATCCTAGCATTTGATAAGTCTTGTCTATTCTACAGCCACAACATGCCTACCATCTATCCCTTCTCTCTACTTATACAGTCTCTCACCAGGATTACTGAAATAGCCTCCTAATTGGTCTTCCTGTTTCCAGTTTCTCCTCTATTCAATACATTCTTCTCACAGCTGCCAAATTGATGTTGCTAAAAACACATCTGACCATGTCACTCACCTACTAAAAAAGATCTTCAACTGCTCACTATTACTGCTAGGATACAATATCAAATCTTCAGCTTAGCGTTTCTAGCCCTCCATATCTCGCTCTTATTTGCCTTTCTAAGTGTTAGATTAATCCCCTTTACTTAGTCTATACAGCCTCAATTCATACATACCCGCATACATGTCCATTCATACATGCCCACATACAGCATTCCATCTCTACCTCCATGCCTTTGCACAGGTGGTTGGTTCTCCACTCTGTCTCTTAAAGTTTCTAGCTTCCTTCAAAGAGTAGCTCAGATGTCACGATCTGCACAATACCTTTCTTGATCCCCCAGTTGTATTCTCTTGCTCTTCAAACTCTTTTGTTTTATGCTGTATTTGCTTATCTGTATATATTGTCCTCAGTAAGCTCCTTGAGGACAAGTATTATTTTGTTTTTTTCTTTGCATCCTTAGTACCTAGCAGATAGTAGGCACTTAATAAATTTTTATTGAATTTAACTGAATTAATTTCCAGCTTGCATAAGATCAGTGAAAGCTTGTGCTTGGTTGAACATAACCTTTGAGAATCCAGGGTCATCTCCACACTGTGATGAGGCATTGTTCTGGAGCCTTAGTTTCAGAAATTTTCTGATTTTTTTTCTCCTATTCTTAGATGATTAGAGGCCATCACATTGTTGCTATCATTCCATGCCTTTTACTGCATGAAACCATAGTTACATTGACTTTGGAAGGAAGTGCCCAAGTGTCCTTTCAATTTGAAGGATCCCAAAATGGCAGCCAGGAGAGTTAATATTGGGTGAGGAAAAGAGATGGAAGATGTCTCTTGCCCCAGGGTTAATTACCATGTTCCCAGTGCAGTAGAGCCTCTTATTTTGCTACTCTTGCTTATAGCTAGGCCTCAGTCTTGTTCATTCCTCACAGGAACAACTGAAGCTGTTGAACTCATGGCCAAGTGGTGGAATGAGCAGTGTAATGGAAAGAGCACAGGCCTGGGATTTGGGATCCATGGATCCCAAGCAACTCTGCCTCTCACTCACCATGTTATCTGGCACTTTACCACTCTATATTCAATCCAGTGGATGACTCGAAGCTCACTTTCAAATCTGAGGTTATAGTTATATATGATTTTATTCAATTCAACAAACATTTAGTTTTTTAAATTAATTAATCTGTTTTCTCTCACTCTCATTGTAACATACCCACTTCACCCTCAAATTGGGGAGAGGGCTGAAAAGAATAACAAAACTCTTGGAACAGATATGTAACGTCAAGCAAAACAAGTTCTCACATGGACTATGTCCAAAAAATATGTTTCCATCCGCATCCCAAGTCTATCACTTCTGCATCAAGAGGTTGATAACATGCTTCATCATTGAGTCATCTGGAATTGTGGTTGGTTAATGTGTTGCACAGAGTTAAGTCTTTCTTTTGTTTATTTGTTTTTTGCTTTTTGGAGGGCAATTAGGGTTAAGTGACTTGCCCAAGGTCACCTGGCTAGTTTTTGTGTTAAGTGTCTGAGGTCAAATTTGAACTCAGGTCCTCCTGACTCCAGGGCTGGTGCTCTATTTGCTGCGCCATCTAGCTGCCCCTAGAGTTAAGTCTTTCAAAGTTGTTTGTCTTTACAACGTTGTTGTTATGGTATAAGTTGAACAAATTTTTGTGTGCCTACTGTGTGCAAGGCACCGAGGATTGGTAGGAAGACAAAACTGTAACAACCTCTGCATTCAAGGCCTTATGTAGGAGGTGGCGCTTGAACTCATCTTTGAAGAAAGTTAAATATTACAACAATTGGAGATAAGAAGGAAGTGCATTCAAGGCCCAGGGGTATTGGGAGGGAAAGAGAATAGATTTTTACTAGTTGGAGAAGAATACAGCAAAATGTTTGTTTGAATTGAATAAAATCATATATAACAGTAAGGGCAGCTAGGTGGCTCAGTGGATAGAACACTGGGCTTATAATCAGGAAGACTCATCTTCCTGAGTTCAAATCCAATCCCAGACACTTACTAATTGTGTCTAATTCACTTCACCCTGTTTGTCTCAGTTTCCTCATCTGTAAAATGATCTAGAGAAGGAAATGGCAGACCACTCCAGTATCTTTGCCAAGAAAACCCCGAAGGGGGTCACAAAGTATCAGACATGACTGAAACCAACCAACAACAACAAATATATAACTATAACTTTAGAGTTGAAATGGCTCTGGAAGTCACTCACTGTAATCCTGTCATCTTAGAGCTGATAAAGCTGAAGCCTAGAGTGGTGATAACATAGCTTGAGATAGAATGTAGGTAGGGGAGCAATAAGTAAGCCATTTTTGCTAGAGTATATAGAGAGCATATGACAACAAATGTGAAGTGAGTTTGGAAAGGTAGGTTGGAACCAGTTTGTGGCCAGACTTACTGTCCATCCAGGCTAACCCCTTCATTTTACAAATGAGACTACTAAGGCCCAGGGATGGAGCCTGGTCTACCCTAGGACTGAATGTGACTGTCAGTAACTGGATTGATTAAATACTTTTTGGAATTTGATCCCAGAATGCCAACAGGTACCGAGAATTGGAAGGGGAATAAGATACTGTCTCCTCCAAACCCCTTCATTGTCTAGAACCTGTACAGAGAAGACCAGAGAGGGGAAAGGACTTGACCAAGGAAAAGAGGTGGGATTATGACTCCCTTGAATCTCATCCCCGGATTTTCTGCCCTTAGCCGTTGCCTAGTCATCACAGATAAGTTGCCTAGGGCTTTGTCCTGGGACCAACTAAGGGTCATTTGGAGAGGGGACCAATAAAACTCTAGCTGCTAGTGTTCATTTTGGTGGCAGTGGTGGTGGTGTTTTTAAATGAGAGTGTTGAACAAGAGCAGGAGTTCCGACTACTCAGAATAATGTTTTGAAAGATATAAAATAAATACAGAAGATCAAAGGAAACTAATTATATTGAATTACTGTTATCAAAATAATTTTTGAAAAGTTCACAAACAGGTTAACAACCCCTGGACTAAAGTGCTTTCTAAGATCCCTCTCCAGTGCTAATACTAAAGTCACTAAACATTTATTAAGTACCGACTATGGGCAAAGTCCTGTGCTAGCTATTAGTAATAGAAAAATACACATGAAACCTTCTTTGCCTCAGGGGGCTTACCTTCTACCAGGATCCATCACATACAGAACAGGTGGGAAACAAGCATTATGGGCCAGGGACTGTCCTCCCAACCCTGAAAAGTAGGTGCTATTATTACCCTCACTTTACAGTTAGGGAAACTGAGGCAGACACAGAGGTTAAATGACATGCTCAGTCATACAGTTTGTATCTGAGGCTAGATTTGAACTTTCCAGGCTTAGCACTCCATCCACTATGCCACCTAGCAGCCTCTTTATGGGATTTTTATATGTTTGCATAAGCAAATATATGATAATTTGGGGGAAAAACCATTTAAGACTTAGGGAAACTTTGGGTGGGGCAAAATGGACCACATTCAGATATTCCCTGGAAGTATAAACCAAAGAGTTACTTAGTGAGAAGACTCCAAAATTGCACCTAGTCAGTGCTTCCAGTAATAGGCCCAAAAGCCTTTGTCATTTCTGTCTTCAAAACATCTCTTCTACATCTTCTTCCTTCCCCTTCACACAGCTGTCACCCTAGTGCAGGCCCTGTTTGCCTCATGCTGGTGGCTCTGCATGCCTTAAATCTCTCCCCACTCTGCACTTAATTGCCAAAAGGATCTTAGTAAGGTTGAGCACTAACCATGTCTATGGCTTTGTCTGTCTCTCTCACCACACACACACACACACACACACACACACCCCTTAATAAATTCCAGTAATTTCCTAATACCTCCAGGATCAAATATAAAATCCTGTTTGGCTTTTCAAGACCTTCACAGCTTTGCCCCTTCTTGCTTTTCCAGTACTGCTGTACTTTATTCCCTTCCACACACTCCAGGATGAAGCAACACTGGCCCACTTTCTGTTACTTGCGCATGGCAGTCCATCTCTCCACTTGGCCTCTTGTCTGCCTATCCTCCATACCTGGAATGTTCTCCCTCCTCACATCCACCTTCTGCCTTCCCTGACTTTAAGATAGTGCAAAATCCACCTTTTGTAAGAGAACTTTTCCAGTCCTCCCCACTGCTTGTGCCTTCCTGAGATTACCTTCCATTTACCAGGTATATATATCTTATGTGTACATAGTGGCTTGCAAGTTATCTCCTCCACTAGAATGTGAGTTCCTTGAAATAAGGACTGAAATTTTTGCCTTTCTTTGTATCCCAAATGCTTAATGCAATGCCTGGCACACAGTTAAGTGTTTAATAAATGCTTATTGATTAACTAATATTATGCTGATTGCATCAAACTTGGAACATTGTGGGATCTCCTAATGAGGTCTTTAGTCACTCAAAAGAGTTTGTCCTGTCTCCCCACACTGGAAAAATCAAGTAGGTATAGAAGACCTTGAGATGCATTAAATGCAGTGACCCTTTCGGGCAGGTCCTATACGTAGATGGGTGATGAATTGGGCTCAGAATTGATTTAAAATGGTAGATCAACTTTGATTGAGAAATTATGCGGTACTTTTAATAACCGTCAAACAGAGGTCTGTCTACATTTTTTACATCAATATTCTCCTGATACCCTATAGCCAAAAGTCATCAAATACACTCTCCAAAGAATAAAAGTTGTGGTTTGCCAAGGGGAGGTAGAGAGGTACATGATGAGCATGAGTAGGCTGCCATAGAATTCTGCAGGAGTGGTGATGGAAAGGGTATCATTGAACAGGTGTTTGATTAGAAAAGGAAGTGGGCTGGCCATGTGGCCAGGTTGAGGAATAGCCAGTAGATAGCCCTTATGCTTCATTGGTATCTCTGCAATGCAAAAGATCAGTGACATGTTTGGTGGGCTTTTCTTGGGAAGACAAGGGTATGACAAAATGAGAATGCTTCCGTAGGTTCTAATCTGCATCACTGGAGGGAGAGTGTCTAGATTGATGAGATCAGAGATTGAAATATTAAAGATGATAATGTGTTTGGTTGATTAGGAGGAGCATACTTCATGGCGTGTTTTGGGGAACTCTGGCTCTTAGGGGTCCTTCAGGTGATTTGAGGGCCAGTTAATTACAGTACGGGAAAAAGCATTGCATTTGGAGTTAGAGGACCTAAGTGCGGGAAGTCAGCCTCTCTGGGCCTCAGTTTTCTTAACTGGAAAATGAGAAGGTTGGACTAAACCACTTGACCACTTCTGAGATACTTTTCAGCTCCAAATCTGTGATTTCATAAACATGATTCTACTGACAGAAATTAATTTTATTCAGGACAGCCCTCTTTGATCTTACTCTTGATAAAAATATCACTTTCCCATGGCTTTTGTATTTGTCTTTTCTTTTTATATTCGTGGGCAGGACTCAGTGGGAATCCGTGATCCATGAAGTCTTGTATCATCTCAGTGAAATGGTTCCTGGGCTAAGAAAAGATCATGGACCACTTGGTTTCAGGGTGGATAGGAATTTCAAAAGCAATATAAAAGCATACTTTCTTGGAGTACCCAGCCTGCACTCAGAAGGGTCTAGGGCAAATCCCAAATTTCTGTTCCTTACAGCCATATCTGTAAACATCCTGTCACCAGGAGCAGCAAGAAAAGAGACAGAATCCATTTTGTCTCCCACTATGTTGCCCAGTGACTGTCAAGACAAAGCATGACCGTAGATGAAAATTTGGAATCTGTACCAGGTCTACATAGTGTTCAGGTTAATAGCCGTTGTTAACAAAGGCAGTCAGACATTGAAAGAAAGAAATCATCATACAGAAATCTTTTCATTTTTCAGTTCATGTGCAGGTTTGAGGTATTTCTGTTTTGAATATAGGAAAATCCATTTTAAAATGATAACAGACTTGATTTGGATAGCTGTGGATCAGGTGTACAAATTTCAACTTTAAAAAATTTCTCCTCATCCCACCTACTCATCAAAATACAACACTTCGAACATGTTTCTTCTCAATTAAAGCGGTACCCAAGACTTGGTCCTCTACCATACTAGTAGCCAGGAGGTCTGGCATGGGATACCCCTCTTCTTCATCCTCAATTTTTCTACCTACAAAAGGAAAAAGAGATATTTTCCTGAAGTCTTGCAAAGTTCTTAGGAGGAAAAATAGTACATAAGTTCACTTTTTATTAGTTGTTTGACCAAATGTTTTTGTTTGTGTTTTAGGGTAAAGTAGCTGAGCGGGGCACCCATAATAGTCTCCTTGCCAGCCCTGGGAGCATCTATTCTGAAATGTGGCATGCCCAAAGCAGCCCTATGTCAAATAATAATAATCCTAAGTGGGAAGTGCGGAAACAACAGCCATCCAAAGAGGAAGAGAGGAAGAAGCTCCAAGAAGAAATTATCAACAGTGTTAAAGGCTGTGGAAACTGTTCCTGCTAAACTCCGCAAAGCATTTTAATTGTTTCTTTAAAAAACAAGCAAAACTACAAGGGACACATTTGCACTGAAGCAGAATTCCTCATTTATTTAAAAACAAAAGCAGAAAATCTGACATTCCCCTCTTGTAAAATTGTTCTCTGAGGTATCAGTTCTTTGGCCAAAGGATTTTCTCTCCCCGTCTTTCTCAGTCTCTCTCTGTATACTCCTTCCTCTCTCTGCATTCCCCCTCCACACTGCCCCCCCCCCCAAAAAAACCCCACCCTACTCTTTTTCTAGTATCCTTTTATTCCAACATTTACCATTAGAAGATAAAACACCACCAGCCACTCCCAGGGTTTTTTAGTTGTTTGAATGGTCACACTGGAACTGGGCTATGTTCTGATTGGTGTAACTTCCCCCACAGTGATTGATTTGTTAAAGTGTTCACCTCCATACCCAGCTAGATCATGTGAGTTTACACATTACTGTGAATTATTTCAGATTATCTTTATGCTAACGATTTGGTTGAAAAGAGTTTCTATCCTTAAAGAAAAAAAGAGAAAAAAGAAAGAAAACGTCTTATAGTTGCCTGCCTTCTTGAAATATTGCATTGATCTGAAGGCTAATTGATAAGCACATTCAAAGCCACAGATTTCCAGTCCTGCTTTATAGGTCAGCTGTGGTAGTCGATAAAATACCCCCCTACCTTATGTTGTTTCAGGTGTTTTGGCGGAGAAATTCCCCTGAACCCATGTTGGTGAGGAAGATGTTCCACTGAGGCTCTAGGCTGAAATGGATAGTTTTGGCAGGTGGACAGGTGATTGTTAGAGCTCTCAGTATAATTTGCAAATAACCCTTCAGATTTAAGGAAACTTAAACTTGTTCTTTTTCTAAATGTTCTTTTCTTTTACCATCTGAAATTATGCAGAGGAATGATGGGGTTTTTGAGTGAAGCCACTTCCATTTAAAAATCATTAAGGACTATTAGGAACCCAGGGAGGATTGGTCCTACTCTCTAGGTGAGGAACAGAGGTCATTAATCTCAGTTGACACTTCAAGTTCTAGGTAAGATCTTCCCTCTTGGCTCAGCAATTAGATGTGTCCTGTACTTTGCTGTGTAGCAGGGAGGAGCCCCAACAGGCAATCAGATTTTACCTTCCAGGAACAATTAGCAAAACTCTTCGATACTTGTGTGAGTTGATGACTGGGTCTCTTATCCTCATGGGTGGTCATTCATTTTGAAAAACTTTTTGATCTCCTATAGTGTGGAAGAATTCACACAATTGTATATAATAAGATTTTTTTTTCTCAGAAAAAAAAAATCAGACTATTTTAATTGTTATTATTTTGAGGTTTTAATGTGCATTGTGTAACAGGAAATATGGGAGAGTTCCTGTGGATTTATTTATGTGTATTGAATCAGTAGATACCTGGATCTTACCTAACTCAGGTATCCAGTTTTATTATATCTGAGCAAATCTAGGGAGATGAGTAACTGGAAGCCAGTACTTTAAGGGATAGTCTTTGACACCAGAAATATGTGAAGCAGGAAACTGCTTTTTTAAGGTTGGCATTAAGAAAAAAGTGCTTAATCAGCTGTAAAATGTTATTCAGACATTATATCCTCTTCATCCATAGGCATTGGTGATATCCTGAGGAATAAAGTTACTGTTTCTTTTTCTTTTCCTTTTAAAAAAAAACAAAAAATAAATCAGTCACATTCCTGGAAATGTGCTAAGGAGCTCCATGTCACTTTTTCTCCTTTGCCCCCCCCCCCCCCTTATAGATATGTTCTTTAGCTCAGAGGAAAAAGGAAAGCAACATGTACAGTGCTCTAACTTGGAAGTCAGAGGCCCTGAGTTCACACCTTTTCTCTGAGTGACCTTTGACTTTCTCTCCCTGAACCTCAGTCTTCTCAACTGTAAAATGAGGGTTTGGGACTACATGATGGTCTCTGAGATCCCTTCTAGCTCTATGATCTTATAAAGATAAAGCTCAGTTAAATAATCAAGAAGGTAGGAATGAAATAACCTTTCTTAAATACATACATGTATGTTTGGAGTCAAATCTTTCAGTATACAAATAGGACACTTGGTTAAGGAAAGGCCAGGATTATTCAAATATTGTAAGTAGGTGATGATTTCTTCCCCAGAGCTTATCTAAAGTTTGTCTAGATGTGATCCTGAGTCATTACAGTCAGGGGGCTGGACACTGCCATTGGATAATTAGGCAACATTTTCAGTATGTGGCCTGAAAAATGCAGTTGTCCTGGGGTCAGAACCATGACTTGGAGGAAAATGTCTTTTCTCACAGAATCATAGGATGTTAGGATTTTAAAAGACATCTGGCACAATTGAGAGAAACCTCCTATTTTTGCAGATGTATCACAATGGCCACATTGGATTCTAGAACTTTTGAAGTGTAAGGGCCCTTAAAGATCTACTGGAGCCAACCCCTTAATTATTTTCCTGATGAGAACATCCAGGTACCTCAAAATGAAGTGAGCTGGGGATGGCACAATGGATAGAGTAGTGACCCTGGAGTCAGAAGGACCTGAGTTCAAATATGATCCTCGGACACTTGACACACTTACTAGCTGTGTGACCCTGGGCTAGTCAACTCAACCTGATTGCTGCTGAGGTGGGAGGGGGTCGTTTTTCTCTCCCCCTCCCCCAATGAAGTGAGCTGCCCAATTTCACACAGTCAATCAGTGGCAGAGCAATGACTTGAATCCAGGGCTCTCAGTTCCTGGTCCAGTCCTCTTTCCATTCTGTCGCCCTTGTTGTCCCTGTGGGGAATAAGCAAGGAC
>CM053582.1:38819533-38941782 GCA_028627135.1 Pseudochirops cupreus | reverse complement strand
TTTTGGGTAGATTGATTGGTATGGCACTAAATATGTAATTTAATTTAGGTAAAATTGTCATTTTTATTATATTAGCTCGACCCAGCCATGAGCAATTGATGTTTTTCCATTTAGTTAGATCTGACTTTATTTGTGTGAAAAGTACCTGGCCACTTCTGCAGTAGCAAAACTTACTTAGAAAACAAGAGGAGCAAGGAAAATACCAGTTCCTTTGTCTACCTTAAGGTTCTTATGCCCTGTGAAGCAGGCAGTTATTCAGTCCTTTCAGTCATGTCTGAGTCTTTGTGACCCCATTTGGGGTTTTCTTGGCAGAGATACTGGAATGTTTCGCTGTTTCCTTCTCTAGCTCATTTTACAGATGAGGAAACTGAGGCAAACAGGGTAAAGTGACTTGCCAGGGTCACATAGCTAGAAAGTGTCTGAGGCCAGATTTGAACTCAGGAAAATGAGTCTTCCTGACTCCAGGCCTGACACTCTATCTACTGCAGTCACCTACTGCCCTGAGGCAGGTAGTACAAGGATCATTGTCTTAGAAAAGCTGAACTTGTGAGTTGGACAGGATCCCAGTGGCCAATGAGTTCAGCTCATGCCTGACCTGAAAGGGAATTGCCACTATGGCAAACTCAACAAGTGTTCATCCACCCTCTGCTTGAAGACCTCCAATGAAGGAGAGCTGGAGAGCCTACCACCTCCCAAGGCAGCCCCATCTTTTTTTGGACAGAAGGACACTTTTCTTGGATCAGATCTGGATTGGCCCTTTTGCAACTTCCAGTCATTGCTCCTGGTACTTCTCTTTGGGTCCAAACAAAGTTGAAACTCTCTTCTATGTGACAACCCTTCACATACTTGAGAAGAGCTTTCACATCCACTCCTATCCCCAAATCTTCTCATTTGAAGGCTAAACATTTCCAGGTCTTTCAACCTATCCTCACAGGACCTTTACTCAAGGCCTTTCACCATAATGGCTGCCATTTTCTGGAAGTTCTCCAGCTTATCAGTGTCCTTTCTCAGCTATGGCACCCAGAACTGAGCACAAGATTCCAGATATGGTCTGAAGAGAGCCGAGGTCAAAGGGACCACTACCACCTCCTTACTCCTGGAAGCTCAGTCTCTCTGAATGCTGCCCAAGGTCACATTTGCTTTTTTGCCTGTCATATCTCACCATTGACTAATCTTGAGCTTGCAGTCCACTAAAACCCCCAGATTGTTATCTGACAAATTACTGTCTAGCCAGGCCTCTCCCATCCTATCCTTGGGAAGTTGACGTTTTTGCTCCCAAATGCAAGATTTTACATATATCCCTACTGAACTGCATCTTTGATTCAATCCAGTATTGTGACCTCTCAAGATCTTTGTGTATCCTGACCCTTGCCATCCAGTGTGTTAGGTATCCCTACCAGCTTTGTGTCATATGTAAATTTGACAAGCATGTCATCCTGGCCTTTATCTAAGTCACTGGCAACAAATGTTCAGCAGCACTAGGCCAAGCATAGATCCCTGGGGCACTCCACTGGAGACCTCCTTTCAAGTTGCCATAGAACTCTTAATGATTACTCTCTTTTCAACAATACATTCAACCATCCAAGCATATTATTATATAGTTCATATCTCTCTAGCTTTTCCATGAGGTACTTTTTGAAATGATTTATTGAAGTCTAGGTAAACTATATCTACAGCATTTCTCTGATATACTAGTTTAATAACCCCATCCAAAAAAAGAAATAAGGTTAGGCTGGCATGACCTGCCCTTGTGACACCTTTGCAATCACTGTTTCCTTTCCAATAACATCTCTTTATTGATCCATTCTCAAATTTCCCCTGGAATCAAAAGCAAGCTCCTGGGCTGAGAGTTGACAGACTTGCTTCCCTTTTTAGAAAATCATTTGCCCTTCTCTGATCTCATGACACCTCTCCCATGAACTTTCAGATAGCATTGACAGGGGCTTACCAATCATATCCATTCATTTGTTCACTATCTGAGCATTCTGTTCTCTTCTTCTGAGCCAGGAGACTTGCATTTACCAAGGGTAACCAGGTACTCTCACTGTGTCCTTACTTATCTTACATATCAACCCTGTTAACCACTTTTGCTCTATCACTTCCAGGCTTTCAAGACTTTGAAAAAAATTAATCTAGGTCTGTGATTTCATAAAACATTAAACAGTTTTATTTACACAGTAAATGACACCAAAAGGACTAGAATCCAAGCACATGGAGTGTAAAGAGACACCCCTGGCCCCTCCAGTGAAACACCTTCCCTCTCCCAGGCACCTGTTCAGTCCTCATGGCTTATAGTCGGAGGTGTGCTGGTAAATGTTTAACAATCAGATCTCTGGAAATCATGACACATTTTAAAAGTTTAATCTGCGGATCACTAACATTTTCTCCATTACTTTCTTAGGGCTAGACCACCAAGTAAACAAATTGAGTCCTGATTTGTGGTGGTTGCGATTTATTAGGTATAAATGATCACACTGGAAATTATGAGCCAGTTTGAGCTGGCCCCAGCATGCCCCCACTTCTAGTACTGAGCCAACACTGGGGGAAGTTACCAAAGGCTGCCTCTCCACATCACTGCACCTCCCAAAGCTCCCTGTGTCTGCCCTAAGTTATTCTTTCACTGGGAACTTTTCTTTTCGTAGGTCTTCCCTATAGAGGCCTCTACCTATCTGTTGTGACTGTCATTTGCTCCCGACAAATGTTAGCTTGTTTCTCTTGGCTGTTTAGCTTTCTTCTAGTAAATTGTGCTAGTTTCCTCTTCTCAAAGGAATTAGCTCTTGGGCAGCCAGTCCAAGGAGTGATAAGACCCAACAGTGTTATGCTCTTTTATGCCTCTGGATCCAGAGTGGCTATAGTCTTTGGAAACTTCTTGTTTTACAGCTGCGTCCCACAGCTTCGTGTGAAACACTGTGGGTCTCTGATTGTAACCATGATTAATCTCTGAGTAGGTTCAAGGTAAATCTCTCCTGTTTACCTTCTTCCTCCAGGATCCGTGTGGCATGCCTCCCACTCCCATCAGCCTGTGCCACTGAGTCTTTAGGGGTTTGAAGAAGCCCTCTTTTTTGCTCTCCATTTAGCTTTTCCAACTCTGGTCATTCTCCAGAGCAGCTGTAGGAGGGTAGGCAAATCATCCCAGGCTAATTTTCAAAAATTTCCGGAAGAGAGTAGAGTGGGAGACATCAGCAGCTGGTTCCAGGGACTCAGAGGGAGAGGAGATTTGGGCCTTTACTGCTGAGTATTGGTGTGGGATCTGGCTGGCTGTCAATTTGTAATGATTCAAGTTAGTAAGTGTTTACTATGTTCAAGGACCAAGGCTTATGTTTCCAAGACGACACTTACTCATTTGCAGGTTATTTGATGCTCTTCCTACATATTCTTCCTTTAATATCCAAATACATAGCAGCCTCAGCCTTTGTCCCCTTCCTTTGCTTTGTCAGGTTGGGCTGGCCCAGGCTGGAGAAAGACTGTTTAGATTGGGTTTTGAGGAACATCCTCATGAGAATCCAGATGGCTGTCTCGCAGTGAGAAATAGACATTGTCCAGGGCACAGAGAACTCCCCTACCTGCTCCTTCTTCTCTCCTTTATCCCCCTCTTGTTACTCCTCTTTATGCCCTTCGTGTTTCTCTCTTTTCTCTTCATCCTTTTTTTCTTGAAAAAAAGTTTTATTGATTTTTTTTCTTAATTCATCCCTTTTTGCTTTTCCGTAACCCTTCTCTCACAAAACTCTTTCCTTGGAATGAACAAAGAGTTAAGCAAAACACACTATGGTCACAGCTGTATCTGATGGTGCATATAACAGTCTGTACCAGTGGTCTTCTAACCTTTCTGAGAGGAAGGAAATGTGCTTCATCATCAGTCTTTTGGAATGAAGATTTTTCTTGTTGTTTTTCAGTTATGTTTGACACTTTGTGACCCCATTTGGGGTTTTCTTGGCAAAGATACAGGAGTGGTTTGCCATTTCCTCCTCCAGTTTATTTTACAGACAAGGAAACTGAGGCAAACAGGGTGATGTGACTTGCCCAGGGTCACACAGCTAGGAAGTGTCTGAGACTAGACTTGAACTCAGGAAAATGAGGAAATTAAAGCAATCCACTAAGCCCCCTAACTGCTCTCCCAATCAAGATTGTGCATTGCTTTTGATCTCAATTGTGATTTTTTTTGTGTGTTAATAAAATAATGATAATGGCTAGTTATGTTGCACTTTACATGTATTGAATCCTCAACTGTTCTGGTGCTATTATCCTTAAAGTGACTTTGACTTGCCTAGGGTCACACAGCTAATAAATGTCAAAGGTAGGATTTGAACTCAGGTCTTCCCCACTCCAAGTCAGATGCTTTATCCACTATCATCTAACCACCTCTGTTGTTTTCATTTACATTATTGAGGCTATGGTGTGCTTTGTTGTCTGTTTGTGTTGTCTCCTCCTCTCAGAATGTGAGCTCCTTGAGGGCAGAAACTTTCTAGCTTTTGTTTTTGTTTCCCCATTCTGTAGCACAACGCTTTGCACGTTTTGTTGTTTTCTTGATTCTTCTATCTTCTCTTCATCAGTTCATACAAGCCTTCCCATGTTTCTCTGAGCATTATTTCTTACATTTATTATCACAGTTTGTCCATCCATTCCCCAATCAATGGGCACTCCCCTTGTTTCCAATTTTTTGGTAGCACAAAAGTGTTGCTATTAATATTTTGGTATATAGGGGACCTTTATTTTCTGTTGTACCTCCCTAGTGTATATGCCCAGAAGGGAGATCACTGGTTCAAAGGATATGAAGCACTCTGTAACTGTTCTCACATAATTGCCAGATTGCTTGCCAGAAGCGTTAGATCAATTCAAAGCTATGCCAACAGTGTATTAGAGTGCCTGTTTTCCCACAGACCCTCCAGCATTGACCGTTTCTGTCTTTGCCAATTTGATGGGTGAGAGGTAATACCTCAAAAGGTTGTGTTTTGTATTTCTTTTATTATTAGCTATTTAGGATATTTTTCATATAATTGCAGACAATTTATAGATCTTATCTTTTGTTTCAAAGTAGATTTATTGATGCCTTTTGTTTTTGCATCACATTCATTTCTTTTTTTAAAAAATTATTCGGAACCCAATGAACCCTAAAAAATATTTCTAAATATAAAACAGAACAGAGAAAGAGGGTTATTTGTTAAACCACAAACCATATATGGTTTACTTTTAAAATGTGTGTGTGTCTGCGTGCAAGTGCACACACTCATTAGATTTGGCATGTTACTTTCAAAGCTGTCCTGCTTGCCAATGTTTCCTTCTGAATTTCTCTTCTCTTCTGTGCATTTAAAAAATTACTTCAATGACTCTTCTTTCTCCTCCTCCTCTTCCTCCTCCTCCTCCTTCCTCTCTCTTCCTTCCTTTTTCTCAACACCATCAATATCCTGCCCCCAATGAAAAAAGGAAAACACAATCTTTGTAACAAATAAATTTAAAACATTTGCCATGTGCACAAATATATGTCTCAGCACCTGGAGGTCATCATTCCTCTATCAAGAAGCAAGTAGCATGCTTCATATCAGTACTCCAGAATATCACATTCATTTCTTTCTTTCTTTCTCTTTCTTTCTTTTTTAAATTTTTAAATTTTTTGCTTTTTTTTTTTTGGAGGGGGGAAGGCAGGGCAATTGGGGTTAAGTGACTTGCCCAAGGTCACACGGCTAGTAAATATGTCAAGTGTCTGAGGTCAGATTTGAACTCAGGTCCTCCCAACTCCAGGGCCAGTGATCTATTCACTGCACCACCTAGCCACCCCTGGGAAGTATCTCTTCTTAACTTTTCTCCAGCTCCAAGCTCAATTGCACTGCATTCATTTCTCTTTTATTATTTCTTACATTTTTTTATTTTGATCATGACATTGATGGCTTTTCTTGTTCTGTTCATACTTGTTATCAGTTCATATAAATCTTCCCATGTTGTCTTCACATTTGTAAGTTTCAAAAAATATTCCCTTATATTTAGGCATCAAAATTTGTTAAGCCATTCCCCAGTTGATGGGAATATATTTGTTTCTAGTTCTTTGCTACCATGCAAAAAAGTGCTGCTATAAATATATATGTTAGTATATGTGGGACCTTTCTGTCTTTGACCTCCGTGGGTAATATGCCTTGCAATAGGATCTCTAGGTAAAAAGATACAGATAATTTAATCACTTTTAAAAAACTGTATTTCCCTGTCGTTTTTCAGAATAATGATGGTATTATATCTCTACCAATAGTCTGTTAGCATGTCTGTCTTTCTGCAGTGCCTCCATCATCGAGTATTTTAATTTTTTGTTGTCTTTGCCAATTCACTGGGTGTGAGGTGAGACCTTGGAATTGTTGTGATTTGTATGTCTTTTATTGTTAGTAATTTTGAGCAATCTTTCATTTGATTGTTTATAGTTTACGATAATTCTCTTAAGACTATGGGTTACTTATCCATTGGGGAACAAACCTTAGTCTAGGAGTTTGGTTCAGTTTTGGAAACGTTTTGGATTTCAGATTTTATCAAAAGTTTGGTGCAAAGATTTTTTTCCTGCTCAACGGTTTCTCTTTTTATTCTAGTCACATTCGTTTTGTGCATCGAGTTCTTATTTTTATATAGCTTAAATTGACAATTTTGTCTTTTGTGATACCCTCTATCTCTTCTTTGATTACTAATTTCCCACCTTGCGAAAGTTATGAAAGATACCTCCTTCCACACTCCTCTATTCGTTTGTTATCGTGTGACCTTTTATGCTTGGGTTGTATAACCATTTGGAATTTATTGTGGTGCATGGTGTTAGGATGCTGGTCTAAATCTATTTTCAGCCGTGCTACATTTACATTTCCCTATCAGTAATTATTAAATAGGGAGACCTTCCTCCAGTAATTTGTGTTCTTGGGCTTATCAAACACTGGACTGTTGTCTCTAATTGTTTTTGCATTTTACTTGTCTATTTTTTAATGAGTACAAAATAATTTTGACAACTACTGGTTTATATTATAGCGTGAGATCTGGTAATATTAGGCCTCTTTCATTCTTGCATTTTTTTTCGTTATTTCCCTCAAAACTCTTGACCTTTTGTGCCTTCCAATGAATTCTGTTGTTATTTTGTCTAGTTCTACAAAGCTGCCTGTGGTCATTTTATTAATATAGCCCTAAATCTGTAAGTTCGTTTAGGGAGCAATAGCATTTTCATTAAGCTGGTGTTGTAGAACCATAAGCAACGTGTCTCTTTTTCCCACTCCCCAGAAATAAAGTAAGGCAAAAAAAGAGGAGTTCTTTCGGTTTTTTGGATTTTGTAGTCCTACCTCTGGCATAATGGGTTAACACCGAAATGTTTTATGCTTTTTTATAATGGAATGGAATTTGTCTATCTCTTTGTCCCGGGTTTTGTCAATAATATACTGAGAGGTTAATGATTTCTGGCAGTTTGTTTTGCATCCTGATACTTTACTGAAGGTATTAGTTTTGATTCGTTTTTTTCCCATCGAATTTTGGGGCTTTTCTAGGTGAATCAACAGATTTTCTGCAAATGGAGATATTTTACCTCCTTCTCGACTGTTTGTTCCCCAGATTTTTAAAAATTTAATCGCTACAATTAGCATTTCTAATACTATATTAAATAATGGCGGAAATAGTGGGCACCATTCTCTTGCCCCCTTCTTATAAGAAAACTTTCCAGAATTTCTCCATTACAAATTATTTTAGCTTTGGGTTTTATGTAGATTCAGTTGATCGTATCAAAGTAAAGTCCTTTCTTTCATATACTCTTAGTGTTTTTGACATAAAGGGGTGCTATATGTGGTCAAAGGCTTTTTTGATGTGATCATGAGGTTTTTTTAAAAAAACTGTTTTGATTAATATCATTTGTTATATTTGTCGTTTTCCTAACATTGAACCACACCTGCATTCCTGGTATAACCCAATGTAAACATATTGAATAGTTTCAAAAATATATCGTGATAGTCTCTTTGCTAATATTTCGTTTATTATTTTTACATCAACTTTCCTTAGTGGTATGTGATACAATTATTTCCCCTCGGCTTTCTCTCTTCCGGTTTGAATATCTAGCACATATTTGTCCCAGAGGAAGTGTTTAGTAAGGTGGGTTCTCTATTTTTGTGAAGTTTATATAGAATAGGAGTTAATTGTTCTTTAAATATTTCATAGAATTCACTTGCTAATCCATCTGGGCCTGCTTTTTTCTTTCTTTTCTTGGATTCATTTATGGCTTGGTTAATTTCTCTTTCTTAAATCAGGTTGATTAGATTTTCTATTTTCTGTTCTGTTAACCTGAGTATTTTATACAGATTGTCTCAAAAGTCTGAATGTCGTTTTGAGTTTTAATCTACACCTTTAAAAGCTTAAAACCTCACTGACTTTTGGGATGCCCCGTATTTCGTTAATATTCATCTCTTTCATATAAGTTTGTAGTTTTCTTGGCATATAATTGGGTATAATAGTTTCTGATAGTTCAGAAGAACTCATGATGAAAAAATGCTGTCCATCTCTGGAGAGACAACTGATGAACTCTGAGTGCAGATTAAAGAAAGATTTTCTCCCGTTCTTTTTTTTTTCTTGCTTTTTTTCTGAAACACAGCAAATATGGAAATGTTTTGCATGATTTCACATGTCTAATTGATATTATTTTGCTTGCTTTCTTGGTGGGTGGGGAAAGGGTGGAAGGGAGGGAGAGGATTTGGAACTCAAAAATTAAAAAGAAATGAATGTTAAACATAAATAAATGTTTAAAAAAAGAAAAAATAAGGCTAAATGAAACCAAAATACTACGCAAATAAAAAGAAACAATACCAATTGTTAAAAGTGTTTTTCTTTATCTCAAGTCTAGATTTGCCTTTATGTAGTTCCCCTCCCCTCCACCATGATTAGTCCTAGTTCTGCTCTCTGGGGCCAAACATGTCTGATCCCTCTCTTAATGGTGAAGCCTGGGGTCACTTCTGATTCTGGTGAGTTAAGAGGAAGGCTACAGAGTACCAAAGAGGATGAAGCTAACTAGGGAAATGAAGGCCTGAAGAGGAGAAGAGACTTGGTTAAAGTGACTCTGGAGGAAGTAGATCCAGGGTTCTTTTGATTTCAGAGAGTGTTCCTGCTACAACACCACATGACTTCCATTTGGTTTCCCCCGCTCTGCCATGCTCAGTTCTAAGGGCCCTACTAGCCCTAACATCATTTGTTCCAACATCCCACCCAGCTCTGATGTTCTGTGTTTCAAAGTCCCTTTTAGCTCTGACATTGTTCTAATAACATTTCTAACTCTGCCGTTCCAATGTTTCTAGACCCCTTCCTAAAATGCTTTATTGCAAGATCCCTCCCAGCTCTAACTCAGTCTGTTCCAAGGGCCCTCCCAGTCCTCAGATTGTGTTCACTTTATTGAGAACTGAGCAGAACTGTTTTTCCAACACCAACAAGGTGGACTCCTAAGTTATGTTCCTATCTAAAATGAGTTGAAAGCTCTTGCACAATCAGATGAGCAAGTAAATGCATTTGAAAATAAGATCAGGACAAATTGACCAGGCTTTGTACCTCTCATAGCTCCACTCATGTTCTGCCTCATATTGTAGCTCTTTGTGTACTAGGCTTCTCCCTGGTCAGAGAATTCTTCTGTTGAGAAAAGACTTCTCTCTACTGCACCTTAGAAGCCTGCCTGCCCCACCCCCCCTGCCCAACACCAGCTGGAGGGGCTTAGAGTAGATCTGCCATAAATGTTCGAGTGACTACCTTCATTTATTAGCATTCAATCTTGTCCTTTCAGGGAAGGAAGAAGAACTACACACCTGCAAGAGAAGAAATTGGGTCTATTAGTCTGTGAGTCAGCAGCTAACATCCATGGTAACCCTCAATGGCCAACCGACCTTCTCATCTGCGCCTTAAAAGCTGTTTTCAGTAATAACAATGATCTAAAGCCATTTGGAGAGTTAGGAAATAACAGCCTGGTAAAAAGCAGACAAAGTTCTGCATAATGAGAAAGCGAAGCCAGCGTCTTGGCCACTCAAGGGAAATACCTTGCAGGAGGATAAGTACAGAAAGGGCTGGTGTTCGAGGGAGGGGGCCAGGAATCAGCATTAGAGAAATTGTAAATTTCCAAAGGGATTCTTATGCTTTCAATACTCACTGACTTTTTAAAGTGATGGGGAATAGGGACGGGCCTTGTGATTTCTTTGGTAAAGAGACTTCCTCTAATAGTACAATTCATCTAACCTTCTCTATGATTTAGAATCTTAGAGAGTTAATTGTCTGGGGCACCGAGAGGTTGAGTGACTTGCCTATGGTTGCATGCCAGCAGCATGGCAGAGGTAGGATTTTTTGAAGGCCAGTTCTGCCCTTCTCCCTCTCCTACCAACTCAAACACCTTTTAAACGACTCTAAGCACTAACCTGGGTAAATTGACTTCCTTAAATGAAATCAAGAACTTGAAGGCTAGAGGTCTTCAAGAGGAGGCTGGAGTGTTACTTCCCATCTGCCTACTGAATCTCCTCCCTCTATAACTGTCAGCATTTATCACATGACCTCATAACAGTGAGAAGAAGAGCAATTTACCTAAAATGAAAAGCAGTGTAATATCAAGAGAGCATCAAAGAGCAAATAGCAGAAAATAAATTCAATGTGGCCACTTGTTCCAAGCCATTTCCTCCTCCTGCCTCTGGGCCCATGGGTACCTAAGGCCATGAGTCCTCTCCTTCCTTCCACTTCCAGAGCTGCCTCACTGCCCTTCACTGGGAGCTAGAGAGCAGACAGGGTGGAAACCTGGCCCAGAAGATGAGAACAAAGGACTCTGGTGCTTCAGTGCTTGGTCTGTTCTTTGCCAATGGGTGAGGCTTACAGACTCAGTGGCCCTGATGAAGAGCAAGGTCTCCAGTGCAGGCACCTGAAGTTCTGTGGGCTAGAGTGAACCAATATATAGTTTGTGATCATATTTCTGAATCAGCGCTTAAATCCATTGTTGGCAGAAATGGGGAAAAACCAATAATTCCACCTCCCTAGCAGTTTGGGGCATGGATTGCAGAGTACCCTGTCTTAACAACCATTCATCTTTTTCCCCACTTGTTTCTTCTTTTCCTTCCCTGTCTTAACCTGGGGATTTCTTCTCCATTTTTGAGCATTGGTCTGTCCAAGCTAGGTGCACCAATCCTGTGACCCATGGTCATGAAAGCTGATTTGGAATCAATCCAGCTGCTGGAATCAATCGATAATCAAGCATTTATTAAGTGCCTACTATATGCTAGATACTAGGCTAGGAAAATGCAATTCAGAAAAACCTGGGAACCACATCTGCTCATATTTCTCTATTAAGAATGATGTGGTCTGTACAGCCTGTATTTGATGGCTTGTTCTTCCAGTGGGGTGGCTGACGAGGGAGGAAGAGAAAGAATCTAGAATTTAAAGTTCTATAATCAAATGTTAAAAATATATATGTATATATATATATATATAATTATTACTATTATTATTAACTACATCCAACTGGAACTTAAGATACACAGGCACTGTGGAAGGGAGATCCATCCTGCCCTATCAGAAAGTTAGAGGGGTGATGGGGGAGGACAAAGGAGAGATTAGATTGGGGGAGGGGTTATACAAAGGGATGGCTGTTTTGAGGTGTTGGGTAGGGGAAAGATGGGGAGAAAATTTGTAACTCAAAATCTCGTGGAAATGAATGATGTAAACTAAAATAAATAAAATAAAATATTAAAAAAAAAAAAAAGAATGATGTGGTCCAAAGGAAGAAGGTTTGGGATTTTTTTTTTGTATGGTTACCAAGGAAGCTTCTATTAAAAGTTAAATTGTCACTTCCATGATCTCTGAATCCAGGTATGTGACTCCCAGGAGTTGCCTGAGATGAATTCCCTGCAAACACTGAAAATAAAACATACAGTGTTATAACCTTCTGATCTGTAATTTGATCTAAGTGGACCTACAATGTCAGGGAGCACTCCTACTGTAAGGAAACAAAATGGCATTTTTGCTCATAAATCATTGTCTTCTGTGGAGTTTGGTTCACCACAGTCAATTCCCCGAAGCCTGTGAATTTCTGGGGGCATGGAGAAAATCAAGCTTCTGAATCTGAATCCCAGGCATAGACTTCAAAAGATATGGCCTAAGCAGCCAGTCTGACTTTTTCTTGAACAAGTCTTCATCACAGTACAAGGGACCCTCAAGATGGAATCATGTTCAGCTCGTCAATAGATTTGTCAAACTTTTCTGACAGGGGCATGTGATTTATTCCAAAGGGATGGCAAGCTGGGGAAGGGAGGAGGTGGGGCAAACTTAGAAAGGAAGATCAAGTAAAAAGGAAATGCATCTGTAAAATTTTTCCAAGAAAGAGAGACAAAAATTTTAATTGATTACTGTCTCACATTTGAAGTATTTAGAAACTATGACTCCCATTCCATGATGACAGCTTTAAACTTTCCCATATTTTAAATTAAATGTAGGTGTATTTCCATTTCACAGATGAGGAAATAAAGGTCTCTTCCCCATTTGAAATACTCCAATGGAGCTGTGAGCTTCTGTTGGAAATTTCCTCCAAGAATAGAGGTTGGAGTCATTGGATCATAGGAGCATAGATATAGAACTGAATGGAAGAGGTTAGGGAAGTCTAACCCCTCCATATTACAGATGAGGAAACTAAGGCAAATCATGTCTTAAACCAGGTTCACACAGCTAGGAAATGTCTGAGGCAGGATTCAAACTCTAGGTCTAGCACTCAATCCATTTTGTCACCTGAGTGCCAATAAAGCCATCCGAGCCTGACCATCCTGGGAGAGGCTTGGCAATATCCTCTTATAAGTTTGCCAAAGGGAGTCCACCCAAGGTGCTGGAAGCCATTTTCATTTTCTCCTGACATCTTGAGAATACTGATAGAATGTGGCCATTAAAGACGTGGACCTTTGTTTCCATGAGAAATGGGGTCATTAAAGGAATTCTGCAATTTCTCCAATACAATTTGGCCCACTCTCTTCTGCCTGTTATCTCTAGGCCCAACTTGTCCATTTGTGCTCTCTGTCCTATATATTCGTGTGAATAGACAAGTTCTAAATGGTGCCCATCAGAATTCATATTATAATCTGGGTAATAGACATTTTAATCCACTTGATCTCTCCTGTGCAGACAGATAAGTCTTTTGAGTGATCACGAAGCTCTTCCAGGAGGCTCTGCAGTATTCTAAGGCTGGACTCAATCATCACTAACAGGAGCATCTGAAGGACCTCACGATCCACAAGGAATCTCTCTTCTACTTGGACTGTGTATTGGATTTCTTCTATCACAGTGACTAACACCTTTGGTGAACATATGGCTTCTTCTTTTGTGCCTTGAGTGATATTTGTGATCAGAGCAATGTTATTTCTGTCATTATATTTTTCAAGGACTCTTGGCTGATGGAAAATTGTTTTTAATGCACAGTTTTATTCTACTAAATTAAATACTTTTTAAAAAATTAATAAACTATAAGCATATTGTAACCTTATATTCATTATATATTTTAGTCAATGGCAAAACGGCAGAGATATCGTCCATTGTTGGATACTGATTGTAAAAACCTGCTCCTAATAACACTGGCATTGAGTATGTCCTCATAAAGGGTTGTTAGTGTTCTTGTGATTATCTTTTGTTTGATATTGATAAGATCTGAGATTGTTTCCCCACCTTTGTTATCTTCTGCTCCTTCAGATACCTGCCTATTGGTCCTTTACCTTTGTCACAATTGTGTCCTACCCCAGAGCTCTTCTCTAGTCACATGGTTCAATCCAGCTGCTTTTCCCACCTCTCTTCTCTTTGGTATTCTTTCTACCTCTGCTATTAGCCATCTGGGACTATGATATAAGGGTCCAAGGGTGGGGGGTTCCACCATCCTTGGTGGTACTTTGTATTCAATCTGAACTTTGTCCTGACAAATCAGTGGTCTGACTGTCGTGGACAACCATTCAGGGATAACTCCACTTCGGTAACAAGTCTTTCCTATCCATTCAAATGTAAGGTAATTGTACATTTATAATCTTTATCAAAGTGCTTGCCTTCTCAAGAAGGGGAGAGGGGAGGGAGGGAGAGAGGGAATTTGGAACTCAAAAATTATTTTAAAAATCAAATATTAAAAATTGTTTTTTACACGTAATTGAGAAAAGTAAGATAAAAACATTCTTTTTTATGTATTTTTTTGTAGGGAGGAAGGCAAGGCAATTGGGGTTAAGTGACTTGCCCAAGGTCACACAGCTAGTAAGTGCGTCAAGTGTCTGAGGCCGGATTTGAACTCAGGTCCTCCTGACTCCAGGGTCAAAGCTCTATTCACTGCGCCATCTAATTTCCCCGATAAAAACATTCTTAAGAATAATGTATTTCATTCTTTATGGTGTTATTTTTTGTTCACTATGTCTAGGGCCTATCAATTCCATTCGGGAAATACTTGCTGTTGTGTAATCTACAAGTCTTTAGCTCCTGGTTCCTTTTTCTTGAACCAGACTTTCCCATATGTTTTCTGTCACTCACTTTTTCCCATCTTCCATTGAAGTCACTGAGTACCAGAGTGTATATTGATTTCATTTGGAGAGTCTTTTGTTTCTTCATCCTCAGCAAGGTAATAAACATTTATTGAGCTCTTACTAAGTACCAGGCACTGGACTAAAAGCTGGGAATACAAATCCAAGCAAAAAAAAGATAGTTCTATTCCTCATCACAGAAAGGGGAACTGAAAAAGGGGAGGGGTGGGAAGGTACCAGAGATGAGATATAGTGACTAAGTCTGGAGAGCAAGGAAGGTGACTGATGGTGGGGCATCAGCTACAGCTCTCTCTTTCAAACGCTTACCTCCATACTGCAATACCAAATGACCATTATCTCATTAGAATAATGTTTCTTGCTACCTTAGTGACCTTGGGCAAGTCGCTGAACCTCTCTGACTTTTAGTTTACTCATTTGTAAAATGAAGAGGTTGGACTATATGTCCTCTAAAATCCCTTAAGCTCTAAATTGATGATCCTCTGGTGATAGACAAGTTGCTGTCAGTGTTGGTGGATGGAGTTTCAACAATGGGAGTTCCCTATACTGCCCAAAGCACAGATCCTTGGAGTAGTCATGTATGTTTTTTAGAAAAAAAAGGCACTTAATGAAAACTATTTTTTAAAAAAAATCAATTTTAAGCTATTTTAAGCCATTGATTTAATCTTAATACTCATTTTTCACCCCTCTCCGAGCCCAACTTTCAGGAATGCATCAATTTTGTTAAATGTTGTAATTCTGTTAGGTCCTGAAAGAAGTGGATTAAAAAGAAAGAAAGCAGTTAGAAAATTTTTCATAGCATTTACAGCTAGAAGAGACTTAGAAATTCTGGAATATTTGACAGGTGGGAAGACTGAGGACCAGAGAGGGCAAGGTAGGTAGTACAGCGGATAGAGCTCTGGGCTTAGAGTGAGGAAGATCTGAATTCAAATTACTCATTGTTTGACCTTGGGCAAGGCACATAATCTCTCTTGGCTTAATTTTCCTCATCTATAAAATGAGGGAGTTGGATTCTATGGCTTCTAAGTTCTCTGGTCTAGCTCTAAACAGTTCCATAATCCTAAGTGTGACTTTTCTAAGGTCATACACTAAATTAGTGTCAAGGTGGCCTTAGAACCTTGGCCCAGTCCACTACACTATGCTGACTCTTATATTATCAGAGCTGTAACTAGGGTGAGGTCATTGGATTTTATCCTTGGGTGCTGATAGCCTAAGGGTGTCATTCCTAGTACCCCTCCATCAATGCCATGGCACTCAGCTTCCATAGCATGATAACCTCCTTTCCCTCAACTGACCTCAGGTTGCTTCCTACAAGAGTCCATTTACCATCATGCCCCTCCTCTGGTACCCACCTGCCCCCCAGCTGTTCTCTCCGCTCTCTATCTCTCCTTCCTCCTATGTATTAGGAAGTCAGGGGTCATCAGCTGTGATATAGAGGCACAGGTTGGACTCTAAGGGACAAGCCACCCTCACCCAGTGTGGCTGCACCTGACCTTGCTACTTTTCTCTTCATTTCTTCCCCTGCTTCTCCCCACCATTGAACCTTTGGCAGGTACCAGAATTATTCATTGAGGTTCTACATATTATTGTCCTTATGCACATACATTCATAAGCTCCTGGATTTAGAGCTGGAAGTGTGGTTCAAGTTCATCTAATCTAAACCTTTAGAGATAAGAAAACTGGAGTCCAGAATGACTTGCCCAGAGAGTGTCAGAGCTGGGATTTGAACTTAGGTCTTCTGACTCCAAAGCCAGCACTCATCCCACTGTTCTACACAGGTTCAATTTCTTGGGTGATATGAAAGGTTTGGAAGTGGTAGAGTCAGGACCAGGAACTCAGGTTTTCTGACTTTATGACTACTATTCTTTCAATATCACTGGATTTTCTAAACTTGAGTCTAGTAATCTACATACAATATTGATGGGTGTTACTTGAGTGATTGGGGAGCCAGGTTGGGGTAATAATATTCCTGTGACCTGGGGAAAGGATGTCAATGACAAGAGAAGAGGGAAGATATTCTCCTCTCCCCTTCAAAGCAAACAATTTAGTTGAGGAAACAGATCACAGACACACAAAACTCCCTGTGTGGTTTTGGCCAGGCTGCTCCCTGTCCTTGGACCTCAATTTCTTTCTCTGTAAAATGAGAGAAGTAGACCTTCACTAGACCCTAGCATTCCCTAAAGCTATTATCCCATATCTCTCCTCCTTTTCTTAACCAAACTCCTAGAAGAAGCTTTCTATACTCATTGTCTTCATTTTCTCTCCTCTCACTCATTCCTCAACCCTCTGCACTCTGGTTTCCAACCTCATCACTCAACTGAAATTGCTCTCTCCAAAGTTATAAATGATCTTTCTTCCTGAATGCTGTCTCCTTTTTGGCTTTTTTTTTTTTGGTGACACTATTCTCTCCTGATTCTTGTCCCACCTGGCTCCTTTTATGGCTCATCAAACAAATCATGCCTCCAAGTTGTGGCTGTACCCCCATAATTCTGTCCTTAACCTTCTTCTCCTTTTTTTTTGGAGGAGAAAGGCAGGGCAATTGGGGTTAAGTGACTTGCCCAAAGTCACACAGCTAGTAAGTGTTAAGTGTCTGAGGTCGTATTTGAACTCAGGTCCTCCTGACTCCAGGACCAGTATTCTATTCACTGTGCCACCTAGTAGCCCCTAACCTTCTTCTCTTGCTATACTCATTTCTCTTGGTGACTTCACCAGCTTCCATGGCTCTAATTAGAATCTCTATGCAGAAAGGCAGCTTGGCATAGATAGACAATTGACTTCAAAGCCAGGAAGACCTGGGATCAAGTATCTCCTGACACATAATGTCTGTGTGACTCTGGGCATGTCACTTAACTCCAAAGTGCTCTAGGAAACTCTGAGAGTTTATGTTGTAGGGATGGTACTAACTTGCATTAGTAGAGGGAGTTTCCTCACCTGGGAGTTTCTTCTATGAATGAAATCACAGCTCCAGCCCCTATCTCTATGTAGATGACTACCAGACTTGTTTATCCAGCCCGGTTTCTCTCCTGAGCTCAGGCTTGAACTACCAGCTGCTTTTTGGACATTTCCCACTGGATGATCTGTAGACATCTTAAACTCAACAGCCAAAACAGAACTCCTTATCTTAACCTCTCCACTTCCACACTTCCTAATTTCTCTTCAGGGTACTATTCACCCAAATTCTTAATCTCAGTGTCAGCCTCAACTCTGCATTCTCTTTCACCCCACACAGCCAATCAGTTCCCAAATTTTGTCATTTCTACTGTGACCCCATGTATTTCATCCGGCCACTGATCTCCCTTCTTCAAGTTTCTCCACTCTGACTGATTTTCCACAGAGTTGCCCGTGTGATTTTCCTTAAGTGCAACTTTGACCATGTCACTCACCTATTCAGTCAACACCTGTGGTACCCTAGCACCTCTGGGATAAAATAGAAACTGTTTTGTTTGACCTTTAAAAGCTTTTATAACTTGGCCCCAACCTAACTTTCCAGCCTCCTTGGAAATTCTTCTTCTTCCGGCAGTCTGCAGTCCACCTCAAATGACTCTCTTGCTCTTCCTCACATACAGCACTTCATCTCTCATTTCCTTGCCTTTGCACTGGCTGTGCTCCATACCTGGAATGCACTCCCTCCACACTTCTGCCTCTCAGCTGAAGCACCACCTTCCACAGGAAGCTTTTCATGATCCCCCAAGTGCTAGTGCCCTCCCTCCCAAACCTCCTTGTATTTCTTTTAGAATTTTCATGTATAGACCTATACATGTGCATGTTGTCCCCCCTATAGAATGCAAACTCCTTGAGGGCAGGCATTATTTCACTTTTGTCTTTGTATCTCTAATATCTAGTGAAGGACTTAGCACGTAGCAGGTGCTTAATAAATGTTTGTTGATTGATTGGTTAAAGAGGAGGGTAGTCTTGGCAGAATGACACAATGTGCTGGGGGAAGAGAAGAGCAGCACACAGAAGGCAGTGGGGGTGGGGGTGGGGTGGGAAGGAAAGCCAGCAGGCCAACACTTGTGTCTCAGCAGGTCTGGGGAGATGAAGGCTAGATGGCATCAGCAGACTCTGCTCCCTCATTACCTGAGAAAGCTAGATTCCTCCTAAGGCAGGCTGAAGGGAAATGGTGAGAAATAATTGGGGAACAACGGTGGAGAGTGGGGAGAGGACAGACTAGAGCAGCCTTGCCAAGCAGTTCATCATTTCCAGAAATCAGCTGCCATTGCCCCAGAGGATATGATGGGTTGCTGTCCCTTCTCTGCATATTTTACCTCCTCCTCTCCTCTGTAGTTTCCAGCTTTGGAGTCAGAATCGAATCAATATGGCCATTGCTACTACAAATGGTAGGTCAGTCAGCTCCCCTATGACCTCACGTGCCATCCTTGTGACTGCCCAAACAAATAGCACTCTCCTTTATGGATTGGCTCCCCCTACTAGAATGCAAGTGCTCTGAGGGCAGGGACTGCCTCACTTTTGTATTTGTATCCTCTGTTTTTGGCAAGTAGTAAGTACTTAATAAATGCTTTTGCATTCATTCATGGGGGAATATCTATTTCATGCTTTTTGCAGGTCCCAGGGATGGAGGTGAGCAGGATGAGAAAGACAAACCCCAACTAGTTTAGCTCAGCTGGAACAGAATGTGAGGGTGGGGTGGTGAGAGAGGTCAGAAAAGTAGGTTGGTATCAGATTGTGAAAAGAGGGCTTCAAACTGCTGAATAAGGGACTCATATTTTATCTTACAAGCTATGGGGAGGGATTAAACATTTTTGATGAAGGCTATGACATGACCATATCTGTGCATTAGGATAATTAACTTGGCAGCTTTGTGAAGGATGGATTGGGCAAGGGGAGAGACTGGAGGCTGAGGGACCAGGTAAGAGGCTGGTAAAAAACAAAAAGTTCAGTCAAGAGGCAATGAACCCTTGAACTAAAGTAGTGATTCTTTGAGTGGAAAGGAAGGGATGGCTATTGTGGAATTAGAGCCAACAGGACTTGGCAACTGATTAAATTTGAGGGAGAGGGATAAATCAGAGCTAACTTTAAGGCAATGAGACTGGATGATTAGGGGGACAACAGTGCTCTCAGTAGAATTAAGGGAGTCAGGAGGATGGGGCACATTTTGGCAGAAAGGTGATGAGTTCCATTTTGGATGTACTTGCTTTGAGATCCTAGTGGGACATCTAAGAGCTATTTGGAGGGTAGATAGCAATGGTGCTCCAAAGGAGAACTGGAATCTTAGAGGAGTAACTGTACAAGGAATACTAGATTGGGAGTAGGATGTTGCTGTTCAATCATTTTTCAGTTGTGTCTGACTCTTCGTGACCTGCCATTTTCTTCTCCAGCTCATTTTACAGATGAGGAAACTGAGGCAAATAGTTAAGTGACTTGCCCAGGGTCACACAGCTAGTAAGTGTCTGAGGCTAAATTTGAACTTCAGGTCTTTCTGACTCCAGGTCTTAAACAAGTCTCTTCCCCTCTCTGGGCCTCAGTTTCCTCTTCTGTAAAATCAGGGGGTTGGACTAGGTGCTTTCCTGTGCAGCATCAGTTGTACACCTCATATATCCTGTTTATTGAGGGGAATGGTGATCACTGGGTGTCATTTTCCAACCCCTGTGACAGACACAGCCTGGCTTCATGAGATCCTGCTCTCGCTCTCTCTCTCTCTCTCTCTCTCTCTCTCTCTCTCTCTCTCTCTCTCTGCCTTTCCTCTTCCTCCCCTCATTCCTTTCCCTCTTCTTTCTCCCTTCCATCCCCTGCCTCTCCCCATCTCTCCCCTATGCCCATTCCTCCTTTTAAGACCATCTGAATTCTTCTGTGGAGATATATAATAAATGCTTGTTGAATGGTGATTTTTTTTCTGGGGACGGTCCTCTGTAGGTTCACACCAACCTAGAATGGTAGCTTATATAGAGAGATTGGCCCCTGCCAGGGTGACCTAGTGATGCCTGGTTAGGCTGGCAGGCTTCCCAGCATCATCAAAGCTTTGATGAATGTGTTGATTGAGCCAGGCATAAAGAGAACCCACTGTTCTTTGGAGACACCCATTAGGAGCACTCATCCATGGGCCCATGGCGATTGTGATAATATAGATAAGGTCCTTAGCCCTTGTAGGGAGAAGTGGCAGATGGGTGGCCAAGGGCATTTAGAGTCAGCTTCTACTCCAAAGGTCCTCCTACATGGGAAGACTCCTCTCCTGCCCCCTAGAGGCAGGAGAAAAAACCCTGGGTTTGAGTACTGGATCTAACACTGCCTTACTACCTATATGATCTTGGATAAGTGACTTCTCTTCTCTAGGTGTCAGCTTCCTCATTTGTAAAAGGATCATAATCTTTGTCCCCTTCCTACCTCTCATGAGTGTTGTGGGGCAAGTGTTCTGTAAGCCATTAGGTGCTAGAGAAATGTCACTTTCCATTAGCATTATGATAATGTCCATTTCCCCACAGGTGCATGGGGAGAGAGGCACGTTCATAGAACCTGAAAGTGGCTAGGCTGGAAGTATCCTTAGAGGCCACCTCATTATTTTATTGAGGGGGAAGCTGACTCCTGCTGAGGTGAAGTGACCTACCTAAGGCCCCACAGCCAACAGTGTATGACTGTGACACACAAGTGGCAGACCCAGTATTTGAACCCAAGTCCTTGGACTCCAGAACCAGTGCTTTCCACTCATGCTGTTCCCATATAGGTATATAATTTTCCTGAGGCCATAGACTGTGTCTCCTTCCTCCCTTTATCTTCCACAGTACTAACCAACAGAGCTATTTCACAGTGGAATGAACTGCCTAGGAAGTAGTGGGCCTCCTCCTCATTGGAAGTCTTTCTGTGGAAAGCAGATAAGTATTTGTCAGAGATGTCCTCTGAGGTACCTTCCTACTGTGAGATTCTGTGAGCTCCCCAACATGGTAGTAGAGTACCAATAATAGTATTATTATTTCTAGATGAAGAAGAAATGGTGGCTCAGATAGGGAAAATGACTTGCTCAAGGTCACATAGCTAGGGAGGTACGGATGAGGATTTGGATCATAGCCTCAGGAATTTAGAGCTAGAAGGGGTCTCAGAAGCCATCTACTCCAATCTCATCATTTTATAGATGAAAATTTTGAGGCCAGACCCAAAGGAGTGAAGTAACTTGCATAAGATCACACAGAGTAAGGAAGTAGTAGAGACAGGATTTGAACCCCAGACTTCTGATTCCAAAGTCATTCCTCTTCATAGCTCTCCTAAGTCACAGTCCACTACTCTTTCCATTGTATTAGGCTGCCTTATTTAAGAAGTTGTGAAAAAGCTGGGCTGAGTCTATCAGCGTTTGTCTCCTGGCTTCCTACACTACCCACTTGACTGTATTATTCCTGTCTGTAGGTATTATCACCCTCCCATTTCATAGATAAGAAAATTGAGTCAGAGCCAGGATTTAGACTCTGACTGCAAATCTAGTGCTTTTCCCACTGTACTGTAGCAACACTGTACAAATATACATGCAGGAAAGCACTTTGTAAACCTAAATGTGCTATATAGATGATGTGAGCTATTACCAGGATGAAAATGATGGGCATTGGTCTAAGTGATTGATATCTGAGGTCCTATTAACCAGCCAGATTTAGCAGAGAGCTCAGCGTTTCCGAGGCTATTCATCTCTGTCCATGGTACCGATCTTTAGTGATTGAGGAAGAAATCCAGCCCCTCCTTCTTTTGCCCTGGCCATACAGTCAGGACCCAAGTGGGGTGTGTGTGTGTGTGTGCATGCGTGCGTGTATGTGTGCATGTGTGTCCATGTGTGGGCACTCACGGCCAGGCTTCCTTGCTTGGGGGTTTTACATATACTGCAGACCCCATTTTTGGTCCTCAGCAAGTGATGATGATTAACAGTTTTTCTACAGATATTCCTTACCTGACTTGTGTTTTTTTTTTCACAGGCCCCTCCTCTTCCTAGCTCCTCACTGTGGGTGCTCTTTTGGGTTCTGTCCTTGGTAGGCTTCTTTTCTCTCTTTTGGCAATCTTCCTCTATCCCCCAACTCTAAATGTTACTTACCTCTGTGCATATGATAATCAAAGCTCTGTTTCCAGTCCCAACCCCCCCTCCCCCTTCTGAATACCAGATCCATATTTCCAGTTGCCTACTGGACATCTCTAACTGGGTGCTCTACTATTGGATCAATTTCAACATATCCAAGACCCATCTTTTTCTTCTTCTTTCTATCTTTTCCCCTTCTGATGCCATTGTTTCTGTAGGTGGCACCACTGTTCGCTGCCCCCATAATTGAAGCTTTGAGGTTACTGTGATCATTTCATCTTCTGTACCTCAAATGTACAATCAGTTCCCAGGCCCTGGCAATTTCATCCCTGCATTTTCTCTCAAATCCACTCTCCTCTTCTTCCTTCCCATTGCCACCCTCCTAGTACAGACCTTTATTTTCACCCTTTTAGACTATTGTGATAGCCTCCTAACAGGTCTTTCCATTTCTAGCTGCCCCTTCAATCTGTCCTGTATGTGGCTTCCAGAATAATCTTTCTTAGGAATATGTCACCCCTCTGCTCAAATAGTGGCTACCTATTGCCTGCTTAGTAAAATTGAAATTCCTTTGCCTGTCACAATCTGGCTGTCACCTAGCTTTCCAGCCTTGACTCCTATTATTCCACCTATGCTATGTTCCAACCAAATCAGACAGTTCTCTGTCCCACCTCAAGACATGCTCTGTGCCATCATGCCTCCAATCCTCTGTTCACACACTTCTCTATGTTCAGTGCCCTCCCCCTTACACTACTGAATTCATACCTATCCTTCAAAACCCATGTCAGATGCCACCCCTTCCAGGACACCTCCCCTTCTCCCTCTGCCACAATGACCTTCCTCCTTGGATCTCACAGAGCATTCTCCACCTCTTTACTAGACTTTTCACATACTGTTGTATAAGCTCATCATCAGAGACTGTCTTCTAAGCTGTGTGTCTCCCTCTGTGCCCAGAACAGTGCTTTGCACACAGGACATGCTTAATTGATGCTTTCCGATGAGCAATCTTGGCTCAGAAGAACTGAGTAATGGTGTCTCTTCCCTCATTGCATAAGGAAAGGATCCTATGGCTGTGGGACATTGCATATACTATGGGACCCAGTTGGTTAGTTTTGCTGAACTGCATTTTTTCTTTTTAAATCTTTGTTAGAAGGAAAGGCTTGCTGGATAAGGCAAGGGGGAGGACAGATTCAGAAATGAAGATGTCAATAGTAAGTAAGAAAAAAAAAACATTTAAAAACAAATGAATCATAAAAAAAATTCTCTGGAAGATTTCCTGGACCACAAGAGTCCAGTGATCTCTTACTTCTTTGTCCTCAAGATTATGGGATTTAGAGCCCCAAGCTAGAATACTGTGTTCTGTTCATTTTAGGAGGTACATTGATAAGCTGGGAAGAGCATCCTGAGGAGGGAAACTGAGATGGGGAAGGGTCTTAAATTCATGCACATGGGGATTAGTTGAAGGAACTAGGGGTATTGAACCTGGAGAAGACTCAGGGTGGGGGCAGGGGGGGATTTAATAACTCCAAGTCTTTGAAGGGCTATCTTGTGGAAAGAGGGATTTGATTTCTTCTTCTTGGGTCTAGAGGGCAGAACTAGAAGCAAGGGTTGGGGGGGGGTGGTTTAGAATAGTTGGACTAGATGGCCACTGAGGTCCCTTTCAAATCTGGGATTCTGAGACCCCAAATTAATTCGTCTTTTCTACACTGCCATTGTGTATTTCATTCTTCACATGTGCTTCCCTGTATTATTGGGTCTTTTTTTTCACATGTGTGAGCTGACTCCCCAGCAAGATTATGAGCTTCTAGAGGGCAGGGAACTTTTCTTACATCCCCCAAATGTAGCCCAGCTTGGGGCCGCACACATTGCTGGTGCTCAGTAAATATTTGCTGAATGACTGAGGAATTCGTGGCCCTCTTCAGGTTGCTGCTGTGTGTGGAGGAAGGGGGAGCAGGAGAGAGGGGAGGTAAGAAATGAAAGTACCTCTCTTTTGGCTCTGCAAAAGAGTTGAACTTGGCTCAAGGTTCTCTTACACTGTTCAGGGCCTAGCGGATTTTATAGTCTGTAATAGGACCCCCCACCCCACCCCACCATGCTGGCTACTGACCCTGAACAAAGACAGATTGGCACATGGGGTTTCGATTCATTGACCTCTCCATCACAGCCCCCATGACTTCCTCTGGGCTATTCTGCTTCATTA
Source organism: Pseudochirops cupreus (assembly GCA_028627135.1). NCBI lineage: Eukaryota > Metazoa > Chordata > Mammalia > Diprotodontia > Pseudocheiridae > Pseudochirops > Pseudochirops cupreus. The sequence goes on along the minus strand of CM053582.1, from coordinate 38,917,088 downwards.
TTCAGAAAAAAAGGGCCTTCAAACCTGAGCCAGGTATTAGCATTGTTCTATATTCTACAGGCACAATCGTATAATGGTGCATTATATTCATAATAATATGGCAATATCTTACATTGTAACACCTGTGTGTATGACCCTGCAATAATCATATTTTTTATTTCCCTTCCTTTATCCATCTTGGGTTCAGGTGGAGGATAAAACCCAGAAGTCAACAGGCAACAAGGCACAGAAGGGTAAGTGGAAAGAGCTTGGGTTGGGGTGGGGGGGAGAAGCTAAAGATGTTGTTTATAACACATTTGGTTTAGCAGAAAAAGCACTGAATTAGGAATCAGAGAAACCCCAGAACACAGGGCACTTCCTGTGTACACATCTTATGTTTACTTGTGTAGGATCAAATTGTCTCCCCTTAGCTGAATGAATATAAGTTTTGTCTTTCTATCCAGAGTACCTAGAACAGTGCCCAGGGTATAGAAGGCAACAGTAAGCACTTGTTGAATTGAATGGAAATTACAAGTGGCAGTCGACAGAGAGAGGCAGCTCAGAGTAAGGTTAATAATATCCCATTGAGTAGAGGAGAGGTAGAGACAGGTACAGGGAAAGGGATCAGTACCACCCTTCCCAGAGTATTACTGGGCATTAGAGCTGGAACGGGATTTGGATCGTTTAATATAATCTTTTCATTTTATAGGAGTAAAGTGAGACCCAACAGGAAGTGACAGTCAGAATTTGAACCCAGGTCATCAGATTCCCAGCCCCGTAGTCTTTGTGCTAAACACAAACTCTTTAGTCCTCTCATATTCTGTGCAAGTCACACAGGGGAAGAGGAAATGATCAATTTTCTTTCTAGGTAGAGAAACTGATTTCAAGGAGTTTCTGTGATTGTCACTTAGTATATTGTTTGAAGAATTGGGACTAGAACCTAGTAAGTCTTCAGACTGCCATCATATGGCCCTTACCCTTAGATCCCTTCAGCCTCCAGGTGTGTGACTAACCTCAGAGACCTGGAGAATTAGGGTGGTTAGTGTTGCACTGGTCATTATGTAGCCAGTTGGGAACAGTTTCCCCAACATGTCCTTTTTAAACACAAAAGTCTGATGGACCGCTGTCCTTGAGGTGAGACAGCCTCTCAAGAATGAGGCTCTTCATCAGTTATTTGCCCTCATTGGGCACCAGTCAAGGAAGACCTGCCTTACACCCAATTCCAAGCTAAGGCAAAGAGTATTATAATGAAGTTTCCATACCAGAGATTAGTTCATCAAAGGGAGCTTGGTGCATAGATCTGGAGTTAGAAAGGACTGGCTCAGGGGGGGCTAGGTGGCGCGGTGAATCCGGCCCTGGAGTCAGGAGGACCTGAGTTCAAATGCAGCCTCAGACACTTGACACACTTACTAGCCATGTGACCTTGGGCAAGTCACTTAACCCCAATTGCCCTACTTTACCCCCTCCAAAAGAAAGGACTGGCTCAGACATAGTTACTAACTGTGTGGCCTTGAGCAAGTCACTTGTAGCATTTGTTTCCTCATCAATAAAATGGGGGATGATGATTTTTGCAATAGCTCCCCCAGGAAGGTAGTGCAGAGTAGTGGAAAACTCCATGGAGCTGGAGCCAGGTCCTGGCTCTGTTGTGTCCAATGAAAGCCATGGAATCTCTCTAGGAATCCTTTTACTTTTTCGTAAAATGAGGGAGTGGACTAGAATCAGCACTTCTTAAACCCATTGGGGTAGAGACCCCCAGTATAAGAAGTGCTTAAGGGGTGGAGAAAGGAAAAAGTTTAAGAAGCCTTGGACTAGAGGAGGTTCTCTTCGGAATCAGAGGACCCAGATTCAAATCTTAGCTGTGCCACTTACCGTGTGACCTTGGGCAAGCCACTAACTTCTCTGGGCCTCATTTTCCTCATCTGTAAAATGAGTGAGTTGGACTAGATGGCATCTGTGGTCTCTACAGGGCTATTGTAAGGGAAACCCTTGTAGAGTTGTAGAAGCCTTGTACAAATGTGAGTTGGAGAAGAAATGTAAAGAGTTGTTATTATCTGGTCCCCACCCAAGGGTTCACAGAAGGGTCTATGGCAAAAGCAGACAAGGCTTTCTTGGTTGTGGAGGGCAGAGACAAACGCAAAGAGCACTTGGACTGTGAGCAAAGTACAGCAGACCTCTGTCTCAAACCTTTGCCTCCCAGACTGTGTGGTAAAGGTGTGAGTGGCTGACTGGCCAGGGGGTAGTGGGACATAAAGTGACCCTCTGTTCCAAGCATGGCCTGTTGACAAAGGGTGGGGTAGGGGGTGTGTGTAGCAGTGCCTGGAAGACCAGAGAGCTGTACATATACAGAATCCCGAGGTGGAAAGGGATATTAGAACATACAATGTTAGAATTCGAAGGGACCTTCAAAAGTTATTTAATTCAACCAATTCACCTCGGTTTATAAATGGGGAAATCAAGGTTTAGGGGAGGAAGTGACTTGTCCGAGATCACACAACTGCTAAGTGACAGAGTCCCAATTAGAACTCAGGTCTTCCCTACACCAGTTGGAGAATGGGGTTGTGATTGCAATAGCAGAGTTGAGAGACAGAAGAGAAACGGTTTCTGATGAGGGTTGCAGACGCTCTTTTTCCTACTTTGTTTTCTTTTCTCTCTTAGGTAAGCTGCTGCTGCTGGCACTAGGTCTGATTCGGTGGGAAGGGGCAGTGGTAGAGGCAGGCAGCAGCTTAACAATCAGGAACCCAGAAACTCCAAACGGCGTCTCACAGCTCTCCAAGAAACTTTCTGGGACTTGGCCCTAAAACAGGGGTAGGCTATGGTGCAGAATGGTGCTATCCAGGGTAAGACCAGGGCTCGAAGACCCTTGAGAGGTGTAGCTAGGGTATATCTAAATGTCCTACACAGAGGCAGCTAGCACAGGAGAAAGTACCATGAATTTGGAATAAAAAAAAGACCTGGGTTGGTATCGTATGCCTACTGATTACTTGTGTTGACTTCACCTCTCTGGGCCTCAGTTTCCTTTTCTGTAGAAGGAGGGGTTTGGACGTGATGAACAATTAAATCTTCTGCTCCTAGGACCTTTGTAGTCCTCACTGCTATCATCTATATGCCCCCCCCACTCTCTTCTCCCCCTTTTGCAGGGAAATGCTCCCTGCGCCCAGCCCTTGTTTCTAGCCCCTCAACCTGTCTGGGTTCTGAGCTGTTATTTAGGAAGGATGAGTGGATGGGTGGCCAAAGGGTGAAGGCATGGGTGGGAAGGTTCTGAGTAGAACTAGCTATGGCGATCCTCTTCCTTCTCAAACTTCAGAGAAGCTCCTTTTTGCAACCCCTAACATTGGTAGGCACCTGCTGGGGAAAGGGGCCGGGACCAGGAGCAAACTCAAGGGGGGAGGACAGTTTTTTTGGGGGGTGCGCGCCTTTTATGACAGGTGGCCGCGCGGTGCGCGCTCCCGGGCGCCCAAAAGGGGGGTGGGGTGGGAAGAAAAGGTGGTTATAGGGGAAGCTGAAAGAGAGAGAGGGGAAGTGGAGGGGGGAAAGGGTGGGGGCAGTAAGTCCAGCATTGGTGGTGTCAGTGGAGCAAACAATGGCAGGGGCAATAAGCGCCCAGATCTGGGCACCTTTTTGAATGGGCAAAGGCAACCCCGGGGAAGGAGGGGAGGCAGCAGCGGCAGAAGCTCAGGGGCAGCAACAGTAGCAGCAGCGGGGTGAGGAGGAGGAGGAGGGGGAGGAGGAGGACGACGAGAGGGAGGAGGGAGAGGAAGAGGAGGAGGACAGGGAGGGGGAGGAGGAGAAAGCCAAGGGGAGAACCCGGGAGGGGAAGCCAGTAGCAGCAGCAGCAGCGGCAACGGCAGCGGCAGCCGCCCTCCTCCTCCAGCTCCTGCTCGTTGTCGTTGTGGTCCTCCCTCCCTCCCTCCTTCCCCCCCTCCGAGGGCCGTCGCCGCCCCGAGCGGGCTCTCTGCGCCGCGCGCGCTGTCCGCGTGCTAGGCGCCCGGGGTTCGGGGCGGTGGCGCGTGCGGGGCACGGACCGCAGGACTCGCGGCGGCGGCTGCAGCGGCGGCGGCAGCAGCGGCGACGGCGGCAGCGGCAGCAGCAGCGGCGGCAGCAGCAGCAGCAGCAGCGGCGGCAGCAGCAGCGCGGGCGTTGAGCGGCAGCAGCGGCGGCGGCGGCGGCGCTGACTCGGTCCGCAGCAGCGGCACCGGCACCACCCCCCCAGAGCAGGAGGGAGGGAGGGAGCGAGAAGAGGAGAGGAGGCGCGTCCACCTGGCGGTCCAGGCGCATGGAGCAGCAGTAGCGGCGGCGGCAGCGGCGGCAGCCCCCTGACTGCAGTCGGCGCTTGCAGCCCCACTGGGCCCCAGAGCCTCGCCTCGCCTCGCCTCGCCTCGCCTCGCTTTGCCTCAGGAACCAGCCTGCGAGGTAAGTGGCCTGGATGCCATCCAATGCTGGGGCCCTGCCCTGCCCTGCCCGGCCCCGGGCGGCGGCGGCGGGGGCGGGGGGTGCGGGTGCCACCGCTGCTGCTGCATGCAGCTGGAGGAGGGAGGCAGCGAAGGCGGGCAGCAGGGCGTGTGAGAGCGGGAGCGAGGGCGGGAGCGGGCACGGGAGCAGACGCGGGAGCCTGAGCCCGAACCGGGCCGCCACGGGCACTGAGCCCCGCGCTCGCCCTCCAAGACGTTGCAATCTAGGAAAGGCCCCGTTCGCTTTCAGCCGCCTGCCTGCTTGCCTGCCTGGCCCGGGAGGGGGAGGGGAAGTGCTGGGGGCCGCGGGAGCCGCGCGCGCGCGCACGCACACACTCACACACACTCACCCACACTCACCCACACTCACCCAGATACACGGCCACGGCCATACGGGCCGGCACATACACACGGCTTCGCACACGCAGGCATACATACAGAGACACGGCCACGCGCGCGCGCCTGCTGCGCTGCGGGCACCAGGCTGGCTCCCGAAGCCCGGCGTCGCCGCGCGCGCCTTTCTCATCCCTGTTGGTCCGGGGCCGGAGCTGGGGGAGGGGGCCGGGGAGTTCCCCCCATCCCCCGCCCCGGTACCCAGCCGCTCTCCTTCCCGGGATCGGCCATCCCTCATGACAATTGGAAAGAGCCCGTTTGAGCCCAAGCTGAGCCAGGCTTGAGGTCCGGCGCCGCCCCGCACAGCCCCGGGGGGCCGCTACCAGAGAGTGCGGGTATGGTGGGCGGGCGGGCGCTCAGCGCTGGCCGCCCGCTGCTGCGGCCGCCGCTGCCGCTGCCGCGGTGCTATGGAATCCAGCGCTTGCAGCATGACTGCTTCTGTCTGCTTGTGGGTTGCCCGTCCCCCCAGGAAGCTGCCCGGGATCCGAGAACCCCCCTCCATCCCTCCCACCACACACACACACACACACACACACACACACACACACACTTAAAAAAAACAACCTACTACCCACCCATTGGTCCGATTGCAGCGTCGGCTGGTTTGAGGGGCATTTGGACCCACCGCCCTCCCCTCCGCATCTTTAGGTCTCTGGCCTCTTGCTAGTGTTCGTTGCGGGGTGTCTGTGCTGAGACACTATTTTTTTTTTTTTGCGTGGTTGGGGGGTGGGGGGAATGTGCTATAAATATGGCGTTCCTTACACTTTGACCCGGGACTTGGATTTCTCTTGCTGTTCTTTGGCGGAGGGGACTGGAGCTAACCAAGGCACACATTGGGCCAGGGCGGTGGCAGCGGGGGCGGCTTCTGCACCCGGACCGCCCGTCGACCCTGAGCCCTTGCACCCTGCACATCTCTCTCTCTCTCTCTCTCTCTCTCTCTCTCTCTCTCTCTCTCTCTCTCTCTCTCTCTCTCTTTCATCCCTGCTTTCCATGCTGGCGAACATATGCCTGGGGTTTTATTTACCGCCATGACGTTCCATGGCTTGGGAAGAATTTTCCCTTCTTTAAAAGGTATTTTTAGAAGGGAACAGAAAAGTCCTAATGAACTGTCATTTTACATATTAACTGGGAAACTGGCTAATCAAATAAAACTGGCTGACTGTCTGAAACTCTATCACAGAGAAAAATGCGGCTGGGAATATAATTAGCCATCTGTCTACTGAGCAATTTAAATTTGGGCCCGGACATCTGTATTACAATGTCCAATTTTTGGAAGCCTTGGACATTTACCCACCAGTAGTGACAACAAAAATGGATTTGCTGACTAAGTTTTGAGATTTGACCTGTGTATGCGTTTTTCCTTCACTTCCCCTTCCTCCCACTACATCCTTTTCTTGGACCCTAGATTTGGCCCCCAAGCGGAGCGGGTTGAGAACCGATCCCTCTTGCTTAGCCTACTGCAATGTTGGGAATGGTTTAACTGGTTAGACGCGGCTACAGGTTCCACGGTCTTGCGTCTCGAAAGCGGCATCCGCAATCTCACCTCCCAGAGGAAGGAGATTGATTGCATGAATACTAGCGGTGGGATAGACATTCCTTTTCCCACCGGTTCAGATTGAGCAGCAGGGGGTGGGGGTGGGGAGAGGGAATGGGGTGGGAATCCACCAAATATCTGAAAACGTAGAATCGGACCTACTTCGTCTGCTTCCTAGCTAGGGCTTATTTGCAAAACGAGAGATTCGGAAGAGATGATCTCTATGGTCCTTTCCAACCGAGACATTCTACGTCTGTCTGACTTTAGCCCCCTAGCGCTTCTCCCTTCCTCTCCCCCTAACTATCCCCCTTTTCCCAACTCGTCTTTTCTGGTCATTTTGTCAGGTTATCTTGTAGCTGTCAATATTCTGATTGTGTGGGTTTAGCAGTGGTACCTGCTGTTCGGCTGAGACCAGGATGTTAAAATGTGCGAGAAAGGGCATTGTCCACAAATCTCCCCGTCTCTCCCTCGATCTTTCTGACTGCTAAAATTAAACCAGAAAATATTACTATAGAGAAAAAGGGACCAGTTTGGATCGGGGAAGAGATGGCACCAAGACGAAATGATTTAAGAGAACTTCTCCTAATATCCATTGTCAGAATATAATTAAAATGAACCACAGAACGACTGTGCAGCCGGCTAGAGAAAGCCATTTAAAGGCACACTTTTAAAACAAATATTTGACTTAATAACGAGCCTTGATAGATGGGTAACAATTATGTAAGCACGTGGCAGATTTTGACACACATCGTCTTAAATAAATCGCCCTGCTTGGTTGAAAAAAATCTGGGGTGCAGCCATGCTGTATTTTTTAAAAGGGGGGAAAAAGCATGCTCACAACCTCAGGACTCGAGTCAAAGCCAGACGAACCCCGAACACTGGGAGCTTTCTCTGTGCTTCTCTGTCGCGCCCAGGCTGATGATTCGCAATTCCCACGACTCACTGGAATAGTCGTTCAGTCGGAAGGAAGCCTGTACTGTGGGGATACTAGCAAAATCAGAAGACTGATAGGGGTGGAAAGCCTGCTGGGGACTAGGGGTCAGGTATCAGGATATCTGGATTCGAGTCCCTAAGGACAGACGTTGCCACTTAGTAGCCTCATTACCTTGGGCAAGGCATTTCCCCGTTCTGAGCCTCAGTTTCCCCATCTGTAAAAAGAAATCGGGATACTGCTGCTTGCATTCCCAGGGCAGTCGTGGGTGCCAAATGTGACAGTGGAGGTTAAGGTTCAATAGAAATGTGACCTCTTGAGGCTGATATTTCTAGACTTCCCGGGCCCACGGTTTCCTTGCTCTAGAATGCTCCCTTCACTGATACACATCTAAGCCCCTTCGCACTTGGGAGTTGCTGCAGCTGAAAACATTTATCACTCTGTGGCTGACCTTCTGTTGCTAAGCCTCTCTCCTCACTCAGCTCAGCCTCGCCTGACAGACAGTCTCTTGGTGAGCCTGTTAGTACTTGCCTGGCTTCACTTTCAAGAGCCCAGGGTCACCTCCACACCATCGAGAGGCTTCAGAGAGGGCTATTAATGGGCTGTTCATGCTGATGATGCATTATTTCATTTTAGATTAAAACATTATGAAATAATTATATGAAACATAAAACAAAACAAAACATTATGAAAGAAAACAATGATGCTAACACAAAGAGGTACTCCAGGATGGTGGAAAGAACAGTCCTTCCCCCACTGGGAATTCTAAAGAAATAGGTTTAGAGCTGGACACCCCTAGAGAACATCTAGTCCTTCAGAGAAGGAAACTGAGGCTCAAGGTGTCACAGCGTCAAAACTGGGACTCCTACTCTAGTTCTTTGACTCGACCTCTTCTCTCTGCTTTCAAATCCCAAATCTGGGGTTTACTAGCTGTGTGGTCTTGGGCGAGTCACTTCCCCCTCTGGTCCTTAGTTTCCCTTTCTGTAAAATGAGGGGGTTGGAGTAGATAATCTCACAGTTGCCTTCCCTTCCAGCCAGAAAAGCCTCTGATCCCTTTTATTTTCCATGAATTAATTAAATAGTATTAGGTTTGGAGGGAGGATTTGCTGTGTAATAGTGGTACCTTGGTCCTGTATCGTGGCAGGGCTGGGGAGCTGATTTTTCCCAAGAGAGGAGAGGGAGTAGGTCCTGGGTGGCCCTAGACTCTGATAACAATCTTGTTCACCTCCCATACCCAGCTTCAGCAGGGCTAAATTAGGGCCTGGGGTGGGGAAAGGGGAAACAGGGCTGCCTCAGATATTCCAAAATGTGGACCCTGTCCTTTTTCGTCCCTTTTTTGGTCCTCTGAAAAATTGCCCAACAGCTCAATGCTTGGAGATCTGCCGTTGTGGAGGTGGAGGTGGGGGTTGGGGGGGTGTTTCCAATTCCTAATTAATCAGGCTCCTTCCTGCATCCTGGGCTTGCCCTGCCCGCTCCATCCCTCTTCCTTGTTCAGAAAACCACTTTTTAGGCAGAGGATAATGTTTTTCTGAGCCTCCTTCCCTGAGCGCTGACATCTTGTGCCCTCCCTCCCCTTGTCCCCTTCAACATTGAAACCCATGTGACTTTACTGTTAAACTCCTAGGTCATAGGAAGGAACCTTATGTAATCTAGCCCACCCTCTTCATTTTACAGATGGGGAAGTTAAGGAGCAGAGATGGGCCATAATTTATCCCAGGTCACACAATCAGTGTAACAGAGCCAGGCTTCAAGTCCAGAGCCTCTGGTCCCAAATTTAGTCCTCTTTCCACTCCAACACATTGCTGTCTGATTCCCTCATTTTGCAGGTGAGGCACCTGAGTCTCAGAGGAGGGGAAGTGACTTGCCCAAGGTCACACAACAAGGAGGCGGAAGAAGCAGGACTCTAGCCTAGGACTTGTGATTGTGAAGTGAAGAGTTCTTGGTAATAGAGCATACCACCTTCAGCTCTGGGACCAAAGGCCCTCCCTGTGCTCTGAGTGGTCTCTCTGTGGTCTTCAAGGGGCCTACCTGCAGGTAAGGAGGGTCCCTTTGAGCATATTTTTGCAGCCCAACCCCTTTCTTTCCTATCACCTGCCCACAATTTGGAGGCTTGCCTCGCTAGTAACCTCTCTGTTCTTTTGGTGTCTGTTCTTTGTAGCCCAGGGCTCTGACCTGCCATCTTTCTCTCTTTCTACTGGAGAACACACTGAAGTGTTTGGAATCAAGTAAGTATCAAGCTCCCATTTCCTTTCCTCTTTCCCTTGTGCTGGCACCACAAAATCTTTGGGTTTGAAATTATAGCCATTGCAATGCTCACCTCTATCACATTGGAGGTTTTCAAATTGATTTCCCTCCTGACATAGGGATTGCAAGAATGATTGTTCCCATTTTACAGATGAGGAAATGGATGCAGAACACAAAACGTGGTGAAGATAAGAAATACATCACATTTCCAATCCACCATAAAGTTTATGTAATATTTTTCTTACCATATAACTGTGAGAGAGGTGTTTGTTGATTTCATTTTACTGATGAAGAAACCGAGGGCTAGAAGTCATTCACTTAGTCCCTCAGCCTTGAGTCAGGTACATTCCTCACCTGTTCTGGGCAGTTCTCTGCCCTTTACTTAAATATGCCTTGGGCATGATGTTATTGCCTCCCTTGGCAGTCTCTTACCATGGAATGACCTGTGGATTTGGACTCAGAGAACCCAGATTCAAATACCACTGCTGCCACTTGCTACTTCTGTGACCAGGGCTAATTCCCTTCCCCTCCCCAGGCCTCAGTCTCCTCATCTGTAAATTAAGGCAGTTAGACTCAATAACCTCTGAGGTCCCTTCTAGCTAAAAATCTATGATCCTGTAATTCTTCAAGTGTTTCAAGCCTCTCGGAAGCCAGTGGTTAAATGGAAGTGCTTAGTTAAATGGAAGTGTATTGAAGGGAACAGATACAAGGGCTTCCTTGGTCTTTCTTGTTTTGTGGTAAGAATGTTTGAACGATGTTTTTTCCTTTATTGTGCCATCATCACTTTCCAGTGGCTTCCTCCCCATGGATCCCTCCTTTATAACAAAGGGAGCCCGCCAAGCCAGGCCAGCCAAAACAGGGAGCACAGTTGGAAGGTCTGTCCAGTGACCTCCCTTATTTTTCTGCTGTTCCTTTGACCTCTGGAAGGCAACTTTAAATCCAGCCCAGTGTTTTTCCTTGTAGGGCTTGTGTGGAGGTGCTTTTGTTGGGATTGCAGAACTGGAGAGAGGTGGCACCCCAGTGGGGTCTCACTGTTTGTGGCCAAGTTGTCATACTGAATAAAGCAAGATCCAAAATGCTCTTGGGGGTTGGGAAATGGCTCAGGCATTGGCTTACTAGCTCCTAGGTTCATGCTTCAGAATCCCACCTCATGGCTTCAAATCCTATATACCTTACTTCTTATGGGACATACCTTGGGAAAGCCATTTTCTTTGTCTATGTTTCTTAAATGAGGGGTTGGAAGAAATGATCTCTCAGGAAGGGCCTTCTAAAGCTATAACTTTATGAACTCATTGTCTCCTCAGTATTGAGGGATAGAGACAGAGGAGGAAGGACCATATGGAATAAAGGGGAAGCAAGTGTTTATAATTCCATTGGGATATGAGGGTAGTGATAGTAATCATTCTAATTTATAGATTTGTTTTAGGTTTATATCGTGCTTTCCTCACAAAAGTCCTCTGAAGTATATAGTGTGAATATTATCTCCATTTTACAGATGAGAAAACTGAGGCTTCCCTGAATCTTGTGATTGTGAGGTACCAGAATCGATTCTAGAGATAGGTGCATGAACTGCTTCTCTGGATTTGTGGGGAAAAAAAAGCAGAGCTGGTTGGTGTATAGCCCTGCCTGGAGGCAGGGGGATGGACAAAATGGCCTCTCAAGGTACTTTTTAGTCACAGAATCACCCAATGTTAGACCTATAAGGGACCTTGGAGATCATCTAGTCTAACCCTCTTATTTTATAGGTATGGCAATTGAGGTAGCTAGCCCATAGTTAGTTACCAACTGGCATTACAAATGAGTTCCTAGGATTTTGGAAACAATCTTTATCTGCAGTGTGGTCCAAGCACCCAGGGTCGAAATCAGAAAATGCCCAAGGTTTTGCTATCTCTTCTAAGTTAAGGTTGGTCCGACTCCAAGTCAGCCTCCATTTGTTAAGCTCCTCTTGCTTATTGGAGGGGAACGTCAAGGGACCTGTGCCCTCCAGGAGGTCTATGGGCTGGCATCAGGACAACATCTGGCTCCTTCCTCAGGAGGGTCCCCACACAAGACCAACAGTTGAGTTCTTTTCATTTCTTTTGGCTCCCCTTTTGTACCCTAAACTTGTGTTTTCTAATGTTTTATTTATAGAATGTTAGAATTAAAAGGAACCTTAAAGAATTATGTAGTGCAGCAACTCTTCCTCACTTAAATCCCATTCACTCAAGAATCAAGACATCACCCCGTGATTCCATTGGTCCTCTTTGAAAACCGAGGATGAACAGCAATGACATTTGACAGTTGAGGAAACCTTTACACAGAGACTGATAGGGAGTTGTCCAAGGTCATATAAGCAACAGAGCTGGGATTTGAGTTCAGGCCCTTTGACTCTAAACCCTTGCCCTTTCTACTATACCTGAAGTCCTCAAAACCTTTTTTCCCCTTGTTCTGGTAATACAGAAAGGAACTGATAAAATTCAAAAGAATTCAAATGACTATTTCTCTTAAGTTTAGAAAAGCTTCTGCTCCTATACCCCTGCCCCAATTAGCCTTCCCAATTATGTTTAATTAGTCTTTACCTGTTACCATTGGGAAAAAAGGAGATGGTCCCTTAGTTTGCTGGGTGGGAGATGGAAGTTAGTCTTAAATGTTTTTCTTGGGGGTCACCCATACCATTGACATCAACACATGAATAACTGAGAATTGCCATTTAAAATGGAAACTTGAGGGGCAAGTAGGTGGTGCAGTGAATAGAGCACTGGCCCTGAAGTCAGGAGGACCTGAGTTCAAATTTGACCTCAGAAACTTGATACTTACTAGCTTTGTGACCTTGGGCAAGTAACTTAACCTCAATTGCCCTGCTCTTCCCCCCTCCAAAAAGACAAAAATAAAATAAAATAAAATAAAATAAAACGGCAACTTGAGCATGTCTTTCCGCAGGTGTGTGGTGCAGTAACCTGAATGTCTTGGTCTTAGATATTCGCTGACACTGCTATCCTCTTCCAGGAAATATCACTATCAGAGGGAGCTATTTAGGCACACCATGCTGGAGATGCGAAAGCACAGGGGTGGTGAATTGGGGGGCTGGGAGGTGGGGCAATCAAAACAAGAAAAATGGCATGGGGATTCATAAGCCAGTTCTTCCCACATAGGTATTAACTTAGAAGAATCAGTACCAGCCATATCCTGACACCAGCTATTGTTGAATAAACATCTCATTTCCACAGTTCTGACATCCAGAGCACTATATAGCCTGGGGACCTCCTTGTCCTGGGTGTTAGGATCTCATCCACAGTTGTCTTTAGGAGTAGATGTGTCTCTCTTGGAACCTGCCCAGTAAGGTCTGTGTCTAGGGAGCTGGGAACCTTGTTGTGTCTGTAATTCTGGGAAAATGAGGATCTTTGGAACCTGACCCATTGGTCTATATCTACTCTTCTCAAGGGAGAAGGAAGTTCTCTCACAAAGCCTTTCCGTTTTCTCCCAGTTGCTATTTTCTTCTCAACTTGCTTGTGATTAATTGGCCTGCAAGTCTTTAGCCTAAGGGACATAGTCCCTGGCTTACCTGGGTCTGGACCAGATGTCTCCTCCTGCCTTTAATTGCTGAATAACTGGGACAAATTCCTGAGATGTCGCTACTCCCTGAGCATATGTGGGGAACAGTCAGAGCCACTCACATTTAGCTAGCATGTGAAGGCTGAGGCAACCAGCAAAGGACTGGAACTAGACCTTGAACCCAAGCCTTTTGACTCAGACACCACTGTTCTATAACTTAAAGTTTTGTGATTGAACTGATGTATCCAAAGTGCTTTGCAGTTGTAAAGTACTGTGTAAGTGTCTGCCCTTGCTGCTTGTATTACTTTGTGGGCATTATAGAATGGGTCTAAAAAGCATAGTCTACTGATTCTTCCTCACCACCCAACAAACTGACCAAATCTCTTGGTTTCTTGTAACCGGAGGATCACCAACTTTAGAGTTGGAAGGAACCTTAGATCACAGTGCCAGAGCTGGGTGGGACTTTAGCACATGGAACATAGGTTGCCAGAGCTGGGAGGGATCCTAGAATGTAGGAGAAACATTTGCTGGAACATGAGAGACAGACCTTTCTTTGAAAAATTGTCTGAGGACAGTGGTGTCAAACACAGAGAAACAGGCCACTGAGCCTTCCCTATGGATCCTTGGGCTGCATATTGACTTAGTTTGAAATTTTTAATATATCTGTCTCATTGTCTTTTAATTTATTTTGTTCGATATTTCCCAATGTCATTTTCTTCTGGTTTGGGCCATGTTTGGGCCTGTGTTTGACACCTCTGCCCTAGGAGTCTCTTTGCTAATTGCAACACAGAAATAGAGAATCTCAAGGACCTGAGATTTAGAACTGGAAGTGACTTAACAGATCATCAAGTCCACCCTCCTCATTTTAGCGATGAGAATACTCAGGCCCAGAGAAGGTAAGTTATTTGACCAGTTAGTGTATGAGGTGGGATTTCAACCCAGGACTCCCTGACTCAGAGAACATCACTTGACCCATTGCACCTCTTCACTGCCTCTAGACCCTCAGAGTTGGTTAGAAGGGCCCCACAAACCTATGCTGGAACAAGGAGCACCTTGAGAACACACTCCAGAAGTGGCCATCCAGGCCCCCCTCCCACTTCTTCACAGCTGTCTCAGTGGACTCCTTCATGTTGTTCTGTCTCCATGGGTGTGTCAACTGGTGCTGACATCCAGAAAGTTGCTTTTTTTCCTCTCAGAACCATTTTACTGCGTATTTCCTTCCTGGGTCACCATAAAGTCCATCAGCTCCACTGTGGCTAGATCAATTTTCCTCAGTACTTGCCTCTTAGTCCCTCGGCTCCTCCTCCTGCCCCTTGTTTATGCTTGCTTTGTGTCTAATTCGATGCTCTGCTCCTGCCCTATGACTCCCTGCTCCGAATACCTGCAAGAAGCAGCGATTGCTTCCAAACTCCCATTTTGCACTGTTGGTGGCTATCAAAACAAAGCACTCAGAATCTCAGAGGGCATTTAGGCCAACTGTGGCCAGCGCAGAAGTTTCTTTGATAACAGCCCAGCCAGGTGGTCAGCCAGCCTCTGTTTGGCAACCTCCAGTGAAGGGAAAGCCCTGAGCTCATCAAAGCAGCCTGTTGCATGCAAGAGCAGGCAGCTTGAACTGGCAAAATATTTTCCCTTCTGTGGAACTTCAACATGACTCCCTCCTCCTCCCTTCCTTTGCTCCTAGCTCTGCCCTATGGGACCACATGTAGGGAGGGCCTTTTCTACTGAACAACCCTTCAGATACTTAAAGATAATTTTCCTTTTTTCCAAACTAAACATCTGCACTTCGGTCAACATATTCTTGGGTGGCATGGTCTCAGCCTGTCATGCCACATCTGCCTCCAGATACACCTTGGTTTCCCTATGCCTTTGTGCTTTCCAGAACTGACTATACTAATCCAGAACTGATCTGACTAAGATAGAGTATAGAATGATTTCCCTTCCCTCTGGAACCTTGGCCTCTCTTAATGCAGCTGGAGTGGGCTGGTTTGTGTTGAGCTTGCAATTCCCTAAAATCCCCAGATCTTTTTCCAACAACTCACCTAAACATGCCTATCCCTTCTTGTACTAGGGAAGTCGATTTTGGGGGGATCTTAATGTCTTTATCTTGTCCTTGATGGCAAGTTTAGTGAGAACAGATGTATGGATCTGGCAGATCTCCCTCCCTGGGCTCCTTTGGGATTTCTGAAATTGTTAGGGCTGCTTCTAGAGCACTGGGTTACCATCTGACCCCATTCCTGCCCCCAGGCTACAGAGGACCTGGTCTGTATGTATCTGGAGCTTCTAGTGGCAGAAGCAGACAGATCTCTGGATAACTGGTGGTTGGCATTTTCTTAGCTCCTGCTCTTCAAACTTTAGGACTCATGGGGTTTAGGAGTTCATTGAGTCCATGGGCTAGGAGTGCTCCTGAGGAATACCCACTTGTTCTTACATAGGATCATAGAATGGAGACCTAAGAAGGGGTTATCTGGGCGGACCCCTTTATTTGACCTTCAAAGAGGTTAAGTAATTTGCCGAGAATCTTACATTTAGTAAACGACAAAACCACCCCAGATTTCAAACCCACTTTCCCTGCCTCCCAAGCTGGTACTCTTACAATCTCATGTGCTAGCAAGGGTTATTTTTCGGCTTTTGGTTGGTTGTCTTCATTTCTTCGATTGTTTGTGTTTTTTTCCCTTTCAAAAAATCAGCAGTTTTTCATTCATTCAAGAAACATTTACTAAGTGCCTATTTTGTGCCTATATCCGGCTTGGCACAGTAGGAGATGCAAATTTCTGGGCCCTACCTTCCAGTCGCTTTTACAATCTGGTAGGGGAGGTAAAAGAGGCAGCGTGGCATACTGTGGAAAGAACATTGGATTGAGAGTCAGAGAACCTGGCCTCAAAATCTGGCTCTGCTATTGCCCAGAATCACAGAACCTTGGAGTTAGAAGGAGCCTCAGTCCCTTCTCATCCATCCTTAGCTGATTAAGATGTCTAAGTACTTATCTACTTACTAAAGGGTATGACCCTGGGCAAGTCACTTCCTGTTTTGGGGTTTACCTTTCCCTGCCTGCCAAGAGAAGGGGTTGGACTCCAACCAACCTGCTTCAATCTCCAAGATCCCCTCTCCCTCTGTTTCTTATGACCTTAGGACATATATGCTGATAATTGTAACTCAAATGAAATATGGGAATTATATAAGAGGAATCAAAGTGTTTTGAGAGTAGAAATCCCTCACAACTAGGAGAATTCAGGCTAGGTCTCTTGGAGGATGTCAGTAAGTAGAGATGGGTGGGGTGGGGGAGGGGGAGGATTCATCTTTGTTATCCCAGTTGGCCTGTTGGCCAACAGAGATGCTGTCATGTCCCTGACTGAGTGGAGAGATGGTTCCCCAGGCAGTGTGCTGCAAATGCTCTTTTACCATTGATTCCCAGGCCCCCTTCTCCATTCTCCCTCTCCCTATCCAGCCCTTTAATGGGGATGACTATGTTCCCTCCCCTGCTGTTCTGGGGCCTTAGCTGCTGGGAGACAGGTTGCTATCAGCACAGTGCAGCAGCAAATGGCATTAACTTGTGACTGACACGTTGATCAGTGCCTCAAGACCAGAGTGTGGAATTATTGACTTCTGATTAATGAATTGAATCTTCTCTGCAGTAACCCAATCCCCGTCATCCTAACGGGTTATTTATTACCACTGGAGGATGGCTCATCATTGGGAACGCAGATCCTGCCTTTCCAGGAGCCTTAGGGCCAATATCTGGCTTCAATCATACCGGTAGTATCAGAGTTGAACCTTGTCTCCCCTGGACAGGGAGGTGCCACATGGACACATGGACCTACTTCCAATTTAGTGAACAGACCAGAACTAAGGATGAGAGTTCTTTTTTTTCAATGTTTTTAGTCTTTAAATGGATGAAAAGATGGATAAATAGATGAATGGATGCAGGTACAAACTAATTCTTGGTGAGTATAGGGGTCGTCCATAGGTTAGAAATGAGCGACCCTCTTTACCTGTTCTGAGGCATCCATACAGACAGTAAGGATCAGTTCTAACTCATGTACGCTGAAAACAAGCTTTCTGTGGCAAGAGGGATTTATGTTAACTACATGTAAGAACTTACTGACTGTGAAGAGAACTAGGCACTTGTTTTTAAATACATAAAATAAAATACGGGATTACAAAGTAAACTAATTATACTGAATTATAGTTATCAAAATTGTGAAAAACAAAGTAAACAAGTTCATGGCCCCAGGTTAAGAATCCCT
Organism: Pseudochirops cupreus; assembly: GCA_028627135.1. NCBI lineage: Eukaryota > Metazoa > Chordata > Mammalia > Diprotodontia > Pseudocheiridae > Pseudochirops > Pseudochirops cupreus. The sequence goes on along the minus strand of CM053582.1, from coordinate 38,899,784 downwards.
GACCTAGGCCATACATACCCCTCATTTAACAAATTTAATTTCATTCACAATCTTCATTTGTTAAATGAAGAAACTGAGACCCAGAAAGGGGAAGTTATGTGCCTGAGGTCACACAGCTAGTAAATTACAGACACCTAGGATCTGACCCAGCCTTCTGACTCCAAATCCATTGCTTTTTACACATCATCTCCAAGGTGTATTCCACTCATTCCCCCTCCCCCAAGAAGCACTATCTGTGATTGTTTAAGCTTAATTTCAAGCTGGAGACAGGGAGATGTACTTGGTGACTTCTGACATGTTAGTTTTCTCAACAAGTCAGCATTTATTAAGTGCCTACTCTATGCAAAGATTTGTGCCAGGTACTTGGGGGTATAACAGACAAAAAAAATAACTTCCTCCCCTTAAGGTGCTTACATATTACTGGTTTCTAGTTGCTTCTGACCCTGGAATTCTATTATTTATGAAGTGTCAATGTGAGATCTCCTGTTATTAGAGAACCTCCATTTCTGCCTCGGTTTCCCCATTTATAAAGTTGGGGTTAACATCATTAAAACATTTTTTTCAATAGACTTGTTGGTGGTATGATATAAACTTATAAGAGAGGAAACAGTTTGAATCTGATCTGAAAAACTAGATGTCCCAACACCCACTATCTCACACTGGAAAATGGTAACCCTTCAGTTCTTACACACTCATAGAACACTTTGCACTGTATGGAAAGTTGAGCCAGTTGAAAGAGAATTGGGCTAGGAGAGAGACTTGAATTTTAGTCTGGATTCTGATGATGCTTACCTGCTATGTGACCTAGGGCAGATCACTTTCCCTCTGGATTTCAGTTTCTCCTCTGGACCTGAAAATAAAGGGGTTGGTCTTGTTCTTCAAAGACCCTTTTAGGTCGGATACTATGAGCTCACTTGTGCTCTCTCTCTCTCTCTCTCTCTCTCTTCCTCTCTTTCTGTCTGTTTCTCCTTTCCTCTCTCCTTCCTTCTCCTCTCTTCTCTCTCTCTCCTTTCATCTCTCTCTTTTCTCTCTCTCTCTCTCTCTCTCTCTCTCTCTCTCTCTCTGGGCACTGGTTCATAGGACCAAGACAGTCTTTTGTGCTTTATCATTCGGACAACAAACTTCCAAGACTTGCAGGGCTATTGATGGCACAACAGATCATAAAAAGAATCATCTTTCAGTTTGGAGGCCCTTAGATTCATCTGTGGCCTCCAATTCACCCTGAAGGTCTGGTTCTGTAAGCCCTGAAGTACCATGGTATCATGGGGCTGAGTCACCCTATGGCTACTCTGGTAAGGAGCCTCTCCTAATGTAACTGATCCATTGCTGGGCCTGTACTTGATGTCTTTCTAGCTTGGTGCAGGTCCTTTCAAAGGTGACTCTGCAGCAGAGCCCTGGAGAGCTCACGGTCATATCTATGTCCTGGTGAATCATTGGAGAAAGATTGTTGTAGAGGTTAATGATGGCAGTTTACATTTACATTAACACTACAAGATTTACAAAGTGTTTTACATCAATTATATCACCTGAACCTCACAACATTGCTTGTGAGATTGGTAGTGTTTTCTCGATGAGGAAACTGAGGTTTAGAGAGATGAGGTATGTTGCCTAAAATTACACAGTAAGTGATAGGAGATTGTTGGGGGGAAAACTTCTTATAAGACTTAAAAGTGTTTGCAGCCCACGCTTTCCCTCACCCAGGGCTCATGAAGGCTGTGTTCAGGTTCAGGCTATGCTTGGGAGAGTGTCTGATAAGAAAAACATGGCCTCATGAACCTCTATCTGATGCTTCTTTTTAAAGTCAGACTAAATCAGAGGATGCACTATGCCAAAGCAAAAGCATTTAATTAAACAGAATTGCAAGGTACATAGCAAGGAAAATTTCTTTCACATACATAGGGACACACGTATTCTCCCTCAGATTCCCATATCACTAGTAGAGAGGGAAGATATGGAGCCTGAGCAACTCATACTCCTAGGGCTGTGTCCTATGTGGTATACCTCTTTACTTTCCTAAACTCTTTCTTATGGGTTTTCTGCTGATCAAACCTGCTGATGATATCCCCTGACTGTTTTTTTTTTCTGCTGATCTCTAAGCTGCTGCTATCATATGCTGGGCAGCTGTCTTCTGTGCTGTAACCTATTGGTTTTTCATTAGATGCTACAGTCATCTGAATTGTGGTTATTATGCAGCATCTTCCCAGGGAAATACATCCAGAACTTTTGTGAGTCTAACCCATATTCTCAGAGCTGTTATAGCTTTTTTGTGAATCAGGCGCACCTCTGAACCTAGCCAGCACAGTGAGAGTCTCTCTAGTTAATCAGTCTTATGATCTACTTTCTTTCTTCCTTAGCAGCAACTCTTCCAGGTCTACCAGCTATTTGAATTGTGTAGAGTAGAAGCCCATTCAATTTCTTGGTTCTCCTTCTACCTGTTTCTTTTCAGTCTTCTTTGAAGGATCATCCTTGATATCATGTTCTAAACTTTGGATATAGCCCCAGGCTCTATTTTGAGCCATCTTCTCTATTTTCTCTTGATAACCTCATCAACTTCCATGAGTTTAATTATAATTTCTATGCTGATGACTCCCAGGTCTCTATTTTCAGCTCTAGTCTCTCTTCTGAGTGCAAGAAAACTACACCACCAAACTGCTTATTGAACAGTTTGAAGTGAATTCCTCCAGACATCTCAAATTCTGTGTGCCCAAAACTTAATGCATCCTCTTTCCCCTGAAAGCCACCAAGCTTCCCCATTTCTGGTGAGGGTACCAATATCTTTCCAGTCACCACCCAGGTTCACAACCTTGACTTCAGCCTCCTTTTCTCATTCCCACAATTTACTCAGTCTTGTTCTTTCTGCCTCCATAATATTTTTTGCTTCCATCCTCTTTTCTCCATACTCAGGATTGCCACCATAAGTTCAGGCCTTTATCATTGCTTACCTCAATGACCCCATACTTCTTCTAAGACCAAACACAAACTCCTCCATTTGACATTTAGAGACCTTCACAGCCTTGTCCCAGGGAATCTGTTCAGCCTCATTATACATTGTTCCACTTCCTGCACAGTATGGTCTAACCAGGCTGGTGTTCTTGATAGCTCTCATACATAGTGCTTCATTTCCTACATCCATGCCTTTTCACTGACTGTTTCCCATCCCTGGAATTCATTGGTCAGACAACAAGTATTTATTACATGCCTACTATGTGCCATTACATACCTTACCACCATCTCTCTGGATTCCTAGTTTTCTTCAGGTCAAGGGGCCGCTAGGTGGTGCAGTGAATAGAGCACTGGCCCTGGAGTCAGGAGGACCTGCGTTCAAGTCTGACCTCAGACATTTGACACACTTGCTAGCCATGTGACTTTGGGCAAATCACTTAACCCCAATTGCCCTCCAAAAAGCCAAAAAAAAAAAAAAAGAATCAGGTCTACCTTCTGCATGAGGTCTGTCTTGTTCTCTTTAGCAGTTAGTGCCTTCCCCTCCCACCTCAAAATCACCTTGTATCTATTTTATATCCCTATTTTATACCTCATCTCTGACACTCCTCCCACCACCCGTAGCCACGGATCTGCTGTTCATACTAATCTAGGACATCTGTCTATAATGTGTGAGGGTTATATCTCTATATGTTCACATGTTGTCTTCCATGGCTAGATTGTGAGCTTATCAAGGGCAGGGGTTGTTTCACTTTTGTCTTTGAGGCTATGGCACCGAGCTGGACCCTGAAGGGAGAGCTGGGTTTCAGACTGGCTGAAATGACAAGCAAGTGCATTCCCAATATGAGGGATAACCTGAGTGACTACATAGAGGTGAGAAAAGGCAGGTCAGTGTTGGGGAACAGTCATCCAGTTTGGCTGAGCCACAAAAACACTGTAGGCAAGGGAACAGAATGAGCTTGGGTTGGCAAAGAGGCCTTCAGTGGCAAGCTGAGGAGCTTCTATTTTCTCCTAGAGGTAAGAGGGAGCCATTGAAGATTTTTGCACAGGGAAGTAATAAGACCAGACCTGGGCCTTAGGATGATTCTTTTGGTTGCTGTGTAAAGGGAAGTATTGGAGATGGAAGAGACTGGAAGTAGGAGGCAGGGAGATGAGTTAGGAGACTATCAAAGTAATCCAGGCCAGAGGTGATAAGGGCCTAGGGAGCAGTGGAGGGGGAGGGATGGGAGAGATGTTGTGGGGATAGAATGGACAGACTGATTGGATGGAGGAGCAGGAAGAGCAACTCTTTGCCCTGAGTGTGACATGGAAGGAGCAGGGAGTATTCACCTCCACTGGAAGCAGCTCGGAGCTCCGTTTGCTTTAGGAAGATTCAGGTTATTAAACTCCAGACTGCCAAACTCCAGGGATCAACACAGCAGCCTCAAACACCTTTTTGATTCATCGCACGAGAAATTTTCAAAATTACTTTTTAAATTAAATGTTGTTAAGGTTTAACGTGAGCGCAAAGGAAGAGTTTACTCTGGCTTGTTGTCTGCCCTTTGGGTCTGTCACAGCCAATCACTGGCCCAGCTGGCTCTGGCCTCCCCTGCCCCAAGACTCTGGAGAGGTCAAACCACAACATCTGCCCATAAAATCACAGAACTATAGAAAGTCAGAGACTCACGGGACAGGAAGAGAGCTTAGAGAACAGAGAATATCAGGCTTGGGAGGGCCTGGGAGGAAACTTAGATCAGAAATTAAACAGAAACAGAGGGAGAAGGGGGCATTGCAAGCACAAGGTCCAGTATGAACAAGGTGACACAGGACATGGGGTGAGATGAGGAGTGGGATGTTTGGTTGAGGTCAATGGAAGGCAGATAGGTTTGACTGGAATGTCAAGGATACTGAGGCTGGGGAGCTGCCATGGTGCCAAACATTATTGGGAATGTGTGTGGGAGAGGGAGCAACAGCAAAAACTTCAGGAAATCAATCTGTTTTTAAGGACTGGGCAGATCCAAGATTTGAGGTTCAAATAGATAAGCATATTTTTTGGAACAGAAATAGAGCCAGGAGCCCCAAAGAGTCTTCATTTTGATGTAATCTTATTTTGAACATTGATTGAAATTGGGAAGTGGTCAAGATGAGTGGCCTTGGCTACAAGTCAAACGTGGTTTTTAGAACCCAGAAATTGGTGATGGAACAAGCTGGCATGTCACTCCCAAGCTGGTGATTTAGCTGTGGGGAGACTCTTCCACATTTTTCCCAGCTCCTGCCACCATCTCCTTTGTCTCGAAGAACATGCTCTTGAAGGGAGTCTTTGGAATCTCTGTGTTGTCCTTCCATATTAGGAAGGCAGCTCATTTTTCTAAGTCCTTAAATCCAAAAGAAGTCCCTTACTGACAGCTTTGGCAGTGGGAATCAGAAAGTAAGGTGATTTTCTGCATGGTCCAAAGCATCTAGGCTCCAATAAGGGATCTCCAGAATATCAGAGATGGAAGGAGACCCTGGAACATGCAACATGGAATGTCATAGCTAGACAGAACCTTAGAGCAAGCAACATGGAATGTTAGGGTTGGAAGGGGATCTTAGAACATGCAGTATAGAATGGCAGGATTGGAGTGAGACTTTAGAATCTAGAACATATAATATGGAATGTCAGAGTTGGAAAGGACCTCAGAACATAGAACACAGAATGTTAGGGCTGAAAGGGACCCTAGTATAGGGAATGTCAGAGCTGGAAAGGGACCTTAGAATATACAACATGAAATATCAGAGCTGTCAAAGACCTTAGAACATAGAGCATTTAACATGGAATGTCAGGACTGGAAGAGACTTCAGAATATAGAACATAAAATATGAAGTGCCATTTTTGGAAATGACCTAGAGCATGGAATACATAGAACATGAAATATCAGAGCTGGAAGGGTCCTTAGAGGTCACCTTGAGTGTCCTTGTCTTTTTACAGAGGAGGAAACTGAGTCCCAGAGAGGGAAAGCCACTTGTACAGAGGGCCAAAGAATATGCTTGGCAAAGTCATGACTTGAATTGACCTTATGCTATTGAAGCCACTGTACTTCAAGGAGGAAGGATTACATACTGTGGTACCAAAGCTACCCTCCTTCAGGCCTCAAGGGGCTCAGCAGCCCCTCTCTAAGGTTGTCTGATCTGTCTGTTCCTAATTTGCCCTCTTTACAATGGTGGCAGACCAGAGAGTGGGCAGATGGAAGCTTGTCGTCTGTACTGAGTTGCGTAATAGGGCACTTGTACCCTATTAGTAATCAGGCAGGCAGCAAGCATTTGGCCGAGCTGAGTGCCTCACACGTGGGCAGAGAGGCCCGGACCCACCTTGGCATTGGAGCCTGTGGCAGGCACTAAGGAAGAAGCCTGCTGTGCCAGTTAGTGAAAGTGCAAATGTGCCCTTTGTAGCTTGGGCTTCCTAGGGACTTGAGGGTGTGCACACAAGCCAAACAAACCTGTTGATGCCAATTATTTCTGCTGGTGGTAAGAGCTGGGGGAGGGCGAGCCTACCTGTAATCACCCACATCCTCGTAGTTGACATTTCCATAGCACCTGATGACTTCACAGAGTGCTTCACAAATGTTCTTGGCTACTTCAAGCATCCAAGTTTCTGTGGGTGTAGGTGCCCCCTTTACCAGTGCGGATTGGGAGCTCCTCCATTCCTTCATAAGCTGCATGGACCTGAAAGATCCATGCCTGGCAGCATTCTGCCTTTAGCCAGCTTCGTCTGCCCAGAGGTACATGGGCCAGCTCTGGGTCTGTGCTCAGCTCAAGGCCCTTCCAGCTTGGGTGAGACCTGCCAGGCAGAGATGGTGTCTCATTAACACTTCAAGTTCAATATCTCCCCTCAGCCGTTGACCAATCCTCCCTCCCAAGTTCTCTGTTTCTGTTCATTGCACTGCCATCCTCCCAGCTGCCCAAGTTTGCAACTTCAATGGTTACTCTTCTCTCTTGCCCTTCATCCAGTTAGGAGCTAGGGCAGAAGAGGCTTCTAAAGCTAATTCTTCCCTCTTGGGGCCTCTGGCAGAAAGGTCAAATGAGCTTCCAAGGGTTACACAGATGGTCCTCAAGCCCTAGCAACTCTGTCTTTCATCTGTCCTTTTCTGTCTGCCCTCCCAGCCATCCCTCTCTCCCAGTGTAGGCCCATACTACTTCTCACCTGGACTAATGGGTTTTCTTGCCTCTGGGCTCTTTAATCTCCACTACAGAGGTTACCAGATTCATAGATGAGGCTCATTTTGTCCCAGCTGTGTTGCAAGTTGTTTGGGGAGTGGGCCTATAACATTCATCTGTGTATCACCCTCCATCTTCCCACCCTTTGGGCATGCAGCAGGTGCTCAATCAGTGCTTGGTGAATGAATAAAACACAGGAGAGTTATTGATGTCAACATACATTAGCACATTGTGAAGAACAGGAGGAGTCTAAGCCTCCTGCCTGTAGAGCCTATCAGGCCCAGGCCCTTTCAGCAGTTGGCTCCCAGGCACTGTAAGGCTCAAGCTTTTATGCAACATCTCCAGGTGCTCAGCTTCCTCTGAGCAAAAGGAGCTGCCTGGTAGGAAAAGCACTAGATTAGGTCTCCTAGCAGCCAAGGACCTGACCTGACCCTTAACTAGCTATGTGACCTTGAATGAGTCACTTAGTTTTTGAGTGTCCAATTTTTCCTCTGTAAAGCAGATACAATGAGAGATGTCAGGGAACATCAGGACCAGAGGGAATCTTTGAAATAATTGATTCCAATGCCTTCGTTTTATAGAGGCAGAAACAGGCCCAGAGGGGAAGGGACCCATTTGTTCATGGGAGAGTCAGGCCTAGAAAACCAGCTATCCTGTGGCCCAGCTGAGTGTTCTTTCTGTTCTTGCCCCTCCCTGCCTCCTCCACCTTGCAGGGATGGCTTAAGGATTGAATAAGAAAATGTGTATGAGGAACTTTGTATGGGTGATGGGATGTAGAAATGGAAGCCCCTTCCCCCCCAAGCTTGAACCCTGCCTCCTCCCCCAGTAGGAGCTGCTGGTACCCCCAACCTTCCTGCACTAGCTGTAATCTAGCTCTGAGTGGGGGATTCTGCAGGCTGTCAGGGCACAGCCATCACAGCTGATGCCCACTGGGCACATGCCCTCATGGGCTCCTCACCTCCACGTGGTACAGCCTCAAAGGCTCAGGCTGCTCCATTCCACGCTTAGCATCCTCATTGTCCACTATGGGCTATCAGGGTGGGTGGTACAGTCAATTTCTGACCAAGTTCCTGTGTGTTCCCCCTGTCCCAACTCATGTCACTCAAACTTTAGCAGACCTGTCTAACCCACTGGATGGAAGACATTCTCCTAGGTTTTTGAAGAAAGAGGTTGTTGATACAAGATCTGCTGAAGCCTGGCCGCCCTTTGGGGGAAAAACACTTGCACACCTGCCGTGTGTCTGTTGGACTTGTCTGTGTTGATTATTACAAAGCCTCCTACTGTATTTATACATCAAGAATGGTTCTGTTTCCCTCTTGGTCTCCATTTATTCAGAAAACAGCTGAGTACCTACTATGTGCAAGCCCCTATGTTGAGTTCTCTGGGGGACACACAGCCTTCCATCTGGAATATTATATTCGCTTCAGGGAATGGCATTTTTCTGGGGGGGAAATCTCGCAAAACCATGGGATATCTAGAGAGGGCAGCCAGAAAGGCAAGGGTCAGTTGAAGGAATCAGGGTAGGGATGGAGAAGAGCTAGGAAACAAGATTGTTGTCTTGAGGTATTGGAAATGGGATTTATCGGCTTTCTCTTCATGACCCCAGAGGGTGGAACCAAGGAAGCAAGGGTGGAAATTGCAGAGGGACAGATTTACACTTGAGATAAAGGGAAAATTTGTTAAAGAAGTTCCAGCTTCACCAGAGTGGACCAGACTGCCCCCTGGAAGCATTGAGTTTTCTGTAGAGGCAATGGTTGAAGCAGAGGAGCAGATGAGATCCCCAAGGAAAAAGGCATCTGGTGAGATGAGAAGAGGGCTAGGGACTGACTTCTGGGGGGCAGCAACGTTTCAAATCAGCCAAAAGAGAAAATGCAGCAAAGGAGACCAAAGAGTGCTTAGAGATAGAGGAGAACCAGAGATTTGGAGCCAGAAGAGACCTCAGAGGTCATAGAGTCTCTTGATAAGTGAGGCCAGAGGCACAGTCATCTGCCCAGGGTCACACAGCTAGTAAACAGCAGAGACAAGATTTGAACTCTGGTCCTCTGACTCATGATCAGTCAGTCAACAAGCATTTATTAAAGTCTTTTTCCTTTCTACCACACTAAGAGCAAAGTAACTTCATGCTTCCATTTTTTTCCCTGTCATATGTTCATTGACTTCCCCAGATAAGGAATAAGCATTTCTGCTCTTGTCCACAAAAAACAATTCATCAGACTAGCTGGGCCTTCTTCATGTTCTGGAGGTATTTACAGTAGAAGTCCTAAAATAGGATAAAGATTTATTCTAAATTGGGGGGGAAGGGGGAGGAGAGACAGGTAAGTCCTTGTACCTCTCTGTGCTTTGTTGTCCTGAATAGAAATAGGAACATATGGTCAGGTTTCAGTTCTTCATCAAGCAAATGAGGCTCTTTTTTCTCCTCTTGATCTGGTTTCATAGACTGGTCTTAGAACAGTGAATGGCAGAGCTGGGTGGGTTCTTAGAACAGAGAATGCCAGAACTAGGAGAACTTAAGAACACATAATGTCAGAGCTGAGTGGGGCCTTAGGACACAGAATGTCAGAACTTTAGAACATAATATCAGAGCTGGGTGGAGCCTTAGAACATAGAATGTCAGAACTGGAAAAGATCTTGGAATATAGAATGGCAGAACTGGGAGGGTCTTAGAACATAGATTGTTAAAGTTGGAAGGGATTTCAGAACATAATGTCAGAACTGGAAGGGACCATGGACTGGAAGAGCCTTAGAACACAGAGTGTTAGAGCTGGAGGGATATTAGAACTTAAAATGCAAAACGTCAGAGATGTAAGAGACCTGAGACATTATCTAGTAGGGGTGTGTGTGTGTGTGTGTGTGTGTGTGTGTGTGTGTGTGTGTGTGTGAGAGAGAGAGAGAGAGAGAGAGAGAGAGAGAGAGAGTGTTCTTAACTTGGGCTCTATGAACTTTTAAAAAAAACAGTAATTCCATAACTATTTCAATAGAATTGGTTTCTTTTGTAATCCTGTGTATTTTGTGCCTTTCAATCACGCGATTGTGCAAAGAGGGGACCATGGCTTCAGCAGATTGCCTGAGGTGTTCATGACCCAGAAAAGGTTAAGATCTTCTGACCTAGTACAGCCCCATCATTTCACAGAGCAGGAAACTGAGGCTGAGGAAATGATTTACCTAAGTTCCCACAGCCAGCTAGTAAATACGACTGAGCTGGGCTATGAACCAAGTGTTCTGATGACAAGGCCAGCTTCTCTTTACCAAAGCGACTGCCTCTGATTTCCATGACTTAACGTGGGCTGCCACGGCCCAGCACCTTGTCCTGAGGGTGTAGGGGACCCAGAAGAGGAAGCCCAAAGCAGGAAACTACTTGGGCCAAACTTTGGTACTGGTTTGGGTGGGAAAAGAGGCTGGAGGACCTTTTCATTTCATTAATGTATGCTAAGCCTATTCCCCACCCCCACTGTCAACCTCCTGGAGATAATTGAGAACTAATTATAATCTCATCTGGTTTGTCCTTGGCAAAATGAGGGGGTTGGGCTAAATTGTCTAAAAGGCCTCTTCCTGCTGGAAATCTATGATCTTAAGGTATTGTCTTAAGTGGGGAATCTAGGTTGGAACTGCCCTGCCTCCAACTAGGTCTAGTTCTTAGAAACCAGGACTAAAGGAGGCCTCAGAGAGCTCCAGGAGTCAGAACAGTAGAAGAGGCCTTACAGATTTTTAAATTGCACATGTGCCCGAGGTTACAGAACAAGTCAGTGGCAGAGCTGGGACTAGAACCCTGCTTTCCTGAGGCTCTGAGTTGGGAACAAGATAAATCCCTCAGTCTGGTAGGGTATTGAGGATCCAAAGACCTGTGCTTCTTCCTTCGCCAGATGAACTAATGGTAATAATAATAATGAATAAAAAAGTAGCTAGCATTTATGTAGCACCATATAATCTGTCAGTCAGTAAACACCTACTATGTTCCAGGCACTGTGCTCACTCACCCTGGAATCTCATTTGATTCTCACAACAGCCCTGTAAGTGTTATTTTGTTGTTATGTTCTTATACCCATTTTACAGCTGAGGAAACTGAGGCAAACAGCAGTGAAGTGACTTGCTCAGGGTTACACAGCTTGTAAGTACTTGAGGCAGGATTTAATTGCTCCAAACCTAGTGCTCTATCCACTAGACCACCAAGCTGCCTCAAATATAGTACAAGTATTTGCAACTCCTGGGCAGAAAGGGGTCACACTAACTCAGAGTAGTCTCAATGGCTGAAAGGGATTTGGGGTATGGAGGCCCAGAGAGGGGAAGGGACTTGCATTATATGGCAGAGGCAGGTTTAGCCTCCTGACATCAGGCTGTAGTATCCCTTGGATTTCCAGCTGCAGTGGCCTTGGCCCCTTTGCCCTTTCTGATTTCTCTGTGGTTGATTTTTTCTCTCTCTTTCCTTGAGGGTTTGCTTTCCTCAGGCCATGTTCCAAGAGCCATCTAGCCCTTCTGTTCTTCCTTCCAGCTTTTGCCTCTCTCCAGTGGGGCCCCAAGTCCAAGGAACCACATGGTGTTCCCAGGCTGGCTTGCCTGCTCATCAGTGGTTGTACTTACACACTTAAACGCTCTCACAGAAATAATTAGGTTTCATGGCCTGTGGCCAAGTTGACTAATTCTGGTTGGGAGAAAAGCTTGGGGGGGGGGGGGGAAGAGGAGAAAAATATGTATTTAGATCTTGGCAAGAATTTTGCTTCAACTACCAAGTGAAGTCTGTTAAGATCAGCCAAGTCGAGTTGACCTGGTGGAAGTATTTGTCAGGCGCAGGCTATTTGGGGCCCACCCAACTCTCTGCTAAGGATTCGTGTGTTGTGTTGGATAGCATTTTGGGGCAGGAGACCCAACTTAGAGACTCAGCTCTGTCCCTTTGGAGCTTTGTGACCATGCCAAGGGGTCCTTTCAGCACCTCAAACTCAACATCACCCTTCTCTGAACCTCAGTTTTCTCATCTGTTAAAGGAGCTGGTTGGACTTAACTGAAATGTGGAATAGTAGAGTGTTAGACCTGGAGTCAGAAAGACCTGGGTGCCAATCCTACCTCAGAAACTAGCTGTGTCACCCTGAGTAAGTCATCTTACCTCTTTATGCCTTCATTTCCTCATCTCTAAAATGACTCCTAAGAGTTCCCTTCCAGCCTTCACTCTTCTGAGCTTAGTAAGGGCAGGTTTTGAGAAGAAGGCCAGACTTGAGCTGATGTAGCTCCTTTTGGAACTGGGGAAAGGTAGGCCCGAGTCTTCTGGAGTTGCTAGGTATGCCCAGGTGTCCAGTGAATACATCTGTGTCTCCAGCTAGGCTAGCTGCCAACCAAAGGTCTGGCTTCCCTTGGGCTCCTTGCTTGACCAGGGACTTGAGCAACAGGATCCAAATGGCTCCCTATTTTTCAGAAGTCTTGTCTATTTCCAGCTCTCTTCCATCCTCCAGACTAAAGTTTGATGCTTCAAATAGGAAGTTTGTAGATAAGGCCGACTAAGACTTGGAGTCGGGTGTTTGACTCCTGCTTCAGACTAGCTTTGAGATCGGGACCTCATCAATTTGTTTCTATGGACCTCAGTTTTCTATTAAATGATGATAAGAATGGCACCTCCCTCCCAGGGTGGCTTCAAGGACCAGATGAGCTAATATTCAGAAAGCGCCCATTCCAAATGCTAGCTTCCAGAAAAGCAGGGGTTAGCGGGATGTCCAGCATGACCCGAAGGTTGGCCCTGGCAGCTTCCCGGAGGGAAACTGCCTCATCCAGCACCCCCCTGCTGCCACGTGGCCTCTTCCCACTTGGCAGCTGGCCCTTTCTTGGTGCCGAAGCCCAGGAGCCGCCGTCTGTACCTATGAAACCCTTTGGTTTTTGTGCAGCTGCCTTGGCCGAGGAGGGGAACAGCGCTGTTATTGTGCACTTCTGCCCAAGGCTAAAAGCCCCTCCTGTCTGGGCCACAAGGCAGGCCTGGGGGCTCCGAGGCCTTGATTCCCATCCAGGGGAACTTGGTTTTACATTTAAAAGGGAGTTTGGCGTATGGTGGGGGGGCGGGGGGGAGAGGGAAAAACCTTTTAATGAATTGAAATTGCATAATGAAAAGGTTCGGAAATGTAATTGCCAAAATGGCTGAGTGTTTTCTCTCTCACCTCCGCCTCTCCCTTCTTCCCTCCTCCCCAGAAGCAGTGGGGGGAAGCAGGAGCTTGTCAGAGAGGCCCCACACCCACTCTAGGTCTGTGCTAAGCAGGCAGGCTGGTAAAGAGAGGAAGGGAGGAAGAGAACGAGAGAGGGAGGGAAGGAAGGAGGGAAGGAAGGAGGGAGGGAGGGAAGGAAGGAGCGAGCCAGTGAGCTATGGGGTTTGCTTGGCAGCAGGCTGTGTGCACAGCAGGAATGGTCCCTGGCATCGTGGGCTGTTTTGGCTTCTCTGGGGCCTCTTGCCTGATGAGGAAGGGTCAGAGGACAGTGAGCATCCTCATCCACCCAGCCGGTGGCCTGCTCAGCTGGCCTTACTCTTCAAAGAACCTGAGCCCTGAGGGAGATTCCTTAGCATTGCCACTATTGCTGTCTACATCCTAGTACCCTAGAACCTTAGAGGCAAAAGGAATCTGGTCCAACTTGGACCAAGCAGGAATCCCAAGCAGAACAAGGCTGACTCCTCTTGCAAGGGAACTTAGAGACAAATAATGTGCCCCCCCCCCAAGTCTTTTCTTCTTTGGACTAAACAAACTCAGTTCTGTCATTCATCTGACCCTCCTGTGTTGTGAATTTGAGGCCCTTGACTGCTGGACACTCTTGCTCATTAGTGTCGCCTTGATAATGCAATGAAACACCCAGAACTAAATCTAGCACTCCATGTAGAATCAGACCTGGGTACTGGACACACTTGATTCAACCTAGGATTGCATTAGCTTTGGAGGCTACCTGGAGTACACCAAAACCCCCAAATCATTTTCAGGAGGAATTATACCTCCCCCACCTTATACTTGAGAGGGTAATTTTTTAAAACCCCACTGGTCAGGCTTTATATTTATCCCTATATATTCCCCCCCCCCTTTTTTTTGGAGGGGGAAGGCAGGGCAATTGGGGTTAAGTGACTTGCCCAAGGTCACACGGCTAGTAAGTGTTAAGTGTCTGAGGCCAGATTTAAACTCAGGTCCTCCTGACTCCAGGGCCACCTAGCCACCTCTATCCCTATATATTCCTATATATATCCTGGTCCCTATCCCCATCCCTATTCAATCCCCATTTCATCTTATTAGATTCAGTCTAATGACCTGGCCTGTTGAGCTCTTTTTGGATCCTACCTCTCATCTCCCTTGTTAGTTGACCCTCTCAGCCTTGTGTCATCTATAAATCTGGTGGATGTGCCATCTGTACCTGCATCAAAATTTCTGATGAAAGTGGTAAATGGCTTAGGTCAAGCACAGATACTGAGGGCACTCCACTGGAGACCTCCTTCCAAGCTGACATTGGATCACTAATGACTACTCTCTTGGTTTGACCATTCTGCCAGCTAAGAGTTCTTATAATCATGTTCTCATCTAGCCTGCATCTCTCCATCTTGTGTACAAGAATGGCATGAGAGCCTTGGGCAAATGCTTTGCTGAAATTTAGAGCATCTCCTCGTCTTCTAGGCTGGCAACCCAGTCAAAAAAGGAGAGGGGATGAGTCCGCATGACCTATTCTTGAGGAAACCTTCTCTGGCCCTTTGGAATCACTGCTCTACCTTTAATGCTACTGTCTCAGTCCCTGACAGCAGTTTTGGGACTTAAAAGAGTTTTCCAGAAGAGTCAGGCCAGTCATGGGTAAAGCAATAAATCTTTATTATGGCAAAGGTTTTGGAGCCCTAGGAGGAGGAGGAAGGCTCAGCTAGGACTTGGCACTCAGAGCTTTGCCAGCTCTTTGTCATTCTTCTCAGTCTTACAACCATGTGTGATGGTTGGGGGCCTATCTTCTCCATGCCAGAGCAACTCACTTTCAAGGGTGGGGAGCGTGGGTGCATCTGCTTGGTTTCCCATCTTTAACAACATGGGCAGGGAGATGCTAGAGATTGTCCAGTGAAGGAAATAGTGAAAAGGGGAATGCGTATGTGAATGTATGTGTGCACGTGCACACATGTGGGGGGGCTTGGGGATTTTCCCTTTTTTAGAAAAGGGCGGAGGGGAGAAGGTGTTAGGGAGGGAGGAGGCAGGTCCATAGCAGAGAAAGCTGGCTGCTAGTGCTTAGATGTATCTTATTTGGTACTGAGAGGGTGAGTGACTTACCCACAGTCACACAGCTAGTATGTGGCAGAGGCAAAGCTTGAACCCAGGCCTTCCTGCCTCCAAGACCTGTTCTCTGCCTGCCACTGGCAGACATACAACCATCACGTACTCCATGCAGGCCATGGCCAAATTCTCCTTGCTCTTTCTTCAATCAGGATTTTTAGGCCTTTGCTATTCTCTGGTAACACTTGTGGCCAACTTCCTGTTGTTGTAATATCTACTGGGGACTTCTACCCTGGAGCTGTCACTCCTCCTGTAACTTCATTAGCACCTTGATCACACTCAATTTCCTTTTCTTTTTGGGTCTCTTCCTTCTCTTTCACCTGCAGCTCAAGTCCTCCTCTTCTTCCTCCTTCACTTTCTTCTCCGGTTCTTCGGAATTTCCCTCCCCCAGATTTCAGTGTTGGACTTAATGAACAATTCCCAAACTCTCTGAATCTCCTCCTTCCTAATTCCTCCTCTTCCCTTTCTCCCTACCATGGTGGCCTTCCTCTGGGGGCTCTTTGACTTGCCATTATTCTTTCTAAAATGGATCACCACAAACTAGAATCCAGTACTTCACATGGTGTCTGATCAGGGCTGAGGACAGCTGGATGCCGCCTTTCCTAATGCTGGGCATCATGCCTCTCAATACAGCCAAAGATCAAATTCTATTGTTGTTGTTGCCAGGTCACACTGTGACTCCAGTTGAGCTAATGAGATAAGATTGAGAAAGTACTTAGCATGATGTCTGGTACATCGTAAATGCTTCACAGTTGCTTGTTCCCTTCCTGTCCACTAAGACCCAGAGGTCCTTCTCATGTGACCTGATAGGTAGCCATGCTTCCCCATGGTGTACTTGTGCAATTGATTATTTGAGCCTAACTGTGAGCCACTTTATTCATCCCTATTACCTTTCTATTTTTAGGTCTAGCCCTGCTTTCTGACCTAGTGAGATCTTTCGGGATCCTGACTGTGTCATCTACCAGGTTAGTAATCTCTCTCATATTTATGTTCCTGGTGATGTTGACGACATACCTTCTATGACTTTAACCAGTAGTGTTGGAATAATGTATTGGTGTAATGTATAGAGCACTGGATTTGGAGTTATGGGACCTGGCTTCAAATCCTAGTTCAACTATTGACTATGTGCGTGACCTTGGACAAGTCACCTAACTTCTTTGGTCTTCCTTTTTCTCATCTGTAAAAAAGAGAATCAGAGTTCTGTAGTCGCTCTCATATGTAAATCCCTTGATACTCTGTTGAGTACATCAAGACAAGGGATAGAACCCTGGGAGATTCTAATAGGAACCTCATTCCAAGTTGATAAGAACCCATTAATGGTCCTTTAACTCATTCTGATGCTACCTAAGTGTTCTGTCATTTAACCCATATCTCTACACCTTGCCCATAAGGATAGTGTAAGACAGTGGTGACAAACTCACCTAGAATCAGATCCTTCTGGCTTATTGATCTAGAAAACTACAAATTATGATGATGTTGTGTTGTGTTTGTGTTTATTTTGTGAAACATTTCCCAATAACATTTTAATCTGGTTTGACTCTTTTGCTGCCAGAGTTTGGCACCTCTGGTGTAAGACAGTTTGTCAAATGCTTTGTGTATATACCCAGGTATAATATACACATAGCATTCCCTGGATCAAGATTATGTTAAGAAGCTGCCATTTTGGCTTGTGGGTTCCCCCTCTACCAATGCAAAGGCCAGTCTCTATACAATTTAGCAGGTAATCTTTGACAGTTAGGACTCCAGAATTTATCAGCTGGGGCCAAGCTGGTGCAGAGCTTCTAGCAATCCTGTTAAAGGAAGAAAAGGAAATACAGTTAGTCTAGCACAATAATTTCCCATTAATTTCCCATTTCCTTTCCAGATGCTTACAAATGATCCCCTTGATAACTTGTAGCTTGTCAAAGCTGTTCCAAAAATGTGGTGCCCAGCCCTGAGCACAATGCCCCAGATGTGGGTCACTGGGGTCCACGGCCTTTCCTTAGCACCAAAGGAAAGATGCTCAACATGGCCTCGGATGGTTTGGATCTACTCAGTTATTGAGTTTGGCCTGTGGTCTTGGAAAGCATGGGTTAAAACTCTGACCTTTTGAATAAGCTACAAACTCCTTCCCTCCCCCATCTGGCTCCAACTGACTTTTCCAATCTGATTTCACATCTCTCCTCCTCATGCTCTTTATATTCCAGCCAAATTGGACCATCTCGTCCTATCCCCTCCCATCTTTGTGTGGTTTGTGTGGCCTGCTTCCCCTTATGTCTGCCTATGGAAACCTTTCTTTAGTCTGAAGGCCCAGGTCAGTTGTGAGGCACCCTTGCAGCCAGTTAGAAGTGATCTAATTCTCCTTCACTTCTAGAGCACTTTGGCCCATCTCTTTTTTGCCTTTGTCCTTGACTACCTTGTCTTATACTCATATACCCATCTCATCTCCCCTGGAAGATGGTAAGCTTGCTGAAAGCAGGATGCCATGTCATTTTTCATCTTTTGATCCCCAGCTCAGAGCAAAGGGCCTGGTACATAGTAAACACTTACTAAACATTGGTTGACTTGAATTGTTGAATCCCACAAAGCTGCCTTTGGGCTCTTCCTTCTCCCTCCCTCCCTTCCTCATTCCCTCCTTCCCCCGCGCCAGTCCTCCATGTTCTACCAGATGGAACGTCAGGACAGGCACAGTGCAGAGTTCTATTTCTGGCCATGTTTAGTCTGCTGTCTATCCTGGAGGCTGCATGGGCCCCACCCTTCCCCTGCCATCCCCTGGGGGCTTGTGAGTGTTGTACTGCCAGGGAAAGAGGGGGAGGAGAAGGATCCATGGATTAATGTAGGTGTGTGTATTAATGTTAGGTGTGCGTGAGTGAGACAGCAATGAGGAGCTATCGATAACCTGCGTTTCTTTCCCCCAGAAACAGCTATTTAAAGCAGACATGGAGGACAAGCATGGTACTTGGTGGGGTTCCCAATATTGGGCCTGCCGCAGTGTAAGCATTTAGTAAGGGCCATTAAATGGCAGGTACCTACGTACACGTGTAGCTGCAGAACCACATGCAAGATGCTAAGGTTGGCCTTTGGGGTACGGATTAGGAAGGCAGTAGGCAATAGTGGGAAGAACCAGGACCTTGTTGAGGTCAGAGCACTTGGGCTTGAATGGCAGCCCTGCTACCTACTAGCTGTCTGAGCCAAGGGAAATCACTTACCTGCTTTGGGCCTCACTTTCCCCCTCTGGAGAATGAGGAGATTATTGGGCCACATGATTTCCAAGGGCCCTTGCATCTTTAAAGCAACAATACACAATCATTTTTCTCTTATCCATGCTGGAGGATGGTGGAGCTAGGAATGGGGAGCAGGTGTCCAAAGGCCCCCAGAAATGCCTTTGAGATCTTCTCTACGTCTCTCTCTCTCCTTCCTCTCTTCTCTCTAGTCTTCTGCATTATATATCAAGATCCTACTTGAATAATGAATCTCCACCTCCTTTCCCTACCCCCTGGTGAAATTATTTGAATTCAAACTACATATTTCCATTGAGCTGGAACTAATGACTATATTTTACAGAATCATAACTTTGAATAGTGCAGCTACTTTGAGGGATTCATTATTGGAACTAATCAGGACCTAGCTGTGTCATATCAGATTTCAGGCCAGGTAGGATAAAGGTAGGAATAATGCTTGGGAGTTATGTTGTTGAGTCCTTTCAGTCATGTCTGACCCTCTGTGACTCCATTGGGGGTTTTCTTGGCAGAGATACTGAAATGGTTTGCCATTTACTTCTTCAGCTCATTTGACACATAAGGAAACTGAGGTGAAGTGACTTGCCCAAGGTCTGAGACTGGATTTGAACTCAGGTCCTCCTGACTCCAGGGCCAATGCTCTCTCCACTACGTCATCTATTGCTTCATGGGAGTTATAGGGAAGCTAATTGGGGCCAATGTCAATTAGTTCTTGCTAACTATTTAAGCTGTCCTGTAATGGAATGGACTGCCTTGTACCATAAGGAGCTCCCCTGTCACTGAAGTTGGTGAGGCAGAAGCTAGATGGCCACTTGTTAGGGGATTCCTGTCCTAGGAAGGAGAGTTAGGCTTAGGTGATCTCTGAGGCCTCTTACATACATACTTTAGGAATTCCTGATTTCACTGTTTTGTGGATCTTTTCCACTAATACAGATTGTACCTGCCCTTTTCTTTAGTATATTGTCTTCAGTCAACCAAGAAACATTTATTAAACATCCGTCATGAGCCAAGCACTGTGCTAAATGCTATAGGCAAATGGCAGCCCCTGCCCTCAAGGAGCTCACAATCTAATGGGAGAGACAACATGTAAACAAATACAGTCCTACCATGTAGATATTGTGGGTTTGGTTCCAGACCATTGCAATAAAGTGAGTCACACACATTTTTTAGTTTCTCAGTGCATATAAAAATGATGCTTACACTATACTGCAGTCTATTAAGTGTATGATAGGATTAAGTCTAAAAAAATGATGTACATACCTTAATTTAAAAATACTCTATTGCTAAAACAATACCAACCATCATGTGAGCCTTCAATGAGTCATAATCTTTTTGCCGATGGAGGGTCTTGCCTCCATGTTTATGGCTGCCAAGTGACTGGGGTGGCAGCCGCTGAAGGTTGGAGTGACTGGCAATTTCTTAAAATAAGACAGCAATGAAGTTTTCCACATAAACCGACTCTTCTTTACACTTGAACACTTACTTATAGGCCAGCGAGGGTTATTCATTGGCCCAATTTTAATATTGTTGTATTTTGAGGATTAGAGAGGTCATAGAAGAGGGAGAGAGATGGGAACTGCCAGTGAGTGGATGTATCGATCAAGTTTGCTGTTTTATATGGGCATGGTCTGTGGCACCCCAAAACAATTACAATGGTGACATCCAAGATCACTGATCACAGATCACTATAACAGATATAATCATAATGAAAAAATTTGAAGTATTGGGAGAATTACCCAGATGTGACACAGAGACATAATGTGAGCACGTGCTCTTGGAAAAATGGTGCCAAGAGATTGCAGGACACTGGCTTGCCACAAACCTTCGATGTGTAAAAAATGCAAGGTCTGTGAAGCATGATAAAGCAAAACACAATGAAATGAGATGTGCTTGTATAGACAAAACAAGCTATATATAGGATAAGTGGGAAATAATTAAGAGAGGGAAAGCACTAGAATGAAGAAGGGTAGGGGAAAGTTCCAGTGAAAGATAGGATTTCAGTTGGGACTTAAAGGAAGCCTGGGAGGTGCGTGGATGGAGCTGAGGAGGGAGAACATTCCAGGCATGGGGGATGGCCAGACAGAATGCCCAGAGCTAAGAGCTGAGAGGGGGAGGGTTTGTTCATGGAACAGCCAGGAGGCCAGTGTCATAAGTTACTGTGGCCAAAGGAAAAAAATCCATCTCTAGTTGTCTGATGATAGATCTCTCTGAGTTGAATGAGAAGTTGGTTTTTTGATGGCAGACTTGAGACCTGTATCCTAGCCTGCCCTTAGCACCTTACCTGCTGGGGCTAGGACCTATCAGAGTCCACCCTCCACTAGTACAGCCTCTGAGACCCTGGCATGATGATGCACCAGAGGAGGAGAAAAATGGACTTTGAGATCCGTTCTGAGTCTCATATGCTATGATCTTATGGCTAATCCCAAACAGAGCACTGAAAAATCAGGACTGTGGATCCAGTTTATTAACTTGTTTGTGAATTATTATTCCTATTGTATTAGAATATAATATGTGATTTGAAAAGCTCTTTCCATACAACAATGCTGTACTGTAAACGAGGCAAGTATTATTCCTGCTTTTTCGATGAGGAAGCTCACTGAAATGGAGTGAATGTTCTATGCATCCATGTTAATTTTTCTTGGACATTTTATTCTCTTAGCACACCCCATTGATGGCAGGGGAAGGGGTTAGGGAAGCCACTATTGCTTAGGATAATGACCAGAGGGACTAATCTCCATGTGCAGAATTGAGACCTGACTCTGTGTGTATATGCTAATGTCTTACGGTAATGTCAGCCGTAAGTTTAACCCTTGGGACTGGCTAAAGTTCAGTGAGAGGCACCATGGCCCAGGAGTTAAAGCAATTGGCTTGGTGTTAGGAAGCTGTGTGATCATGGACAAGCTTTGTAAACTCTCAGATCCTCAGCTTCTTTCAGCAGACCCTGAATAGCCAATAGTTCCCACCTCAAGGGTGACACCTCCACAAATGCTCTCTCCCACATCTCTAGCTCAAGAGCTCACTTGCCCTCAAACAAGTTCCTTTTCCTCTCTGGGCCTCAGTTTCACTATTTGTAAAATTTGGTGGTATTCAGTCATTTTCAGTCATGTCTGACTCTTTGTGACCCTATTTGGGATTTTCTTAGTAAAGATGCTGGAGTGGTTTGCCATTTTCTTCTTCAGTTCATTTTGCAGATGATGAAACTGAGGCAAACAAGGTGAAGTGACTTGTCCAGGGTCACACAGCTATAAAGTATCTGAAGCTAGCTTTGAACTCAGGAAGATGAGTCTTCCTGACTCCAGGCCTGACTCCCTATCTACTGCAGCGCCACCTAGCTGCCCCCTCTGAAAAATAAAGGTTATCATGTCAACTTTGGAGTCCATTGCAGCTCCATAATTCTGCAAGTACAGTCCACAGACTTGAAGGAGCATGGGATTAATTTCTTCCCTCTGTAGTTCTCCTTTTCTTAGTCACATTTCTTGAAAATAACATGGCTAGGCTCATTCCCTCCATTTTCTCTCCACTGGGGTTTTTCTTTTTCTTCTAGACTCTGGTATCCTCCCACAACCAGCTCTCTTTCCTTGGGGTCCGAGCAGTACATAAGCTCTGTCCCACTTATTCAGTGTTTAGATCAATCAATCTGCAAGCATTTTGAAACACTCCTGTGGTGTGCCAGGCACTGTGCTACACAGGCCCTGGGGCATGAGAAGACAGTCTCAACCCTCAAGAAGCTTACTTTCTAATGAGGGAGATGCCACCTGCATAGAAAAGTATCTGCCGAATGAGTACAAAAGGAATACAACATAGTTTGGGGAGGAGATGCATTAGCCATGGCAGGGAAGAGGGAAGGCTGCCTGAAGAAAGTGATATTTGATCCAAGCAGTGGAGGAGACCAGGGATTCCAAGAGGCAGAGGTGAGGAAAGAAGCCTGCCAGGCAGGAGGGACAGCCAGTACAAAAGCCCAGATAGGAAGTCACATATGACTGGCTGGTCATGTAGGGGGAATGATCACAGCCAGACAGTTCAGGAACCGAATAATAATAGATGAGTGGTTGATGTCCAGCACTTTGATGATTTGAAGGGGGATGTGGCAAAGAATTGCACAGTATGGGCAGATGGGGCCGGTTTGCAGTCTGTGCCAGCGGAAGGAGTACCCCCACTTTGATGGGATCATTGAAGTATCATAAGATAGATGTTTTTCCAGAGAGCCACTGAGAGGGTGGTGGCTCAGTAACTGGCCTCTCCCTTCTTTTTTCCCTTCCATCCAGTGGAGCCATCCAGGTTGACAGATGGGAGGGGGGACAAGTAGCCCCCTTCATCTCCCTCATCTTTGGGAGGCCCTCTGGCTTTGACTTTTCTCTGGCCTCCCTGCTAATGCCTCTTAAAGCCGCCTCCCGCCCTCCTTGGTTGGCACCCCTCTGGTGCCCACAGTGTGACAGGCATAATTTGCCTCAGTTTAATTTGTCACGGTGTATCAGAGTGAGGGGCGTCACACAATAGCTGGGGACCTCACTGTGCTTTCATTCTCGGAGACCCTGCTAATTAAATTTTTTATGAAGGAGCCAAGGCACACCAGTGAAATTCTCTAGCCCCAATGTAGCAGGCAGTTCCCAAAGAGACCTCATCTGTGCACTTCGCTATGAAAATCAATTAGTGTTATGAATGTGTGATAGCTTTCCTGAAAAAAAGAAAAAAAGCTGCCATGATACAGAAGTCTTTACACCTTAGCTTAAGTAATGGGGCAAGATACTGTGTCTTCCCTCCCCCTGCCAGACTTTCTTCTTGCATCCTGTTGGATTCCAAAGCAAAGACTTCAATGCCACCTTGTTTTAAGAAGACATGTACAAAAGGGGATAGAAACCAGGGCAGGTAACAGAGGATGACTACAAAAGCATGGTGTGATCCTTTAAGAACACGGTCTGGAGCTCTAAGGCTCATGAGGAAAGCTAAGGACAAGAAGGGTTTGTTGGTGGCATGTTGGTTTTTAGCTGTATTAGGGAAAAGAGAGGGATTCCAGAATGGAGAGAGGACGACTGTGCAGGCTGGAATGGTGAAAATATGTAATAGGAGAAGGCAGAACTACTCAACTCTTAATTTATTTCAGTTTCTCTAACAAGGAGAATACTCTTTGGATTGGAAAGGGCTGGAGATGGTTAATAGGAAGTTGATAACTGAGTTCAGATGCAGAACATCCTAGCTGGCCTTGATGAATACTCACTAGGCCTAGGTGAATGACCTCTTTGGATTCAGAAAGAACTGGCAGGTGGGAATACTAAGTCTTCCTCTGTCAGTGATCTTTGAAAGGGTATAGAGAAAACGAGAAACTTTGTCGGACTAGAGAAAGGAAAATACCCTAATTTTAGAAAAAGGGGAAAAAAGTAGAGTCTGTAAACTATAGGCTGGTGAACTTGAGTTTGATTCTTGGCAAAATTCTACAACATATTATTAAAGAGAAGGTTGGTGAACATTTAGAAAAGGAAGTAGTGATCTGAAAAAGTCAACCTGTCTTCATTAAGAACTGTTTCCTTTTCTTGTTGTTATTGTTCATGGGATTAATGGGAGATTAGAAGAATGCTATACTTCACTGAAATTGTGGCAAAGCATTAAACAAAGTATTTTCTGCTATTCTTGTGGATAATATAGGGAAACCTGAGCTAGATAATAATACAGTTAGGTGATTCTGGAACTTGGAACTGGACCCAAAGGATAGTTAACTAAATTCAACAAATATTTATTAAAAGCTCACTATGCATTATGCTGCCATATATAAAGCCGACCTTTGCCCTCAAGAAACTTACCTGTCTTGGGGAGATACAACATATCCACACAGATAAGTAAATAGAAGACATTTTGAGGAGCAATGGAGAGAATACAAATAATTGGGGGACTCAGGAAAGACTTTTTATGGGAGGAGCTGGGGATCCTAAGAAGCAGTGGAGGAATGCATATGGGAGATGGAACTCTGAGTTCGGGAAATACAGTAGACCAATTTGGCAGGAAGATAGGATGTGTAAGAATAGGAGTAACAGAAAATAAGTCTGGGAAGGTTGGCAGATTGTGGAGGCCTAAGAATGACAGCCTGAGGAATTTGTTTTATCCCTTAAGCCAGGGATGGGAAACCTTCAGCCCCCAGGACACATGTGGCCCGCTAGGTCTTCAAGTTTGGCTCTTTGACTGAATCCAAACTAAGTGAAGTGGCATCAAGGCTGCAGGTTCCCCACCCCTGCAAGCCATAGGGAACTACTGGAGATTCTTGAACAGAGGATTGGATTGGAGGCAGGGAGGCCAATTAGGAGGCTATTGTAATAGCCTAGGTAAGAGATGATGAGGGCCTGAGCTAAGGTGGAGAATGAATAAGTGGAGAGAATGGAATGTTGTGGAAGCAGAATTCATAATAATTGCAGCGGATTCTATATGGGGGATGAGGGAGAGAAAGGAGTAAAAAAAAGACTCCAAAGTCACAAACCTGGGTGATTGGTAGAATAATGGCACCCTCAAAAGAAATAGGGAAGTTTGGAGAAGTGGGAACTGTTGAGTTTGAGAGCCTAATGGGGCATACAGGTAGAGAGGTCCAGCAGACGGTTTGTGAGCTGGGACTGGTACCAGGAGTGAGAGATTGGGTCCAGATTTGAAAGTCACCTACATTGATGTGATAATGAATTCTTTTTTTTTTTTTTTTTTTGCTTTTTGGAGGGGGGAAGGCAGGGCAATTGGGGTTAAGTGACTTGCCCAAGGTCACACAGCTAGTAAGTGTTAAGTGTCTGATGCCGGATCTGAACTCAGGTCCTCCTGACTCCAGGGCGGGTGCTCCATTCACTGCGCCACCTAGCCGCCCCATAATGAAGGCCCCTAGCGAATCCCTCCTGAGAATGTTTTTAACTAAGTGAAGGAAATGCTAAGTATCAGTTAGAGGTTAGTAAAAATAAAGATACATTTTTTTCCCTATCAAATTTCATGAACTCCTTGAAGTCCCAGAGATTAAGCCTCCAGATTAAGAGCCCTTGGGTGCCAAGAGAGAAAAGACCCCCAAGCCAGAGTCATGGTAGGGCTGAGCAATTCTCACAATTGGGGGTGAGAACATGTATAGTCGATAGTCAATGAACATTTATTAAGCACCTACTATGTTTGAGGCACTGTGCTAAGCACTAGACATAGAAATAAGAAAAAGAAAAACAGTCCTTACTCTCAAGGAGCTTACAGTCTAATGGGGGAAGACAGCACACAAATGAAAGCTGAAGAGGGGGGAAGTACCAGTAGCAGGGGCCTGGTGGAGAAGTCAAACAAATCCAAAATGAGTGCAATCAGGTGGGCTGATGGTCCTGGGAAGGAAACTTCAGCTCAGAGAGGGAGGAGGAGAACCAGGCAGGAAGGAATGAATGAATGAAGCATTTGTTGAGGGCCTGTTGTGTGCTAAGCACTGTGCTATGCAGTGGAAAGACAAAGACAAAAGAGACAGAGGCCCTGCTCTCCAGAAGTTTATATTCCAATAGGGAGAGTCAACATGCTTATAAAGGGGATCTGTGGCCTGGGAAGGGTGAAGTCCCAGGGATGGTGAGTGAAGCCATAGGACAATTGATGTGTCCTGTCTAGAAAGCTGTGGTCTTATTATTGTCTTGAGGAGGTGGGGGGAGATGGTGCTGGTGGCCCACAATGGGGTTCACCAAGGGACATGCATAGCAACATGATGGGAGGATGTGTTTAGGTGGCTGAGGCTGCCTACATGGCAGGAGCTCTCCTCAAGAAATCCAGTTTCAGAGGGAGGTAGAGATCGTGTTGGGAGGGTGTGCACCAGGCTGCAGTGGTGAGGGCAGCATGACAGGAAAATGGAATGTCATGGAAGCAAGAGAAGATAGATGGAAATAGCCCAGGTCCTGCAGGCATCATTAAGAGGAGCAATCACTATGGAGAAGGGCCACAGATTTCTCAATAGCACCAACCCCAACTGCTGACCAACTGTTATCAATAGGCAGTTAGACCCAAGAGCTCTAGGAATAGCAGCATCCCCAAGCCACTGGCTCTGCTTCTAACCCAGACCCTCCCTGCCACCACCTCCCCATAAGTCAGGGAAATGACTCCTATAGAAAGGCACCAGCCTTCTCTACCAACTTAGAACCTGAGGGAGAGACAGGGGGCAGGAGCATGTGCCTAAAAAATTGACCATTTTTTACTTCTTTGCTCTGCCAGGTGGGTCAAACTACCACCATCACCTCAACCACCACCTCCCTTCAGACCCCAATGGAGACAGGACCCTGAGCCCAAGAGCCCCACCCCAGCAGCCATCATCCCAGGAAGCAACTGCTCCTCGGGGGCTGCAGCCCCCAATTCCTCAGAAACCCCAGTCACTGGCCTTGACCTTGTCAAGTGGTTCAGATCTGAAATGGACATGATTCTATCAGTGGACATGACATTAAAGAAGATGTCTTACCATCTGCTTTGCTGCTGTGCCCTAAGGACCACTGGTCCTTTCTGAAACTTGCATGTGTTGCCTGCTTCCCATAAGAATGTTTTCTATCTGTATCTCCAGCACTTAGAACAATGCTTTGTACATAGTAAGCATTTAATAAATGCCTTTTCATTCATGTATTAATTCAACAGCTAGTATCAAGGAGGAGGGGTTGGTCACCAGTGTTAAAAGCTACAGAGGTCAAAGAAGGAGGAAGATGCCATTAGGACATCTTTAGTGATCTTGAAGAGAGTAGTTTGAATTGAGTGGTAGGGTCAGAAGTGAGATTGTTTGAGGAGTAAGGAAGGGGAGGCAACAGATGGGTTTTTTTCCTAATAAAATTTTTAAAAGCATTTATTAAGTACCTACTATGTGCCAGACACTGTGTTTAGTGCTTTAAAAATATTCTCTTATTTGATTCTTGCAACAACTCTGGGAGGTAGGTGCTATTAATATGCCCATTTTACAGTTGGGGAAACTGAGGCAAGCAGAAGTTAAGTGATTTGCTCAGAGTTATACATTGGATTTGAACTCGGGTCTTCCTGACTCCAGGCCCAATTATCTATCCTCTGCAGTGCCACCTACCTGCCTAGTTTGTCTGTAAAAGGAAGACTAGATAAAAAAGGTTGATAGGTTGAAGGAATGAGTGAAGGTTGTTTGTTTGTTTTAAAGAATGAAGGGGTCCTACAAAAGTTAGTTTCTGGATTTTAAATAGAAAGCAGCAATATGTCCTTTAGCTTTGACAGTGGGGTACTAACATCATCCATTATATTTGGACAGTTTTGTGACCTCTCTATGCTGATTTTTTTCCATTGTCATTATTGGTGTTATTGTTCTTTGACCAGAGGTCACCAGTACTAGTCTTCCCGTTTCTCCAAATTCTGGTATTTGTCGCTCCTTATGACAGCAATTTTTCATTCCATTCACAAACCTTAATTTGTTCAGCAATTCCCCAGTCCTTGAACACACATTTTGTTTTTAGATTTTTCTCACAAACAATGCTGCTATGAGCATGTTTTTGCACGTGGGAGTTTCTTTTTGCCATCAGCGACCTCATTGGGACAGTAGTGAACTTTCTGATTGAAAGGGCCTAAACATTTTAGTGACCTTTTTTGGGCATAATTCCAGATTGTTTTCCAGAAAGGTCAAACCAATTCCCAATTCTGTCAGTAATGAATTAGCATGTCTGTCTTCTCACAGACCCACCAAGGAGATTTTCCATCTTTTGGCATTTTTGCTAGTCGGTTGGATGTTTTAATTTACATTTTGCTTCTTATTAATGATTTTGAACATGTTGTCAGGTGTTTTTTAAAAAAATAATTTATTCTTTTGAAGACTTTTCATAGCCTCTCAGAAGAATAGGCATGGCCTTCACAGGTGGCAGTAGGTTCTGAGGGAAGAGACCTCCAAATCTATTCAGAGGGGCCAAGTCTGGAGCCCCACCCTCTGGGGTCCTGTGACATAAAATGTATTCAGAGGTGCTAGGACAGGAGCCTGGGTGAGGAAGGCACCAAACCCAGTTCCTGAGAGTATCTAGTGGCAGGGCTGGGCACCTATCCTCATCTGTCACTGAAGATAGCTTTATTTCTTTTCCCTGACCTGGTGAGCCTGGTGAGTAGCTGTGCTCCAATAGTATCCTTAATAGTTCCATGCCACTTTGGAAGGAGATCTGCAATGCAGAGGTTCATGGATGTGTGCTTGGTTACTTAACTTTTTTTTTTTTTAAATCAATGACTTGAATAGAGCTAGGTGGGACACAGTGTATGACAGCTGAATTCCAGAAATACGACAGGCTAGAATATTAGAAAGCCTCTAAAGAGGTGACAATTAATTGGGATAAATATAAAGTCTTACACCTGGGTTTAAGGAATCAATTCCACAAGTACAATCTGGGGGAGTTATGATTAAACAGCAATTTGCCTGAAACTGATCTGTGGATCTTAGTGGACTGCAGGTTCAGTATGAGTCAATAGCATGATACGGCAGCCAAGAAAACCAATATGAACTAGACTTGGGAATCAGCATGGCATGGTGTCCTGAACTAGGAAGGCAAATAAATGCCCCTATACTCTGGCTGGTTAGACTATTGACATAATATTTTTAGTTCCGAATGCTACATTTTCCAAAGGACATTGATAACTCAAAGAGGCTGATTGGCTGTGAGATTATGCCACATGATCATGGCTTGAAGGACTGGGGATGCTTAGAGAAGAAAAGAGGGAGACACTATAGCTGACTTGGGGTATTTGAAGGATTGTCAAGAAGAAGTGGGATTAGGTCTGGTATGTTTGACCCCAGAGAGCAGGATTAGGTGTAGTGGGTGGAAGGAAGTTGTAAACAGGCTTTATGTAAATAAAGACTTCCGAACACTTAGACCTACTCCAAGGTGGAATGACCTCCTCCCCACGGGAGGTCTTGAAGCAAAGGCTAGATGACCAAGTAAGGGATCGAAGAGTCCATTCCTATACAGATTTAGGTTGGACAAGTTGGACTAAGAGGTTAGCTCCGATTTCGATTCTGTGATTTGTAAAGAAATCTAACCTTTCTCACCTAAACTTTCCTTATCTATAAAATGGAGATAATAGCTACCTTACTGGCGCTACGAGTAAAGAAGGAAAATCCCAGGAGAAGCCTTAAAGAAATTCATTGTTATTTAAACCCTTTGTTTGTTTGTTTGTTTTTAAATAAAGTTAGCTTTCTAGCTTTCCCTTGATTTGAGGAGTTGGGGGTAGGTCTTCAACCTACTTGTAATTCCAGAACACACCTTCCAGGCATGTGGCACTGATCGAAGAGTCCTGAGCTAGAGGCATAGAGGGGTCGGGGGAAGGGTTAGGCTCCCTCACTTATTGGTCCTGTGAGCATAGGCCACCTCTGGAACCTCGGTTTCCTCATTTGTAGAATGGGAATTAGTGGTGTGCTGATAAATGATTAACAACCAGCTCTCCAGAGGCAAAAATGTACCTTCAACACACTTTTACATTTAACCTATCTTATTAACATTTTCTCTTGTCACTTTCTTTAAGTCTAGACAATCAACAAACTCCTAAATCAAGGCCCAATGTATACCTTTGCTGACTTCTAAAAGTTGGAAATACTCACGCTAAAAATTTCCCAAGTGACTCTTGTGAGCCGGTTTGAGCTGCCTCCAGGACATGGCATTTGAAGTACATTCTGAAATCTTGGCCTCCTTTTCGCAGACCACCTCCTCTATACTGTGATGGTAGAATGCTGTCTCTGTTCTCTGACCTCCTTTGTTTATGCCAATCTTGAATCACGTAATTATTTGGGAACCTGCCTTACCTTGGACTCAGGTCAGGGCCCCATCTCCCTGCATCCTTGGCATATCCACAGTATTCGGGCATGGACTCCGAGCATAGTAGGTGAACGAATGAATCTGTAAATGCACACTTTCATCTGTTCATGTTCCCAGCCGGCAAATATTAACTAAGGGCTTACTCTATGCAAGAAAATAGTCTAGGCACTAAAGAATCTAAAGCCTTACATTAAAAATAATCCCTGCCCTCAGGGAGCTTAGATTCTACTGGGGAAGGGGGCCAGCGCGTAAATAGGTAAGCAAATACAAAATGTTGAGGAGCAACCAGGAACCCCTGGGATGAGGATGGAAGACTTTGAACTGGAGGCAGGCACAGGAGCTGAGCCTTGAAGGAATATAAGAAATCTGAGAGGTGGAGGGAGGAGGGGTAGGGTTAATGAATTCTCTTAAATTCCCACCGAGGTCTCTGGACATGGCTTGTTGAGTTCGGGGGAACAAATAGTTCATCTGACTCAAATGCAGAGTACATGAAAGGGAAGCAATTTGAAATCAGGTCAGGTGGTTGAGGGTTCTAATGGACAGATTATGTATTTTATCCTAGAAACAGTGGGGAGCCACTGAAGATTTTGGAGCAGAGGAGGTACTTTAGGAAGATTTTTTTTTTTGACAGCTGTGTGAAGGATAAAGTGAGGATGGAGAAACCTAAGGCACCAGTTAGTAGTACAGGCAAGAAGTGTTGAGGTCTTGAACTAAGGCGGTGGCCAGGTAAAGAGAAACTGGAAGGAGATAAATGTGAGAAATTGGGCAGAGGCTTTGATTAGATATAGTGGTGATATCCAAATCCATCTTCCTTCCTACTGTTATTTAGTGCCCAATCTGTGTTAGAGAGCCTTCTGAGCTCCTATTGGGCTGGTCAGCCACAGGTGGATACACTGTACCTTGATCCCGACATCATGATGTCATTGATCTTCTGAGTATGAAGGATGAACAACAGATAGAGTGAATAACTGAGGGAGAGACAAGGAGGGGCCAGGATGACTGAAGTTCTGAAAGTTGTGTAACTGGAGAGATGGTGGTGCCTTTAATATAAATCAGGACATCTGGAGATGGAGACCTGGGGGGAATCTGGGCACTCCAGATGCCCAAGAATGGAGTTATGAGGGGCTACCAACCAGAAGTTCCAGGGCTATTAATGGGTGAGGAAATGCCCCTTCAGAGGCCTCCAGGGCTCAGCCAGAGAGTTTTCCTTACTAGTAAATTGGGAGAAGATCAAGAAAGACCTTTAGAAAAGTAAGTTGATAGTCACTGGTACGATTGACATTCTCTGGAACCCTCCTGCCAGATCCTTTGGCCAGCAACTGGATTGGTAGAATGGAAGTTCCCTGAGGGCAGGAACTGGTCCCCTTTTGTCTTTGTATCCCCAGCACCCGGCACATTGTAGTCTTTTAATAGATGTTTGTTGGACTGAACTGAATTGAGGGACGTCTGAGCAAGACTGAGAGAAAATCTAGAGGTTGATGGCAATGCAGAACCTCCAGCTTAGGGGAAAGTAGATGCAAATTACCATGAATGCTAATTGTTTCTATTTGAAAATTCTCGTAGTGTTTTTCTGCAAACACTTACATTAACTACGCATTAGCTGGGCAGCTAATGCACTGGGAGAACATCTCCCCTCCTGCATATGGGTGGAAGGGAGAAAGACTCTGTTGCAGGAGGAAATGAGCATGGTGCCTCCTCAGCTATTATACTGTTCTTGGGAGCTGATAATTGGATGGCTTTTGAGAGAGAAGGTTATAATTAGGGTTTGGGGGGGGGGTTTGTATGTGGATTGTTTTTTCTCTTTCAGATTTTTGGTGTTTATTTTAAGGCAAATTATGACTCACTTTTAGAAGGCAGGAATATGTTTTTATCATTTAAATAAAAAAAATCACACACACACCAGCCTTTCAACTTTTTTTTTTTTGGATCCACTTGGATCCTTGAATTACACTGAAGACAGGCTTTCATCAGTTATCTGATGCTGGGTACATAGCAGTTAACTCAGATGAGGACAGGATGATAGCCAGTTCAGGAGTCAACTTCACATGAGGAGCCCTTGAGCATCTTCATTTCCACTGGCTAGATAACAGTTGCCCAGAAAATGATCTGGGGTTTTTAGTGGGCCACAAGCTCAATATTAGTCTGCACTGTGACTTGGCAGCCAAAATAACTAAGGTAGTCTTAGGTGACTAGGACAGGGCCTCGAGGTCTTGCCGTACAGGAATCCTGACTGTCAGGCCCTAGGGGCTGCTGTCATGATAGAATTCAGTTTGGTGGTTTAGGAAAGTGGATGGAAAGACCTGACTTGGGTAATATGTTAAAAGGAGAGATCTTTATTCTTCTTTACTCACACCAACTTAGTTATGTAATAAACTCTGTTTTAAAGGGGTCAGGATTGGCATCCTGGTTTCTGCTTTTACCCCTTGGGACCAAGCAGAACAAGACTAATCCTTCCATATTATAGCCCTTTATATACTAGAAATAGCTTTCATGGCTTCTTCTTTTTTTGCTTTTTGGAGAGCAGGGCAATTGGGGTTAAGTGACTTGCCCAAGGTCACACAGCTAGTAAGTGTTAAGTGTCTGAGCTGGATTTGAACTCAGGTCCTCCTGACTCCTGGGCTGGTGCTCTATTCACTGTACCACCTAGCTGCCCCTTTCATGGCTTCTTTGAGCCTTCCCTTTTCCAGGCTAAACATCCCCGGTTCATTCAGCGGGTTTTCACATATCGAGATCATGACAACCCCTTAACTTTTTGGCTGCTATACAATATTGCCTACTCAAATGGAGCTTGCAGGCCACTCATACCCCAGATCATTTTAGGGGAAACTGCCATCTGGCCAGACCTCCCTCATCTTGTGCTTATGAGTATGATTTTTGGAATCCAAATGCACATGCATGCACACACACATTTACATAACATATATATTCTTGTTAAATTTCATTTTATTAGATTTGTTCCAGTGTCCTAGCCTGTCAAGGGCTTTTGGGATCCTGACTTTGTCATCTCACATGCTAGCTACCTTTCCTAACTTTGTGTCATGTGTAAATTTGAGAAGTACGCCACCGTGCCTTTGACCAGATCATCGAAAGTGTTAACTAGCACAGGACCTAGGGAACTCTGGGGCCCTCTCCTGGAAAGTACCTTCGAGACTAGCTTCAAGCTGTGCTGGACTCCTCTTTGGGTGCCCATAGAGCCATCTTCTGAATCTAGCCCTGCCCCACACAGGCAATGGGAGATGGTTTGCCACTTTGCTGAAATCTTGCTTAAGTATACCCAGAGTATTTTTCCCTGACCAACTCACTAGTCTGTAAAAATCAGAAAATGAAATCAGTCTTGTATAACACAATTCTTGTCTTTGTCCATGGACCTACATGCCCCTCCCTTATTAAGGTATTTTCCTTTTAAATATTTTATTATGTTTTTATTTAATAATACATTCTAGAATTTTGACAGAGTCAATATCAAGTTCCTTGATAAGCTTTAAACTTTAAGACTCAACTCTTTTGTCTCTACCCCCAAGCCCCTTTTAAAAATCAGACTTTTGTCAGACTTTTCCATTTGAAAAAATCACTGAGAATAGTGTAGAAATTACATCAGCTAGTGATTTTCACTTCCTTCCTTCCTTTGTTCTTCCCTCCCTTCCTTCTTCCCTCCTTTTCTCCTTCCCTCCCTTCTTTTCTCCCTCCCTTCCTCCTTTCCTTCCTTCCTTCCTTCTTTTCTCCCTCCCTCCCTCCCTTCCTCCCTTCTTTCTTCCCTCCCTCCCTTCCTCTCTTCCTTCCTTCCTTCCTTCTTCCCTTTCTCCCTTCCTCCCTCCCTCTCTTCCTTCCTTCCTTCCTCCCCCCCCTCCCTCCCTTCTTCCTTCCTAAATAGATTGTTTTGTTAGTTCTCTTAGTACCCAAGGGTGTCATTCATGTTGCCCAAGTGACTCCAGCTCTTCCATACCAATTAGGTACTGTCTTCCAAGCTCCTTACTCACCTTGGGTATCAGCTCCCCATTAGCTATTTTGATATGTCATTTCCATTCCAAAGATTATTGTCCTTGTCGGGAGAAAAGAGCTGTAAAATAACAATCACAATCACTAGAAAGGTTCCTCTTCCTTCCATCACCTCTGGCTCATTGTCTGACTTGCTTTAAATAGCAGATCCTCAACTTTCTTTGATTCTTATCAGCTTCAGATCATTCTGAGCTTTAGCATTCCCAACTTTGTTCTTATCAAAAAGGTTTATTGGTGGTTTTGCTTTATTTGTGCATCACTGCTACTTCCCAATATACTTACTTCCCCTTAGAACTCTCCCTGATAACCAAGAAATCGAGTTAAGCAAAACTACCTTGCCTCTCTCCCTGTCACCCTACTACTCTACTGTTCTTCCTCCTCCTCCTCTGGTAAAATGCAGAATTCTCCCTTGGGCATGGGAAGCGCTTCCCTGTCTGGCTACAGGCTATTTCTCCAGACTGAAGACACTGCTCTTGCTTGTGCAGTCTAGGCCCTTTTCTCACCAACTGCTTCTAGAAATCCCTAGTTCCCTTCCAGGTTCAGCTTAAATTCCACCTCCTTTTAGAGGCGATGGTAGATTCTTCCCTCTTCTCTTCCCTCATGCCCATCAACTTTGTAT
Source organism: Pseudochirops cupreus (assembly GCA_028627135.1). NCBI lineage: Eukaryota > Metazoa > Chordata > Mammalia > Diprotodontia > Pseudocheiridae > Pseudochirops > Pseudochirops cupreus. The sequence continues at coordinate 38,864,836 of CM053582.1, read as the reverse complement.
TTATTTTATGTATTCATATTATTTACTTATTTGTGAAGAAAGTTGTATCCTCCCCTCTCCCAGTAGAATAGAAGCTCCTTGGGGGCAGGGACTATCTCACTTTTACATTTGTATTCTCAGAGCCTAGCCTGGAGCTTGTCACATAATTGTACTTCATAAATGCTTGTTGGTTAATTGAAACCATCATTTTTGACAGTGGATATAGCATTCTGTACTTGTAGGCCCCCACTCTCTAAGAAGAAGAGGAAAGTAAACTCTACTGGAACCAAGATTAGTTATTACATTAGTCTGAATGATAATGTCTCTTAGTGGGTTTTTTCCCTGACATTATTACTATCATTGTTTACATTATTCTCCTGTTTCTGCTTTCTTTATTCTGCATCTATTTATACAAGTCTTCTTTATCTGAAGTGTTTAATATTCATCATTTCTTAATGGTACTTTATGACCTGGTTAAAGGCATACATATTCCATTTCATTCATTTACCAATATTTGTTTAACCATTCCCCAATCAATAGATATGTAATTGATTTTCAGTCTTTTGCCACCCCAGAAATACTTCTCTAGATATTTTGATGTTTGTAGGGGCTTTTGACCTGTTTGGGGTAGATATCTTGAAATAGGATTGCTGGGTCAAAGGGTGTGAACAGCTTAATGATTTTTTTCATTTCATTCCAAGAACTTCAAATAATTTTCCAGAACTTGGATCAATTCATACCTCTTCCAGCAGTATATTAATGTGCCTGTTTTCTCACAGTCTCTCCAAGAACTATTTCCATCTTTTGTCATCTTTGCTATTTTGATGGGTGTGAGGCAATGTGCCCAGAGACAGGGTTAACTTGCAGTTCACTTATAGCTAATGTTTGGCAGTGATCTTTCACATGGTAGTGGATAGATTGCATTTCTTCTTTTGTCCTGACATTATTTTTAAAGTACCATGCTGTGCTTTTGTGTTCATCCTCTCTACCTTTCCCTTTACTCCATTTTCTGTATAGGTCTCTTTTAAATCTGGGGGGTGGAGAATGGCCTGAGCAAACATATGAAAGCAGGAGAGGACAAAATGCAAATAGAAGATGGGAAGTAGTAGGAGAGAAAGCTGGAAAGAAAGGCTGGAATCAACTTTTGAAAGGTGTTTAATGCCACATTTGGCTTTAGTCCTGGCGAAAATGGGGAGCACTGAAGAGTTTTGAACAGGGAAGTGAACTGTGGTCAAATGATCAAGATCATTTGATCAGGCCAATTTGGGAAGCTTAATTCTAGAACAGTAATAATGAAAGAGAGACAGGAGGCAGGAGGATGGCTTAGGAGCATATTGCCTATTGGATAGGCAGCAGGAAATGAGGGCCTGAGTGGGTGTGGCTAAGAGCCAGCAGAGCCAGGTTGTTGTTCAACTAGGCCACTTACTATCTACTACTTTGGGCAGAGGCCTCTCCAGGCCTCAGTTTCCTCCTCTGTAAACCTTATTTCTCAAAGAAGATTGTTTCCAGTTCAAAACATTCAGTGATTATTTTTTGATATTAGATCTAGAATGTTGTAGTAGGGGGAACACTGAAATTGGAGGCAGATGACTAGATCAATGGTCAGCTGGGTGGTGGATAGAACCCCAGGCCTAGAGTCAGGAACAGGGGTGGGGAACCTGCAGCTTCAGGGCCCACGTCTGGCCCTCTTGGTCCTTAAGTGCAGTGCTTTGACTGAATCCAAACTTCACAGAACATGTGGCTTCTAGGCTGCAGGTTCCCCACCCTTGGTCAGGAAGACCTGAGTTCCAGTCTGGCTTTAGATACTTACTAGCTGTGTGACCCTGGGCAAGTCACTTCACCCTGTTTGCCTCAGTTTCCTCATCTGTAAAATGAGCTGGAGAAGGAAATGACAAACCAAGCCAGGATCTTTGCCAAGAAAACCCCCAATGGGGCCATGAAGAGCCAGACATGACTGAATGATGACAACAGCAATGATGAGGCTCCACTACTTACCCACTCTGTGACTTTGGACAAGTCCCTTCTCTTCTCTGGGCTCCATTTTCCTCATCTGCAAAGTAGAGAGGAAGTAGGTGACATGTAACAGTCCTTCTGGTTCTAAACCCTAGTATCCTGTGGATTTGATTTGATTTAATTCATCAGTTTCTGTGGATACAGAGACTAAAGCAAAATGGCCCCTGCCCTCATGGAGCTTATCTTCTACAGAGAGGAAACACTATGTATGTATATATGTGTGTACGTATACAAAATAGACACCAAGGCTTTTTGGTGACACTTGGTGAAATCGACTGACCTTTGATAAGGATTCCAAAAGAGGTGGTAATGAGGAGGGAGAGCATTCCAGGGATCAGATTGGGAAACAGTTTCCATGCCAAAATATGGAAGTAGATGGAATGTCATATATAGGAAGCAGCGAATGGGCCAGTTTGGCTGTGTAATTTGGCCAGGAGGGTTCTTTAGTAGGGGAGCTGCATGGTCAGACCTGTGCTTCAGGAATATCAGTTGGTAAGCTGTAGGGAAGATTGAATAGGGAGGAGGGAGCCTGCAGGAGACTGATTAGGAGACCATTGCAATAGTTCAGGTAAGAGGTGATGATGGCCTGTATGAGGGTGGTGTCTGTGTGAGTGGAGAGAAGACATGTTATGGAGAGATACTCTAAAAGACCTGGCAGCTGATTGGATATCCCAGCCATGATCCTAGTTGTTCAGTCATTTCAGTCATGTCTGAGTCTTCATGACCCATTTGGGGTTTTCTTGGCAGAGATACAAGTGGTTTGTTATGCCCTTCTCCAGTTCCTTTTTACAGATGAGGAAACTGAGGCAAACAGGATGAAGTGACTTGCTCAGAGTCACACAGTTGAGGAGTCTGAGGCCTAATTTGAACTCAGGTAGTCCTGACTCCAGGTACAGCTCTACCCACTGTACCACCTAGCTGCCCCATGGTCCTAGAGACTGGATGCTTTTTAAGGCCCCTTCCAGCTCCACAGCCTGCCATTGTAGCTATCCTTTCAATATTTAAATCGATCCAATGCTGTGTTTTGTCCATGGCTTAATTTTACCTGAGGATAGGTTGGGAACCCTTTTGGGGAGTCAGATGTTTGCCCTGTGGCCTGAGAAACCTGTAGGTTCAGCATTTGGGGACGAAGGAAGAGGCCATCACCAAAGGACATTTCTGAAAGCCCTGCTGTGTACAGAGCACAGACAGCATTGGGCCCTGGGGGAGACCCAATTTGGAAAAGGCAGAGGCCCTCCATCCTGGAGCTCACAGTCCAACAGGGGAGGAGACCCAAGCACAAACACCTCTAACACAAAATGTTGCATGAGAAGTGTTTTAGAAAGGCCCAAATCAATTGCTCTGGCATGTCCCAGGGCTGAGAAGATCAGATTACCTTCAAGGTGCTGAAGCCAGAAATAGAAACAAATTCAAGAAAAGTTCAAAGAAATTCAGGAATGAGAGTGCCAGGGCAGGTAATTATGGAGAAGTTGGGCATGTTGTGGACACTCTGTCTTCAAGCTCTCAGCCTGATGCTAGGGAAAGAAGCTGCCAGACTCTTCCTCAAAGTCACTCCAGTCCCTGGCTCAGGTCTTTCCCATTGTTGGAGGACAAATGAAAGGATGCTGGATGGCCATCTCTTAGAAAGGTGGTAAAGGCAGTTTCCTGCATTGGAACCTGGAAGGGACCTTCCAACACTCAGAGTTTGGCTTGTCATCTGGTACTTTGTCAGTCAAAGACTAGAAAGCAACATCTTCATAGAGTCAGGCTTTTTTCTTTTAATCTGGAAGGAACCTTAGGATATGGAACATTAGAGCTGGAAAGGATCTTAAATCAGAAAGTGTGAGAGTTGGAAAGGATTTGAGAATAGCGAATAGGAGAGCTGGGAGGGACCTTGGAATATAGAATGTGAGATACAGATTGATACTTTAGAACATGGAGCTAGAGGGATCTGGGAGACCATGTAGGTCAGCCCCCTTACTTTTGAGATGGAGAAACTGACTTGATGAAGGGCAGTGACTTATCCAAGGCTGCACAACTAATTAATGTCAGAGCCAAGCTGAAACCAGACCTTGAATCCTCTCTACAATCTGGATAAACGAGTTCAAGAACATTTTAGATGAATGCAGAGAATATGAAGGCAAGGTCACACAGAGAGTAAGTGTTAAAGTTGGAATCTGAGGCTACAACCCAGGAGCTTGCCTTCAGATCTAGCCTGAGAGGGCCCCTTGCCAGCCCCCTAGAAAGCAAACATGGGGACTGAGGGATATTGGTACAGGAGCAGCATTATAGGGCAAGGCAGGATCAAAATGGGAAAGTGCTTTTACCTTTTGGGAAATACAATGGCCCTGGGGCTTATTAGGAGACAGAGGTCATGTGATTTTGGAGCCGGTACTTTGCATTTCTAGGTCTCAGTTTCCTTACCTATATAGAATGAAGAGGCTGGAGCAAGCAGTTTCTAAGGTCCCTTCTAATATTCCTGGCTCTTTTTCCTGCTCCTCTACCAGCATCCCTGTCAGAGAATAGCCTGTGGACAAGAAAGCAGTCCCCTCCCACCTTGGCTTTGTGCTACGTGTGGCTTAGATAGTGCTGAGGAGTGTTGGATAGGGAGCCAGGGAACTGGGGGCCAGCCCTCCCCCTTCCTGTGTGGCCTCTTCTTTGAGCCTCAGTTTCTTCATATGTAAAAGGGAGGGTAAGCTTGAAGGACCTCTTAAGATGTGTTCCAATTCTGAACCCTATGTTCTTGTAACACTCTCATTCTCAAATGTTTACTGTAGAATAAGTTGTCTGTACATGTCCACTTCTTAATTTTCTCAATTTTGATTGGAACCTCCTTGAAGGGAAGGAGTATTTCCTCTACTTTTGTTTGTCATCGCTAAGGGCTGCACACAGCTGTGCTAAGTGCTCCTGAATAAATGAATCGTTGTGTCTGAAGCACTCTTGGGTAGCATGGCTTATGTCTTTACTATTCCATCTGCTCTTTTTCTAAAGGCAAGTAAACCATGTGGGTTTGCCCCCTTCCCCTCCTCCCCACACCTGTACCTTGTAATAGATTAGCTAGAAGTACATCAATCTATGAAGATCAATCCAAAAAGAACTCATTGATGTACTAATTACTTAATCTGCCTCCTCCAGACCGTTGGGTCACGTGGTGAGACCCACTTGGTTCGATAGAAATCTCAGGCTAGTGCAGTTGGGGTTGGTCGATAGGAGCGCTGGCAGAGGCCTTAGATGTTCAGACAGTCAGAGTTGGCAGAACTCAACAAGACAGAATACAGGGCTCCTGGAGCCCATCTAACCCTATGGTCTTACCCTGCCAATGAGGAATAAGGAAGTGACGTGGGACTGAAGGCCAGGGCTCCTCCTTTGGCAGTTTATTGCTCCTTCCTCCCCTCCCCCCCATCACATGCTGCCTTAGAAAGTTGGCAGCATTTTGGGGGGCTGCTTGGAGGAGAAAACCTTAGTGCTATATGAATGTTGTAGATGTCCAATCTTCCGAACCTGAGCTCCCTCAGTTTTCAGAGTCCGGGGTTTCAACTCTGGCAGGGATGGCATAAGGCAGGCTAGTCCAGTCCTCCCAACCAGTCTCTGCTTGGAGACCTCCAGCGACGGGAAGCTTTCTACCTCCCTAGGCGGCCAGTTACATGGTGGGGCAAGTCTGATTAGGAGGAAGTTTTTCTTTCTAAAGTGTTTATCTGTCTCCTCATAGCTTTTTTCTGTTACTCCTTGTTTGTTCTTCCCTCTGGAGCTGGCCAGGATAAATCTGTCACCTTTTCTATTTATCAGTCCCTCAGAACCTTGAAGATAGTTATGAAATTTCCCTCTTAAAATTTTTCTGCCTTCAGCCTGTCCAAGAACAAGTTAAACTCCAATCCAAATGTTTGGGAGGTGCCACCAAAAAGGTTTTCTGGGACAGATGAAGTTTCCCAGAGTGTAACACCTCTGGGGACTCTTGGAAATTTCAAAGATCATTGGACATAGGGTTGGAAGGGACCTTAAAGGCATCTAGCCCAACCCCCTCATTTTATAGCAGCAGAGTAGAAGTGACTTGCCCAAGGTCACAGCTGTGATTTGAACCTAGGCCCCTTCACTCCAAGGCCGGGCCTTTTTTTCTTCCCTTAGTAGTTTGTACAACTTCCTTCATCACTATTTCCCCTTACAAAGGGCCGCTTTGATGGGGGTTGCACGGCCTTGGCTCCCCTCCATCTGTCAGTCACTTCTAGCCATTAGCCAATGAGATAGCAAACAAGCCTGGGGTCAGAAAGGGGGTGGTGGAGGGAATAAGGGGGGAAGAGGGAAGTAGTGGAACAGGTTTGGCTGAAAAAATGGTGGGGTTGACAGAACCTTCCTTGGCAGGTGTCCTGAGGGCCCCCAAAGTCCTGACTCCACAATTTTTCCTCCTTAGAGATTTTTCTGGGCTGTTATGTGAACAACAGCAAAGGAAGGCCAAACTTTGTCATGATTTAACCTGGATGAGCATAAGCCCTGCTTAGGTGACAAAAGAAATAAGCCTAACAGAAATCAGGCTGCTTCTTTAAAAGGATCAGAAATCTGGTAGATTTGCCAGCAAAGGACCCAAGTGACATCAGCTGTCTGGGTCCAAGTCAGCTCCACAGCTCCTTCTAGCTCCTGATCCTTTGTAGCCACAAAGGCTAGGGGTTCAGTTTCGCTCAGGGATAGGCCAAGAATTAAAAACTGAGAAAAACGGGCCATTAAAGGAAGTCCCTTTTTTGTAGGGTCAGGATGGGGTAGGGTGGGCCAGACCTATCATTTCAGTGTTGTGATGACCTCTCAGTGTGGAAGCTATGCCTGTATTGTGTCTGGAATCAGAAGACCTGAATTCAGATCCGATCTCAGATACTTATTAGCTGTGTGACCCTGGGAAAGTCACTTAACCTCCATTTGCTTCAGTTTTCTCAACTGTAAAATGGAGATAAGAATCGCACCTCTCTTGCAGGGTGATTTTGAGGATCAAATGAGTGACATTTGTAAAAAGCACTTGGCACAGTGCCTGGCACCTAGTAGGTGCTATGGAAATGCTTGTTCCCTTCCTCTTTCCTATGCACATCCATAATGCCTCGGTCATCTATTCTCTTAGTTGCCCAGGATTGCACAGATAGCATGTTGTAGGTAGGATTTGCCCATCTGCCTTCTTGACTCCCAGACTAACCAACTAGCTGCTCGTTTATTTATTTATTTATTTTTGCCCCCCCCTTTTTTTTGAGGGGAGAGGGCAGGGCAGTTGGGGTTAAGTGACTTGCCCAAGGTCACACGGCTAGTAAATGTTAAGTGTCTGAGGCCGGATTTGAATTCAGGTCCTCCTGACTCTACTGCCAGGGCTCTATTCACTGTGCCACCCAGCCGCTCCCTATCTGCTCATTTAACAAGAGAATGAAAAAGTACCTTGCTTTTGACTCTGACTGAGGGGAGAGAGGTTATCTTTGGTATGATTTTAGTCAGTGGATTAAGTAGGTGTATCTGCTAAGGGGATGGACTGGGGCAGATGTGGAAGGTGCCAGCTTTGCCATTCTCTCTTGTGAAGGTCTCTCCCAGCTGGGACATTCCCTGTTTGTTCTAATGCTCTTTTCAGCCCTGCTCTCCAGCTCTTTCCATGGAAGTCCAGACATTCGATGTATCTGAGGTAGGCCAAGGCCTCAGCCAAAGGGGAATGACTTGTGACCAAAGTTGAGTGTTTCCTGAGGTTCCAGAAAGGGATGGAGAGACTTGGTGGGACAAAGGCCCCCAAGAGAGCCAAGGCCTCCCAATGCCGTGCCCCAGCTGCCAAGGCTCCTTGACTTGCTTCTCCAGTGCCTCTAGACCCACCCTTCACACTGTCAACTTCCTGCTGCTGCAGATCCAGGTCAGCCTGTCCCAGCTCACCTATTCAGCAAACATGTGTTTTGAGGTGGGGTGGCTTTCATGGGAAGAGTGAGAGCTTTACTCGGAATCAGGATTCCTGAGTTTGAATCTCAGCCCTAACATTTATTAAGTGCCCTGAGACAAGGTAAATAATCTCTCTGTGTTTCCATTTTTCCTTCTGTAGAATGGGCTAATAGCCCTTGCTCTTCTATGGCATGAGGTGGTTGACAGGACCAAAGGGTTTTGGTGACTAGAAAGCACTGTCTCTCTGGGAGAGCACATCTCATTGCTGTGGCTAGAATATCTCGTTGTGTTGCTTGCCCTGGAACATGAGCTGTTATTTCAGTCTAATTATGCCCCACGGATGGCTGCTCTCTCATAACCTGTGCCTTTAATCTCTGGACCCTGCCTTGGTACCCTGGCCTTCCTCTCCTCACAGGGGTTTCATCTTCCCTGTGCTGAGATCTGAGGCACCACCTTTGGAGATGTGACTCTGAGGAATGATGGGGGCTGGGGCCGGGAAACTGTTGAGAAAGAAATGTGGAGCATAGGGTACCTTCCTGTACCATCTCCAGGGAGTGTTGCAGTCCGTTGCAGGGGGCCCCCCCAGAGGGAGTGTTGGGGAATTGGAAAAAGGCCACAGGGCCTCTTCTCAGAGCAAAAGACTTGAGCATGGCTGTGGAAGACAAACCAAAGTTAGAGACAGCCTCCCAAGCCTCCAGTGGCCTCGTTAACAACCTAGGGGGAGGGGCTGGCCCAGAGGAGGTCCCTTCCAAACCTAGTGTAAGTCTGAGCTAGAATCTTCCTACGGCACAGTTCTGAGGAGGTGATACTCCCCATGGCTCACTGGATGAAGGCCACATTCCCTAGCCTGGTGATATTCGAGGCTCTCCATGAGCTTGCTCCAACTGCCCAGGAAGCAGAGTGGTATTGGGGGGACAGCACTGGATTTGGAGGTAGCCCGGCTTTAAATACTGCCTTTCTGATCAGTTCAGCCAGACGCTATTGGTTGCTGGAAATACTGAGACAAACACAAACAACCAGTCCTGCCCTTAGGGAGCTTACAATTCATTAGGGCCCAGCAATTTATATGCAGAAAAGTAAATCCACAAATCTCTAAAGTGGTTTCAGTGAGGTGGAGAATCCTAATCTTTGGGAGCATAGGGAAGGTCTCCGGTACTTCAGCTGAATCTTTAAGGTCAAGGTGAAGAGTAAGAACATTCCAGGCATGGGGGACAGCCTGTGCTTGAGATAGAATGATATGAAAGGGGAAAAGCAAGCCTACCTGTTGGACTGGAATGTACAGGCCATGGCAGGGGTGGGGGGTGGTATTGAATGTGCAGTTAGAGCAGAAGGATAGGTTTAAGTCCGGCTACCAAGGGCAGTTTGTGTTTGCTCCTAGAGGCAATAGAGAGCAAGAGGAGCTTTTTGAACAGGGAAGTGACCTGGTTAGGTCAGTGTGTTAGATACTTTGCTTTAGCAGCTGGTGGGTGATGCATAGCTTGGGGAGAGATCTGAGGCCTGAGACCAGTTAGGAGGCTGTTGTTCAGAGGTGATGAGGATTCATCTTAGGGTGGTGGCTTCTCTGAGTACACAGTTGGGAATGAATGCACCTTGTATGTAGAATTGTCCAGCCTTGATGGCCCTAGGAAAGGGAAAAGAGGTTTTTGAGCCTGGATGCTAATCGTTTTGCTTAATGAATGTGGGTTGGATTGAATCGAGTTGGGAAGCTGGTGGTGGTCTCAGTGGAAATGGGGAGGTTGGGGGGGGTGGGGAAGACTTTGCTGCTTGTGTCCCGCTCTCCCTTTGGAGTTCCTGAGTGGTTGGTGGGAGGCAGCAAAACCAAGAAACAGCAAAATGTAATTATCCCATCTGTGCCTGTGGGGAGGTAATTAAGATTTAGCTCCTCACCAGGTAGGCCGAGTGTGAAGCAGGCGGGCGAGAGAGCTCCAGAAAGCCAGCCCTTGCATTTAACAGTGTAGATAGAGGAGGGTGGGAGCTACCAGGGGCTCCAGAGAAATGGCATTTCCGCCCTGTCTGATCCCTTTGACACGCCGGGCAGGTGCTGTTAATCTCTGCTGCACTGGGGCCAAGGGGAAAGAGGATACTGGATCCGGGGAGGATGTGAGAGCTGGAAGGGACCTTGGACATCATCCAGATACCCCTCCCCTCATTCTGTAGATGGGGAAAATGTGACCCGGAGAGGGGGGCGGATCTGCCCAGGGTCCCACAGCCAAAGGAGGGCTGAGATGAGACTCCCCGATTCCCAGCAAGGCAGGTCGAAGTTTCTAGGGGCACCTTGCCTCTTCCCAAGGCCCAGAGTCATCGGTTCTGCCTTTGGGTTTCTTTTTAACTTTACAATTCCCACCTTCAGCCTCTGTGTCAGCCCTGGCGGTGGGTGGGTGTGGTGAGTGTGCAGTGGGTGGGTGATGGCTTACCTTGCTGGGCCTTGGGCTTGAGGCCTCCTTGGGTTACTTGGTGCCCAGGCCTTCTGTGTTGGCATCAGAGGCACCTTGTATTGTACGTTAATCCCCACAGCGGTGTCCCATCAGTGTACCCCTTCCCTCTGCCCTGACTGTCTCCTTGGGTCCTAAATGGCAGCCTTGTTACCCAGCTCTGCAGCTGGCTGTGTGGGCGGCAGTGAGAAGGGGCCCACTCCCCTCCCTGCTCTGCTCTCCACTAGGAGTCTAATTACTTGGTCGAGGGGGAGGAGGAAGAGAAGTCAGGAGGGGAAGAGAAGGCCCCAAACCCAGGCCCTGGGCCAAAGTAAAAATGAACAGCTTTCAGAAAAACCTAGAGTTTATTCTTGGGGGATTTAGAGATAGAATGGACTTTGGAGACCATCTAATCCCAGGGTCCTTAACTTTTTTCGTGTCTTGGACCCCTTCAGCAGTCTGGGGAAGCCTATGGACTCCCCCTTCTCCAAATAATGATGTCAAATGCATAAATTACAATGTAAACCAATTATGTTGAAATACAGTTATCAAAATATTTTTTTAAAAAGTTAATGGAACCCAGATGTAGTCCTACTTACTCTGCCCTCTCTCCATTTTTTAGATAAGAAAATTGAGGCTGGGGGTTGTGTCCAAGGTGACAGCTGATAGATGGATAGATCCAGGATTCAAACCCAGGACTTCTCATTTGAAATCTAGGGCTCTTTCCCCCTATACTACATTTATTTTTCCTACCAACTTCCCCCCCTCTCCCCTTTCTACCTCTTCTCCATCACCCTGTCCCACTCTTAAGACAAGCTAGTTAATGCCTGAGCTCCTGGCCCAGCATTTTCCCTGTCATGCAGCAAGAGAGTAAAACCCTAAGTGGAGGGCAGGGCTACTTTCTCAGGCCACCTTCCAAGTCACTAAAACATCCAGATGGTATCAGACTCATGTCTGAGTTTTACTGGTAGTGCTGGGGGAGAGGGATGTTTCATTTCTCCATGGCCTGGGGTCTTGCCTTCTAAGGACCTGCCCGGTTCTGGTATTTCCCTGTTCTGAATTCGGAGGTCCCCTTGGTTCTAGGTGTCTCTGGTCCTTTCCCGTGTCCATAATGAGCCGAACTCTAAGGTAAGGAGAATGGAAGCTTTCCAAGGTCAAGGTGGGAAGAGGCTTGGCTGTTGTGGGAGCATTCATTAGAGGATGGATGGACAGAAGGAAAATGTTGTCTAGGGAAGGGAAGATGAGAGAATTCTTTGGGGTAAGCCCCAGTCATCTCTTCACTCAGTGGTGAATATGTGGAGCTCCAATGTTTTTAGGTCTTGGGCTTCTCTGTGCCATACATAGTGGGACATTTGTAGTCTCAGAGAAGCAAGTTCACAAGCCCATGCAGAGATGAGCCTTTGGATTGCTGGGTGGGCTGTCTCCCTGGCTCCTATTACTTGCTTAGCTAATGTAGTACCCCTACTATAATCACATGCTTCTGAGAAATGGGACCACAGAGAGGGGCGCAAGTACCCACTGGCTAATACTAATAAAAATCCAGCCCATTGGAGTGGTGGAAGGGCCAGCTGGCTGCAGGCTGTGTGAAGTGCCTCTTCTTCCTCTCCCATCTCCCTTACTGGTTCACTTCCATAACCATGCTAAATCAGTTAGTCTTCCTGGGTCTGAGTTTCCCCATTCAGGACCCGAGAGTGAGAATACCTGCCTCTGCCCACTGACTAGAGGTAGTCTGGGAGAATGGCAAGCCCCTCCCCCCCCCATACCCCAAGGTCTGCCTTTTGAGGCAGGTTGAGATTGGGAGGTTGAGGTTGAGAAGGCTGCACTATTTAATTTCAGAGGTTTCTTCAAATTCTATTTTGCGTTTTTTGGTTGCTTGTTCTAAAGGTCCTCCTAACTTTAACAATCTGTGCTCTTTGTTCTTAAGGGCACTTCCAGCTGGAACATTTTATATTTTATGTTCCCAGGTCACTTTAGCTCTGACAGTCTGTTCTCTGTTTTGAGGGCACTTCCAGCCCAGCCATACCATATTCTGAGGTCCCTTTTAGCCCTGACATTCTAAGGTCACCAGGCCTGTCCCGATGACCCTCGGGTGTGTCATCTTCCTTCTCCCTGCTCTCCTCCCTGAGGAAATCACTGTATATTTCTTTTCTCTCTATCTCTAGCCAGTAGAATGAGAGCTACTTGAGGGCAAGGACTCCCTTGCTTTTTGGAGGTGTATCCTTCATATCTAGCATGGTGTGGGTCCAGGGTTCTCAGATCTTCTGACTCAGTTTATTTGGAAGTCCTGAAAGGCTGGGTCCACAGCCATTTCTCCTCCAACTTTAGAAAAACTGAGTCTGCAGCTACTTCTTCACCTCCCAACCACCTAAGAAGCTCCGGCCTCAGGAGTTGGGGGCCAGGGTGGGCAGGGAAGAGTTCAGCCAATCCTTCTCTAAGGCGGCAGATTGTCCGCCTTTGGGTGTGCAAAGGCCCGGTCTTATGTCAACACCAGCCAGCCTTTTGGGAAAGGTTTTCTGGGGGACTGCTTCATGCCTCGGAGCAAATGCCTTTAATGACCTTCATTTAAGAGTGAGAGATAGAAATGGGATTAGGAAACCCTTGGGGCCTCCCCCGATGGCAGCAGAGACCTTGGGCCGTTCCCGCCCAGCTCCCTGGGAGTCTGCCCGCCCCCAAGCTGGGAGGCCCCAAGTACTGTCTCAGCCCCAAGAGTCATCCGCCAAGTTCAAGGGCACTGACTCCTCGTGGGCTGGCCTTTCTCGGGAGACTAGGAAGCTACGTCAGAGGCCCAGTATTAGCCCCCTGAGCCAATCACAGGTCGAGAACCTATTTCTTCCCTGAGCCAATCACAGGTCGAGAACCGATTTCTTCCCTTGTAGGGGAAAACTAGCCTAGTAGCCCACATGGCACAGTGAGCGTTGAGGACGCTGCTCCTATTCTAGAAGCCGAGGGATTCGAAGAGAGCAAGGTGAGGAGGGGGTGGGAGAGTTCAAAGGGGGGGGGGGCTGGCGGGGACACAATGATTTGGCTGAGAGTTGGATTGGTGAGTTTGCTTAAGTCGAGGAGGCCGAGTGAGCTGAAGCAGAGACAGAGTGCGAGAAACGGGGTAATACGAGATAAGGCAAAAAGGGAGCCCGACCGGCCAAGGGGTTTTCATGGCAGGCCCAGGGGGTTGTTTATCCTGGGGATCAGAGGGAGCCACCGATGGCTTGGGAGTAGGGGAGGGACACAGCCAGACCTGTGCTTTGGGAAGATGATTTTGGCCTTTGTGTAGTGAGGGGACACTTGAGGCAGGAAGACTAATTGGGAGGTTAGTGCAGTAACCTAGGTGAGAACTGGAATGTCCACTGGGCAGGGGAGAGAAGGGGTCCAGGTTTGGGAAATATTGTGGGTTGCCTAGGGTGGGGGTGGGGGTATGAGGATGAGGGAAGAATCCAAGAGATGATTCCCGGATTGAGGAGCTGGGCCTGCCCGAAAGCTTGGTAGTGACTTCTGCCTAAGGGGCCAGGTTAGAGAGAGGCACTGATTCTGCTCTAGGAAGGGGCCACTGGTTTAGGCACCAATAGTATTGGTGCATTTACCTCCCCCCCCCCCAAGATTTTCACTGCCCAAGGGACCTGAGATCTCCCTGAATTTCACTTGCAGAGGACAAAAAGGAAGCCTGATTTTTTACCTCTGAACGAACCCCAAATCTTTTTTTCCACTTAGTAATATTTTATTTTTTCCAATTACATGAAAGATAGTTTTAAGCATTCACTTTTATAAGATTTTGCGTTCCAAATTTTTTTCTCCCTCCCTTCCCCCCTCCCCCAAGAAGGCAAGCAATCTGATATAGGCTATCCATGTATGATCATATTAAACACATTTCCACATTAGTCATGTGAAAGAAGAATCAGCACAAAAGGGAAAAACCACAAGAAATAAAAAACAAAAGAAGAGCATTTAGTGTGCTTGAATCTGCATTCAGACTCCATAGTTCTTTCTCTGGATGTGGATGGCATTTTCCATCATGAGTCTTTTGGAGTTGTCTTGGTCCTTGTATTGCAGAGAAGGGCTAAGTCTATCATAAAGTCAGTCATCACGCAGTGTTGTTCTTCCTGTGTACACCTGGTACTTGAGCCCCAAATCTTCTGCTCTACTTGGTGCCTTAGAGGTTCCACTTCCAGGTTAGGATCTGAAGCTAATCCTGGGCCCGGCTTGTCATCTCCAGACCAAGGCTTAGTTCAGACAGTTTCCCCTTGGAATCTCAGTGGGCTATTCCACGAGTGATTGGGAGAAGGGACCCCCCAATCCTGAGGGAAGGCTAACACAAAGGAAAACATATTTTCCCTTAAATTTTTTTAAATGATGTACTTTGTTTTTACATAATTTTTCTTTCTAAATATACCCTCCTTCCTCACTCACCCAATGAGCATTCCCTTTTAACAAAGAATTAAAAAGGAAAAAAAAAGCAGCTCAGCAGAACCAACCAGCCCGTTGACCTTGTCTGACAGTATATGTGTACTATTTGGCTCCCTTGTCTGTCACCTCTGCAATAAAGGAAAGTGACACATTTTTTTTGTTTGTTTCTTTTTAAAAAAATTTATTTGCTATTAGTTTACAACATTCAGTTCCACAAGTTCTTGAGTTCCAAATTCCCCCCCCCCCCCCACGGCAGCATGTAATCTGATACAGGCTCCACATATACCTTCACATCAAACATTAGTCAAGCAATGGAATGAGTAACGAGAAAGAAGAAATGAAAGGAAATGAAAAAGAGAGCAAGTAGTTTGCTTCAATCTGTATTCAGACTCCTTAATTCTTTTTCTGGATTTAGATGGCCTTTTCAATCATGAGTCCTTTGAAGTTGTCTTACAACCTTGTATTGCTGAGAAGAGCCCAGTCTATCAAAGTTAGTTGTCACACATACATTGTGTCTGTGATTGTGTACAATGTTCTCCTGGTTCTCTTCTCACTCAGCATCAGTTTATTTAAGTCTCTCCAGGTTATCATGAAGTCCGTCTGCTCCTCATTTCTTATTGCACAAGAGTATTCCATTACATTCATATACCACAACTCGTTCAGCCATTCCCCAATTGATGGGCATCCCCTTGATTTCCAATTCTTTGCCACCACAAAAAAGGCTGCTATAAATATTTTTGTACATAGGGGTCTTCCCCCCACTTGTATGATCTCTTTGGGATACAGCCCTAGAAGTGGTATTTCTGGGTCAAAGGGTACATACATTTTTCTAGCCCTTTGGGCATAGTTCCAAATTGCTCTCCTGAACAGTTGGATCAGTAGTGACAGAGTTCTTAAAGTGATGTGTTCCACAGGTGATCTATATCAGATTGCTTGCTGTCTTGGGCGGGAGGGTGGGAGGGAAGGAGGAAGGGAAAAAAATTTGAAACTCAAAATCTTATAAAAAATGAATGTTGAAAACGATCTTTACTTGTAATTGGAAAAACTATTTATAAAAACAAAACCAAAACGATATGTTTAGCTCCCTTCTCTACAGTGCTTCCCTCACAACAGCTCCTGAAAGTAGATGGGGGAAGCATTATTATCTTCATTTTAGAGATGAGGAAACTGAAGCAGGAGAGGCCAAGTGATTTGCCAGTGTCACAGCTCGGAAAGACCTGAAACTAACACCCCCACCCCCCACCCCCTGCCGGGCTCTTCATTCGTAAATTCTGTGCTTCCTCATCAGACTGTTTATAATGAGCTGCAGAGTGTGTGTCAGGCATGGTGGTGATGGACTAGGACCTGTGCAGGTATTCTGAGAAGTGAGATCAGGGAGCACAGAAAGGGCTTAGACACTGGAAGTCTATGCTGCTGCATGTGTGTGTGTGTGTGTGTGTGTGTGTGTGTGTGTGTGTATGTGTAGGGGGAGGTGGCCCAGTGGAAATGGATGGGATATGTGTGTGTTTGTGTAGGGGAAGGCAACCCAATGGAAGTGGGACATTTGGAAAATGTGGTGCTACCATCCAAATAACCATCTCAAAGAAAAAACCAATCCAGCACAATTAGGAATAAAGTCACGCCTAAAATCAGAAACTGCAAATTGTACTCTGCCCAAACGGCATATCCCTCTCTAAACTTGAAACAAATCGTGACACTGACCGTGGCTTTGCTCTGGGGCCCCGCTGCTCTTTTCCCATCTGCGGGCTTCTCAGATTTCGGGCTGTCATTTCTTAATGAATAGTTCCATTTGCAAGCTGCTCCCAGGAGGCTTTGGGGCCCCACAGGCTACACTTTGGGGCCACTTGGGCTTCTCCTCAGCAGCCGTAATAGTAGCTGGCACTGGTGTAGCCATTCACAAGTATCAGCCTAGTTGAATTCTCCCTCCACTCTTTGGGGCCATGGCCAGGCCTGATTGTCCTTAACTGGCTTGGGAATTCCTTGTGAAGAATCTCCCTCTCCTGCTGCTTGGTTTCTTGAGTTGTTCAGGGAATTGTGGGAGAAAGGGCCTTGAATCCAAATCCTCCTGACCCCACCCCTAATATTCTGTTTCCACTCTATATCATGCTGCTTTTCAGTTTAAAAAGTTGAAAAAATGTGCCAGTAGAGGTTAAGATAACTTGCCCAAGGTCATTTGGCCAGTAGTAAGTGGCAGGGACCAATGCAAGGCCACTGACTCGGTGGGGAGGGCCTTTCCTGTTATGTTAAACTACCAGCCAGGCAGTTTGCTAGACCCTGAAGACTCAGGTTCAAATCCTGCCTCTCACATTTACTAGCTGGGTGACCCTTGGGCCTCACATAATCTTTGAACCTCAATTTTCCCACCTATAAAATGGAATGATTAACACCTGTGGTACTTAACCTCTCCAGATCTTTGTGTGGCTCAAAGGAGATAATGCAAAGACCTTTGCCTACCCAGTGGGTTCTAGATCCCAGTGACTTGTTGTTTTGATTGCCCTCTAGCTTACCTGTGGGCTCAGCCTTTTGGAGTCTGGTGGTTCCCTCTGGGCTGCTTGAGGTACAGGCAGTTACTCCTCCTCACATATAGGGATACTCAGAAGGCCTTGCTGTCCAGGATGCTCTGGGGACCTTTTGTCATTCCTAGGAGCATAAGCTTACAGGATTTAGAGCTGATAGGAATCTTTGGGCTTGACTGGACCAGTCCCTTTGTTTTCCTGATGAGGAAACTGAGACAGGAGAGGGGAGGGGACATGCCAGTGTCATCCAGTTTATAAAGAGAGCAATGTTGGTACTTGAACCCAGGTCCTCTGACTGCCAAGCCAAATGCATATTCAGTTAGGAGGCAGAGTTGGCCAAATTTGGGGCATAATGGGTGAGCCCTGAGGTGAGGTGGAGAAGCCAGAGCCTCTGGGATCTGCTTTCCAGGCTGGGGCCTCTATGGCAAGTTGTTGGGTCCCCTGTGCTTCTGGAGTGGCGGTGGTACTGGGGTGATTTTATACCAACATGTTTGTGTGGCAAGGAGGCCCACTGAGGAAGATTTGATACTCACAGCTAGCATTTAGATAGCGATTGAGCAGGTGGAAGCCGCTGAACAACCTGGTCAAAGTAGTGCCTGTTATTATCTCTGTTTTACAAGTGAGGAAACTGATGCTCAGAGCAGTTAAATGACTTCCCAAGGGTCACACAGCTCAGTAATTGTGTGACATGGGATTTGAAGTCTCTGCATGGTGCCACCTTAGCAGCATATAGGCCATACAGGAGGCTACACTGCTGATATATCATATGAGCTGGGGAGAGCTAAGAGATCGGCTTTGGGTGAGGAAACTGAGGCCCAGAGTCTCCTTCCTTCCCCCTTCCCCATTGGAAGCTCCTTATAGTAGGTATTTTTGTTCTTTGTATCTCCATTGCCTAACACTGTGCTTTGCACTTAGTAGGTCTAATGCTTAATGATTACTTGATTTAAGAGGAGGTTAAGCACCTTGTTTCAGTGGATGAGAATGACTTGTTGGTCAGACTTTGAACTTGTAGTTGCTTCTTCTGTAGGTATTGAAAGCATGTTAATTTTGGAATCAATTTGTTCTCAATTGGTAAATCATTTGGGATTTGAGAAAGAGAGAAAAGTGTCCTTTTCTTTGCCAGTCTATGAATAATAAGGAAGAGGAAGGAGAAGACCAAGTCAGCTGCTTACCTAGTGTTTTAGTTTCTGCCATTGACATGACTAAAGTAGGCTGTTAGGATTTCTTAAAACAAAAGCCACTTTTAGATTTAGAATTGAAATAAAGATTCAGAAATCCCTGTTTACTTTGTCAAATGATTACCTATGTATTGTTGGGGGGAACCTTCCAGTGCAGAACAGATAAACTTATTGATTTGGTTGTTTATTTAATCGATTTCTGCAGCCTTTGACACTGTTGACCACTCCCTTTCTCCTACCCCACCCGCCTTGGTTCTCCTCCTTCCTGGCTGGCTGTTCCTTTCTAGTCTCCTTTGTAGGGTAAACCCTAACCCTACACAGTTTCCTCTGTGTAGCTATAACACAGGATGTTTTCCTGGGCCATTTTTTCTTCTCTTCTCTTCATATAATTCTCCCAATGATGATCTTACATCAGCTTTCTTGGGTTCAACTACCACTCCTATGTAGATGATTCTCTGATCTAAATATCCAACCCCATTCTCTCTCCTTTGTTCCAGTCATATGTCACAAATTGCTGTATTGGACATCTCCAACTGGATGTTCTGTAGACATCTTAAACTCAGCACATCCAAGGCAGAACTCTGTGTCTTCCCTCAGAACTCTGCCATCATCCTAATTTCCCTGTTTCAACTGAGAAACCCATCATCCTTCAGTTATCTTTGAGGAATCATCCTCTGCTTTTCCTTCTCCCTCTATCCTCTACATCCAGTCACTTAGCAGGTCTTGTAGATTCTGTTTCCATTTTGGAGATGAGGAAATTCTAGTCTAGCCTAAGAGTCGCCACCTTGGGATTTGTGTAGAAGAAAGTTTCGCTTTCGCATGGTTCCATTAACTAGACCTCAGGCTTGTCCTTATTAAGCTTCTCTCCTAAGGAGATTAAGTGGCTGCTTCCACCCAATATCCCAGTGGTTCTCAACCTTCCTAATGCCCATCTTATGTGGGCGTGTCTGCATGTGGGTGGACCTGCCTGGAGATGGATAGAGGAGGTTCCTAAGACCATCGGAAATATGTGTTTTCTGATGGTCTTAGGCAACCCCTGTGACCCCTGTGAAAGGATCATTCAACCCCAAAGGGATCACAACCCACAGGTTGAGAACCGCTGCAATATCCAGTGGTAAACTGAGGAGAACTTTCAAGTTGTCAGATAACAGGGAAACTTTCCTTCTCTCAATTAAGAAAAGGTTCATGGAGAGATGAGAGCTAATGTGGGTACTAAAAAAATAGGAAGGCAATAGGTAGACTGATGGAGGGTGAATGGTCCTCAGTTTCTTCAAATGTAAAGTAAGGGGGTTGGACTAGGTATTTCTAAGGTCCTTTTTAGCTTGAACATCCTTTGTTCTGAATTCTAGAGTCCCTTCTAGCTGTGACAATCTATGTTCTAAGGCTCCTTCTAGTTGTAAATCCTATGATCTTCTGTTCCCTGCCCCCTGTCATCCCCTAGGCCTAAATTCCTTTTGGCAGTGGTTCTGAGATTTATGATTCTGTGATTTAGACACCTCTCAATGACCCCTTACATCAATTTGCCTCAATTAGCTTTGATAAATAAAATAACCAAGCTCTCATTCAGTTTCCTGATGGAGGCAAAATTAATGGGAAAGAGATGGAGAAGTAAGTGATTGCTCGAAGATAATGCGCGTGTGTGTTTTATGTCTGGAAATGAAGTCTCTGCATCTGCCTCCGAGTGGGGAAGAATATGTATTAAGGTTTTGTCCAACAACAAGAAGGAGCCCTTCGAAAGGAAATTGATTAAATCAATTCTCCCTGAGTAGTGATGTAAATCCATGTGATTTATTCCATTACTGCTAGAGCCAAGTGCCAGAGCTGCCCCACGGGGACTCCATCTGGGGCACCGAGGAGCGGAGCAGTGCCAAGCCCAAACCCCGGCTCTTCCCATTGGCTTCCAAATGAGAGCCAATGGAGAGCTGCTTTTGGCTCCCTTAAAACCATGAAACCTACGAAGCCTCATTCAGGAAGCAGCATGGAACTAGAAAACAGGAAGTCCTTTTCTGGGTCCTTTTCTGATGTTGCCTGTGTTTCCCAGCTTCTCTCCCAACAGCTGTAAGCCCCCTGAGGGTGGGGTCCATGTCTTCTCCTGCCTCCCCAGTGACATCTCCCACAGATAGGGCTGGGCACACAGGCAGAGCTTTGCTAAAGAAAGACTCCATTGATTGAGGGCCCCCAGGTTGTTACTGGGCCTTCTCCCCAGCTTTGTTGTCATGTTATTTTTTTCTCTTTTATCTGTCTCAGAGGCAGTGTGGGTTAGTGGTTGGAGAACCAGCCTCTGAGTTAGGAAGATCTGACTTCAAGTCTTCATTCTGATAAAGGCTGGGCTATGTGATTCTGGACAAGTTGTTTAACTTCTTGGTTCTCCTCTTTTCCCCTTCCCCCCAAGGAACTTTCTAAGCCTGTAAATTCTTTTTTTTTTTTAATTAATTTTAGTTTACATCATCCATTTCCACGAGATTTTGAGTTACAAATTTTCTCCCCATCTTTCCCCTACCCACCACCCCAAAACAGCCATCCCATTGTATAACCCCTCCCCCAATCTATTCTCTCCTATGTCCTCCCCCATCACCCCTCTGACTTTCCGATAGGGCAGGATGGATCTCTCTACCACAGTACCTGTGTATCTTAAGTCCCAGTTGGATGTAGTTAATAATAATAATAATTGTATATATATATATACATATATATATATATATATACACACACACACATATATATATTTTTAACATTTGATTATAGAACTTTAAATTCTAGATTCTTTCTCTTTCTCCTTCGTCACCCACCCCCACTGGAAGGACAAGCAATTAAATACAGTAAGCCTGTAAGTTCTGACTTGGCATTGGTAGAGTATATTTCCAATCAAGAATACCATACACCAATAAAATCATAGGTCTAGTTCTAAAAAAAGTGATGGATCAGTTTCACTATTTCTTTTTTTTGCTTTTTGGAGGGCAAATGGGATTAAGTGACTTGGCCAAGGCCACACGGCTAGTTTTTGTGTTAAGTGTCTGAGGCCGAATTTGAACTCAGGTCCTCCTGACTCCAGGGCCGGTGCTCTATTCACTGTGTCACCTAGCCGCCCCAAGTTTCACTATTTCTAAAAGTCCTGCAACATATGATATGTTAGGCAGCTAGGTGACTCAGTGGATTGAGTACCAAGCCTGGAGTTGTGGACCCGAGTTCAAATGTGACCCCACTTACTAGCTGTGTGACCCTGGGCAAGTCACTCAACTCTGTTTGCCTCAGTTTTTCATATGTAAAATGAGCTGGGGAAAGAATGGCAAACCACTCCAGTATCCGATATCTAGTACTAAGAGAACCCCAAATGGGGTCATGGAGAGTTGGATACAATGACCGAAACAGCTCAGTAACAATTAATGCCTAGAAAAGGGTGGGGAACCTATGGCCTTTTATGAAGGGGATCTGTTCTGTGAAGTTTGGATTCAGTCAAAGGGCTGCACTTGAGGACCTGGAAGGCCACATGTGGCCAAAGGTTCCCCACCCCTGGTAGCCAGTGGTGGAGGCCTTCAGGGGAAAAGCAACCTTTATGACTCCAGCCTGTCTCCAATTTTCTCTTTCATGAGCCCCTCTTGCGTGGTAGGAGCCAGGACCAGAAGGGATGTGAAAGGTCATTTTGTCTCGGAGTTCTTCACTTGAGGAGTGCAGGGATAGGGTTCAGGAAGTTTGCCTCTTTATTTTCACTCATCTCTCACTGAAATTCAGCATTGCTTTCAATGATTTGACAACATGATTCTGAGAAAATGCCCCAAAGCTTCCCCAGACTGCTAAAGGTGTCCATGACACGTCAAAGGTTATTAGCCCGTAATTTAGTCTTGGGCTCTCATTTTATAGATGGGGAAACTGAGGCCAAGGGAAGGAAGTACAGATTCTAAGTAATGGAGACTAGATTTGAACTCACGTCTTCAGAATTCAACTCCAGTCACTACTCTTGTAGCCCAGATACTAAAGTCAGCAGGAAACTGGGATTCTATGAACATGTCGTTCTTCCTTCCACCCCCATACCATAATTTCCATAGTCTCTACACTTTTAGCCCTCACTCCCATCTCTGACTGCTGTCATTTTATTACTCTCAAGGCCTAGATCCACTGCCTCCTCTTGTGTGAAGCTTTCTCTGATTCCTCCAGCTAGAAATGATTCTTTCCATTCCCTGATCTCAGAGCACTTCATGCTGTCATGAATTTCTGTTGCAATTTGCACAACATGGCATTTCAAATAAAGAGCCAACCTCAGACTCAGAAAGACCCAGGTTTAAGTCCTGACTGTGACCCTGGGCCAGTCACCAACCTTCTCAGTGGCCCAGGCAATTCTCTAAGCCTCTGAGGTACAGAGTGTCTGCCTTGGCAAAGGAATATTCTCGCTGGAAGCTCCTTATACTGATACAATCACAGGTCTGATTTTTTAAAAAAAATTCCAACTTGTATTTTATCTTATTATCTTGTATTTTATTTCTCTGTAGACATGCTTAATTCTTTCGAGAAGGAGAAGCTTTTTGCAGGCAGGAACAGTGGGGTTTTTTAGTTATGGTATCTCCTCTAGCCATAACATGATGTGTTGTATATAGCAGGTACTTAATTCTGGGATGACCCTTCTGTAAGAAGAAAAAGCTTTACAATCCCAAATACAAGCTTCCTCAGATTAGATCGGGGCTGATCTTCATCAAAGGTGAGTTCTTGTAGCAATCTGCCCAGTTCAAACTCATTCTCTGGTTCTTTTCTGGGGTTTCAAGATAGACACAGAGCCATCGTTTTGCAGTCTTCCAGGAGAGCTCCTTGCCTTCAGGCTTCACCCCCAACCCTGGGATCAGTCTGGCCAAAGGCTTGAGCTCTAGGGGTCCTTAATCCTACAGCCTCTGAGCTCGAAGGGACCTCTGAAGCCATTCAGCCCTGTTGGTATTTGAGCAAGGCTTGGCTCTACAGTGACAGTCACCAGGCTAGTCTCTGCTTGACCACTTTCATCCGGGGGAGTACAATATCTCTCAAGGGAGCCCAGCCCATCCCACTTCGGGCCAGCTCTGATGATTAGAAAACTTTTCCTCACATCAAACTGGGATCATCCTTTCTGCTCCTTACTACCTCTTGCTTTTCTCTCTAGTGCTAAGGAGAACAGGCATAATGACTCTTTCACACATGACAACCCTTCAAAGACTTTGAAGATCTCATTCCCCTCCAAGCCTTTGGCCTTCTCTAGATAATGCCAAGTCCAGTGTCTGAACCTTGTATGATGTGGTCTCCCAGCCCCGAATCTTGGACCTCGTGATCTTCTAATCTCTCTCCCTCCCTCCCTTCTCATCTCCTCTGTCATTCCCATAATCCTCCCCTCCTTGCTTCCTTTCCTTCTCTCTCCCCTCTGTGTCTCTGGCCATCCCTGCTCCTGTCTCAGTCTTCTCCTGCTGACATATTATAATGCTTTAAGTTACCAACAGATAAGTTTCTCATTTCATCTGGAACTCTGACAGCTTTTCAGAAGCTAGGACACCTGGGCCCGTGATTGATTATTTGTCAAAGGAATGTGAAATACTAAACATGATGAAGATTAACAGGCCAAATTGGTTAAAAATCAATTTTCATAATGTTTGGTGTATGGTTTAATTCTTATGTGGAAATGGACTATTTCAGGGAAGGAGGTGGCTTCTCCAAAACCAGCAGCTAGAGAAGCGTTGGGGGAGGTGGGAGCAGGGGGCAGAAATAAATATATTTTTAAAATTAAGTTTAGAAAATACTTGGATCAGAGTCACAAATTGCAAACACCAGACAAGTTATTGCTGGTGATTAATAATGAATAAAATCACTTCTGCGATGTGTTAGTTACTATTTACTGAGGCTGAGACAGCATGAAAGTCTACCTCCTAATTACTCCCAGGGTCCAATTCTGCTTTCTATCTCATCTTCAAGAAATAATAGCATAGTTTTCAACAAATCCTGATTTAGGTACTTGTTGAGGAGGGAAGGATTAGTTGGGCCACATGCATGCTTTTGTTCCAGCTAAATATTTCCTTCTCCTCTGTTCACATGGGAAATGATTACCTCCACTGCCAGCCTTGGAAGACAGAGAGTCCAATCCCCCTTTTTTGCCAAAGGGGAAACTGAGGCCCCAAAGAATTCCCATAGCTAGTACATAGCAGAGTCAAGATTCAAACTCTTCCCTCTTGTAGTACTCCCAGACATCCTTGTATTCTCATCTGCAAAGGCAAGGCAAAGGACATGGAAGGCTCCTTGTTCTCAGGGATAGGCCAAGAATGGCACACCCTGGGCCCAGCTGGCAATGAAGGAATCCCATTTCAGAGATGTTCAGCAGGGAGCCAGGGTAATGGGGAATGCCGGCTGGGGGACAGCTGCTGGAAGAGGAGGGGAGGGGGAGACTTGGCCAGCCCCGGGTTCAGCTGTGGTTCAAGCTGTGCCTCCCCATCCCCCCCAGGAAGAGCAGTGGCTTCATGGATGACTCATGTGCTTGGGTAGCCTTGTACCTTGCTGGAGAGAAAACTTGGGGGAAGATGTGAGAACGGTCTTGAACTATTTGAAGAGCTGTCATGGAAGAAGGATTAGATTCATTCTCCTTGGCCTCAGAGGGCAGAACAAGGAACACTGGGTAGATGCGGCTGAAAAGTAGAAAAAAAAAGGCCTAATTGTTACAAAGAGAACTGCATCAAAGTGAGCTGGGCTGCTGGGGAAAGGTAATGAGCTTTTCATCACTGGGGGTATTCAAGTGGAGGCTGGCTAATTGTCAGTGAAAATATTCAGGGGATTCCTATTCAGCTGGAGGGTTGTCCTAGAAAGCTCCTGTGGGCCCTTCCAGCTCTGTGATTCTGTGGTTAAGCAGGGCATCTTGAAGTCAGAAGTATGACCTGAACTGGGTACTGAAGGACAAGTGCCTAATGTGTGCCAGGTAAGGGGACTACACAGGCAAAAGTAAATCAGTCCCTGCCCTCCAGGAGCTTCTGGTCTAGAGAGGGGAGACAACACATACATGTATAAAACAGATAGAGGGTGATGGGGGTGGTGGTGCTGGCAGCTGCAGTAGAGGGCCAGCAGACTAGGAATAGATAATAGAAAAAGTGACAGCTGAGCTGGGCCTCCAAGGAAACCAAGGATTCCAAAAGGCAGAGGTGAAGAAAGGGAATGTCGGGCCCAGCTGGTGCAGAGGCATGGGGATGGGAAATGGGATGTTGTAGTGAGGAATGGGAGGAAGGATGTGAGGACTGGAACTGGCAGAAGGTGGGTCTTTCTGCCAAGGGAAGAGCTGCATGAGCCAAGGCACAGAGGTGAATGGCTTGTGGAGGGAGCAAGGAGGAGACTGGGCTGGCCGGAACCGAGGGTAGGCTGCCTTCTGGGGGACAATGGGCCGTTAGAATGGAGCTGCCTGGTGGAGCTGGAGTGGGGCTGCCATGCCACATCCTGAGCGTGTGGCTTGGAAGTTGACTGATGGGACAGGACTGGTTTGGGGTGGGGAAGGAGCCACTGTGGTATAGCAGAAAGCGTGCTAGACGTGGGGCTTGGCCCCCAGGTCCTGTCTGCTCTTATTTAGCTGAATGATCTTGGGCTTTCAGTTCTGTTTACCTTTCCAAGCTTTGGTTTTCTCATCTGTGCAATGGGGCTGCCTCTGAGTGTCAGTGGGCACAGCACTTTATAAAGGTGAGGAATCTTGCTGGCCCTGTGACATCTCTTACTCTTTCGGCTGGAGCTGGGGTGGTTGTGCAAGGGGCCCATTTAGATGTCCTGACCTTCTACAGAAAGTACAATAAATAAGTCCCGTTACTTGGAAAGGAATGAGAAGGCCATGTGAATCAGCCCCCGCCCTCCTCCCCAGCGAGGCCATCAGGCTCCTCATCTGTAATTGGCTGCATTGTCCACTGAGGACATACATACTCCACTTGTTCCTGGACTTGTCCCACACTTATCTCTTGGAATCCGTGGAGAGCCTGGGGCTGAAAGAGAAAAGGGTAAGGTTTGTTTATAAACCCTCAGCTTAAAGGCCAGGAGGTAGTGGGAGCTCTCATTGTCCAATTTACTGAAGTGGGCTCAAGGCTGCCTCTAAGCCTAGGACAGATCAGGCTCTGCTATTAAAGGCAAATAAAGAGACTGGATGTAAGAAATCCCCCCCCCCCAGGCTGGGCTGGGCTGGTATCAGAGACTTGAGTCAGACAGGACCTTAGAAATCAACCCCTCCAACTTCCCCCCACCCCCTTTAATTCTGTTTTGGGATGGTAATAATTTTATCTTTATTTTTAGTTAACTCCCATTTATTTTTCTGTCTCCCTTTCCTCACCCCATCCCCAAGAAACAGGAAGAAAAACAAAGCTTTTGTAACAAATATACATAGTTAGGCAAAACAAATTTCCACATTTGCTCCTCTGTCAGGAGGCAGGCGGCAGCATTCCTCTTGGGACCTTTGGAGACATGGTGGGTCATTGTGCTGATCAGAGTTCTCAAGTCTTTCAAAGTTGTTTTGACTCTGTTGCTGTTTCTGTATACACTGTTCTCCTGGTCCTGGTCACTTCACTCTGCATCAGCTCATACCAGTCTTTCAGGTTTCTCTGAAACTGTCTGTTTATGGCCAAATAGGATATAATAACATTCATATGCCATCATTTGTTCAGACATTCCCCATTTGATTGGTACTCTTCTGCCCCCTCCTGCTACCACAATTTCCATTTTTTTTTAGCTTCCAATGACAGAACTGCCATACATATTTTTGGTGCAGCTGACTTCTTTTTCTCTTCCTCTGGTCTTTGAGGTGAGGATACTGAGGCCCAGAGAGGGAAAGTTACTTGCCTAAGGTCAAACATCAGTAAGTGTCAGAGTCAGGGTTCAAACTCAGATTTACTGACTCCAAATCCAGCCTTCTCCACAGATGAAGGAAGGTCTGAGAGGCAGTGGGTGTGTGCAGGGAGAAATGAGAGAGCTTCCATGCCACTGGGAGATATGGAGGATAGGAGGGTTTGAAATCTGTCCACACCAGCTTCAATTCCCTCTGGGAACCTTCCATTTGGGCCCCTGGCCTCCCAGGCTAGGGGTTTGGCTGTGTTAGGAGCAGTCCTTCCTAGAGGCTCAGAGAGGTCAGAGGCTTTTCATAGCCCCTGTGTTCTCTAGAGCAACTCAGGATCTGACCCAGATGGAAAGATCCACCTCTGTTTCAGCTACATATGTGGCTGGGCTTGGAGCCAAGGGGGAGGCCGGGCTCTGGGCAGCTCCCAGAGCTGCATAATGCCCGTGAAGGTGCCTTGTAAGATGTGGATTAGTCCCGTTTTACAATTGAGGAAACTGAGGCTCAGAGAGGTCAGAGTGCCTTGCCTAGGATCACCTCACCTAGTGAGGATCACCTCACTAGGAAGTGTTGGAGCCCAGGCCAGTCCAACCCCCTTATTTTATAGAGAACGATGGTGACTTGCCCAAAGTCAACTTGCTTAGGGATTGGTTTCTTTTGTCTCTCTGAGCTGGCTCCCGGGTGAGCGCCGTTCAAGTGGCCTAGGGCCCACGTGAATGTCTGGAAGGAGAGCCAGAGCAGTAGTTTGCATCTTAATGTGGTTTCTAATCGAGTCCTGCTAGGAGGCCAGCTCCCACTCTTTCTCCCTCTTCTGCTCCCTCTCCCTCTCCCTTTTTTGTTCTTCCAGGCTGGCATTATTAAAAATTAAACTAACTAAACAAAAAGGCCTCTTCTCCTTGAGACAAGCTTTCTGTAATTGTCATTTTCTCCCAAGTCCTCATTACAGCGGGATTGCAGCTTTCAAGAGTATAGCAGGGATGATTTCATTTGAAATGAGCCCGAGTGGTCTGCTTCACCAGGAGGCCCACGGCAGTGCCCTGCCTTCACCCCAAAGGCTGACCTGGCTCCCCAATGTGAGCAGCCTACTTTTGCCCCTGGCCTTGTGTTCCCATTTTGAGAAGGTGGTGGGAGGAAGGGATGAGTTAGCAAGACTGTCTCTGCCACTTCCTTGTGACCTTGGACAAGTCATGGCCCTTCTGGGGTTTTCCTTCCTGTAAAAGGATGTCTTATGCAATCTGTAAGGTCCTTTGGGTAGTTCAAGCCCTACCTCAACTGTTTCCTAGCTATGTGAAATCCTGGCACAGGGCTAGTGAGTTAGGTCTTTTGTTCTCTCAGTGTCCTTCTCTGTAAATTGAGGGGCTTGGATGACATGAGCTCTATGGGCTCTTCTTGGTCTGGCATTGTTTAAGTTTGAGGCGGATGAATAGACAGACTCGAAATAGGGGACAAGGGGAGCTAGCTAGTTTGGGGGGAAGTAAGGAATCCCAGAGTGATATGAACCAGGCCCCTCATGTTACAGATGAGGAGACAGTCCAGGGGAGAGGAGGGGCCCTCCAGCGCTTAGCACAGTGCCTGGTACATTCTTTGTTGACAGATTGGACTCGGCCAAGGTCACACAGCAAGGAGGTGGGCAGAGCTGGGCCTTTTTCTCAGGGCTTTGGACTCCCAGGCACAATATTTTTCTCTTCTCCTGTTCCTTAAGCTCTCTTGCCAGCCAGGTAGGAAATCCTGGGAAGGGCTGGTTTAGAAAAGGTATGGAGCCATTTGCTTTAGGCAGTGTGGTGGTGTTAGAACCTGTGGCTTTGGAGTTAGGACCTGGGTTCAAGCCCTTGCTCCTCTCTGAGCCTCAGTTTCTCTTTTGTTAGAATTGAGGGGGGATGAACTACGTGATTTCTTTCTTTTTTTGAAATTATATATTTATTTTCAGTTCCAAATTCTCTTTCCCTTCACCCCTCCTCACCCATTGAGAAAGCAAGAAATTTGTTATCTGTTTTATATATGAAGTCATCCAAAAGGATTACATGATTCCTAAGGTTCCTTCTAAGGGCCCCTTCCTAAATCTTGAACTCTCTGAACTCTGATGCTATTTGGAGTTGTCAGAGTGGTGTCCCATCAGTTATAGAACTGAAGAAATGTTTCCCTACTTTCCAGCTGCCCTGTCTTTGCACACACTTTCCTCTGCACCTGGAATGTATTCCTCCTCCCTCCAACCTAACATCTTTGCTTTTTGACAATGTACCTGGCCTTCCAGGAGAGGCGGAAAGGGCCTCCTAGGCCTTGGAGCCCCCTCTGGGACATACTGAGGAGTGAGCATCTCTATAATCTCCTGAGGCAGGCTGGTCCACTTGGAGATCCCTGGAATAGTCAAGAAGGCTTTTCCTCACACAGAGTAGAAATCTGCCTGTCTTTCAGGTCCTCCCTTCTCCTCACCAACATTTCTCCTAGGTCTACCCTCTGGAGCCAGGTAGACCAAGCCGAATCCCTTTTCTACTGCTGGTTCCCCTTATGTAAATCTGTACTAGGGTACAAAGGAAGGAATGTTGGCATTGTGGTGACAAGACCCAAGTTCAAATTCTGCCTCTTAACAGAAATAGGGAAATTTGGAGGAACAGGTATATGGAAAAAGAACATTTCCTTTTTGAACAGGATGACTTTGAGCTGCCAGTGGGCCATCCAGTTAGAGATATCCAGTAGCTCTTTGTGACGGGGAGCTAGAGCTCAGGAGAAAGCTTTTCTTTCTGGAGCCTCTAAGGCAGTGGTTCTCAACCTTCCTAATGCCATGACCCTTTATGTTTGTTTTCGATGGTCTTAGGTGACTACTGTGACCCCTGTGAAAGGGTTGTTTGACTCCCAAAGGGGTCACGACCTACAGGTTGAGAACTGCTGCTCTAAGGCCTTGCTTGCATATATTTGTGTATGGAGAATAGAGGATGCTACTATTTATTATCCTATTCTTTATTTTTAAAAACTGCTTTTAGGTCTTTATTAAATACTTTGCTATTGTGAAAAAATAAAAAAACAAACAAGTTCTGACTCTTCCACTCCCAGGCTATGTGACCTTGGCCAACTCATTTCACCTCCTTTGGCCTGATGAGAAGAAGATTGGATTAAATGACCTAAGATTCCCTTCCAGCTCTAAATTCAGTGATCCCCAAGAATGAATGAATGAATAAATGAGACAAACTTCTCTAGACTTCTCACTGTTTGGATTTCATACTAAGGTTTTGGCAGGGTGTCATTCTCTCTCAAACTGTACTCACACACCCTCATTTGCACGTGTGCAACTCCTTTGTTGCCTTTATCTGACTGCTGTTTAGAGTCCTAGAATTAGAGTCCCCTGCTGCCCTAGCTAAAGGGGCCCTTGACAGGGTGAGGATGACTACTCCCATTTGAGTGCTAGCCATGCAGAGTTTGGCAGAGCCTGACTTCCTCCAGGTTCTGTAAGATGGACTGGATCACTAGAACTGGCCTTATTTAATGGGAGAGGAAACCGGATTTAGTGTGGAACCTGCAGCTTTGAATCCTAGGAACAGCAACAACGAAGGTTCTTACATAGCATTAAGGTTGGTTTACAAAGCATTTGCCATATATTCTAATTGGATCATTACAGCAGTGCTTGGAGGTAGGGCCTAGAGGTGGTCCTCCTCTTCCCCCCTCTTTTCTCTCTATCTCTTCTCTCTCTCTCTCCTCCTCCTCCTCCTCTTACTTCCCTCACCTCTCTTCTTCTTTCTCTCCCTCTCCTCCTAGATAAGGAAACTAAGGCTCAGGGAGGTTAAGGGACTTGAATTGTGATCACGTGGCTAGACAGTGGTAGATGAGAAATTGTGGACCTGGCCCCTCTCCTTGTTTTTTCCACTGCACTATCCAGCCATGCACAGCATCCTCTGACCCAGTGGATCTTGACCTGGGTCCTGGGACCTTGTCATACGTATGTTATATTCTGATAACTGAATTTCAATATAATTGATTTCATGTATTTTATTTTATGCCTTTAAAAACATGATTCCAAGAAGACTTCACCAGACTGCTCCAGGGGCACACAAGAGAGGTGAAGAAATCCCTTATCCAGTCTGTGCCCCCCCCCCCATCATTTTACAGATTAAGACACTGAGGCCCAGAGATCTCCAAGGTGAATATACCTCAGGTCTCCCAACGTTCCTGTCTAGTGCTCCCTTCATTCATTGCAACACAAGACCTCTTCTGGTATAGGTCTCCTTCTCTTTGCCTCTTTCCACTGAACTCCACTAAGTCATTCCATGATTGGCACTTCTCCCCTTTGGGGAGGCTAGCCGCAGGGCCGGCAGCCCTTGGGTGGGCAGGGTGGCCCATGTGGCAAATGGCCTGGACCCCAGTGGGAGGTCAGAGATGCATTATTGGCAGCTCTGCCACTGATGAGGATGCCAGGCTAGACTGTGGACCCATTGGGAGAGGGAACCTGGCCTGCCCTCGGGCCTTTGTGCCAGCCCAGCCCCTCTCTCTACACAGATCCACAGATTGCTGTTGGAATCCAACACATTCCCCTCGGGCCAGTAAATCTTCTTAGGCAAACACAGCGCTCATCAAGGGAATCCAAATGTAGTTACAGGGTTCTCTTCATTGACCTCAGACCTGCTGCTCCATCTTCCTCCTTTCCTCCTTTTTCTTTTCTTCCCTTGGCTTATTCTTGTGATCTTCCCCTTCTCTGGCTTTCTTCCAGTGCCTGCCCTTAACCTGTCCCCTTCCCTTGCCTCTCTGCTCTGTCTCTGCCATTTTTCCACATCTCTCTCTTCCTTCTCCCCTCCCTTATTTCCTCTCTACCTTCTCCTTGCCTCTCTTTTCTTTCTCTTGCCATTCCCTTTTCTCTTTTTTTTCTCTTTCCCTTCTTTATCTCTTCCTCTCCTCTCTTTCTCTTCCTTTATCAGTTTTCCTTCCCCCCGGCATTATATTCCTCTCTCCCTTTCTTGTCTGCCACGATCCCTTTTGCCTTCTCTTTCCCCCTTTGTTTTTTTTCCTTCTGTCTCTCCTCTGCCTCTTTTCTCTCTTCCCTTTCTCTTTCCTACCCTTTTCTCCTTTTCACTTTCTCCCTTTCTTTTCTTCTCTTTTCCTTCCCTCCCTCTGTTCCTTTTCTCTCCTCTCAGTTTTCTCATCTTTTCCCTTTTTCTTCTCTCTCCTCCCCTTCTCTTCTCCCTCCTTTTTCTCATTTTCCCTCTTGACCTTCTCAGTATCTCAGCTTTCCCTTTCTGCCTCGCTGCTTCTCCATCTTTTTCTTTTTCCCACTTCTCACTCTCTCTCTTTCCCTTCTCTCTTCCCTCCCTCCCCTCTCTGCTTTCTTTTCTTCTTCTCATCACTAGCCTCTCACCCTTTGTCGCACCCCTTGGAAATGAGACTAAACCCTGAAGGACCACTCAACCACTTTACAAAAAACCATCAATTCCAGTTCATTTCTTGGTTTACAAAGCACACACCTGCTTGAAAGCTGCTGATGGAAAATACCCTGGTGGAAGAGCAAGCAAGGAGTTCGTGGTAATCAGGCCCAAATGACTGCCTTTGCTTTTAAGGAGAATTTTCTAAATGTGAGGATGCCCCACGGAAAGTGGCTGCAGCCAGGCCCTGCTGTCCCTTTGGGTCCAAAGAGGCCTTGACCTATCAGACTGGAGCCTGGCCTAGAAGGCTGCTTCCTCTCAGCTTGTCACCTGGGGCACTGGAGCAGGCTGGGTGGCTGTTGACACACGGCTATGTGCAGGCCTGCTGCCCAACACCTGGCCTAGCCCAGAAAATGTGGACAGGCTGAGCACCAGACTGAGGGATTTTTCAGTTCCAGCCAAGAGGGCTTTTGATCTTCCACAGGGGAGGGAGGGCCAACACTGGGAAAGCACAGATCCTTGAAGTCTTGTGAAGTGAGTGAGGATAGTGGGGCTGCTGGTGTGGGAGGAGGTTGGAGAGAGCTGCTGCTGGGGGATGGGGCGCTGGGCAGACTCTGCCAGCTGCGGACCTCCATTCTTTCTTTTTCTTCATTTTCTCTCCATGCTTCCCCTGTACCAGGGGTTCCTAATATGGGATCTGGGTACTTGTGGTGGGGGTGGGCTTTTTTAGCTTATTTTGATAACTGTATTTCAGTGTAATTGGTTGCTTTGTAATCTTATGTATTTTATTGTTTGTGTTTAAAACATGATTTTGACAAGGTGACTGTTAGCTTCACTGGACTGCTAGAGAAATCCATGATGCACACAAAAAGCTGAATATCCTCTGGCCTGGGCCCTAGGCAGGCAGGTCCACTTGACCAGAATCCTTAGGAGTTGGGGCTAGGGGATGGGAAGCAGTCAGTCTGTAGACATCAAGATACAGTCTCAGATCACAGGATTATAGAGCTAGGGTCAGAGCTGGAAGGAATCCTAGAGATCCATCAAGTCCAGCCTCCTCATTTTAAAGAGGAGCAACCCGAGGCCCAGGGATTAGAACGGCCTTGCCCACAGTAAGGGGCAGAGATAGGGTTTGAATCAGGTCTTCTTACTCTGGTGCCAGTGAGCATTCCACTGAATCCCAGGGCTCCAAGCTGAGCCTTGCCTTTTAGAAGGCCCATGACCACTCCCACCTTGGCCTATGGCTCCCCCTACAGTTCTGAGGAAAGAATGCTTAATGGAGAGACCAATAGAGCTTTTTTTTGTAAATTATTTTTTGTTACTCTGAAATTGACAAACACCAACAAAGTTGACCATTTCCATATACCAAGAAAAGAAAAAGGTGATTGTATGTGGAGCCACTTACTACGTACAGCTTTTTATAAAAGTATATCCTCAATTCAACATGTTCGTTCTAAAAGCTATCTCACTTCTTTTTATTTGCTTTTAAATTTTCCTTATGTTCTTTTCTGGGCTCTCTTCTTTCTTTCTGTCATGACCCCATTCTCCTGTACTCCTCCCATAATAAAAAACAAACAAACCAACTCTCTTTTTTCAATTGAAGGCCAAACCCCCAAACTCAAACCTGGGGTTACTAACCAGATAACCCTTGAGACAATCATTGCCCAAGAAATCGCCCTTATTGGGCTAGAAGACTGGATTCCGGAATCCTGCTTCCCAGGAAATCCTTTTCATGGCTACCATATGGCCAAGAGTAGGTGAGGCTCTTTCTGACCTTGAATGAAGCAGAAGAGTTTAAGAGGCAGAATTGGGAAGGAGGACAATACAGGCATGTGGAACTGTCTCTCCAAGGGCCCAAAGGTAGGACTTGGCATGCTGAGTCCAGGGAATAGCTGGAACAGATCAATTGTGCAGTAGGGTGAGATGTCCTAGGTCTAGAAATGCAGGCAAGAGCCAGAATGTGCAGACCTTTAGATACTGATCGGAGACATTTGGACTTAGGCTAGATGCTGATGAAGATTGTTCAGCAGAGAAGCCTCAGGGTCAGACTTATGCCTAAGGAACATTATTTTGGTGGATATAGAAAAGATGGCTTAGAGACAGTTGGATGGTCACTTATCCAGCATATTGTAGAGGGGATTTGTGATTCAGGCAGGAGTTGGACTTGGTTGACCTTGGTGGTCTTTTCTAACTCTGA
The DNA here is from genome assembly GCA_028627135.1 of Pseudochirops cupreus. Lineage (NCBI taxonomy): Eukaryota > Metazoa > Chordata > Mammalia > Diprotodontia > Pseudocheiridae > Pseudochirops > Pseudochirops cupreus. Next base: position 38,830,155 of record CM053582.1, on the reverse strand, counting down.
AATCATATGCTCCCCAGCACTGAGCTGGGCCTCAGGTGCCTTATTTGTTAGATGACAGTAGTTGGTCTAGATGCTTCCTAAGCATCTCTTTCAACTTTAAATCTATGATCATGTGACCCAAGTCTGATACCGGGTCCATGCCCTCATCTGGGCCTTGGTGTCTGCCTTTGTGAAATGAATGGGGTTAGACCAGCTAAGCCAATGGGCCCTTTTCTGTTCCTCTGTAAGATTTCAAACACCAAAGTGGGACCATGTTTGTGGCTGTCAAGAAGTCTGTACCATGAGATGTGTACAGGGGAACGTTGGGACTGAGGCCGGCCTCGGAGGCTGGGGCCAAATGATAGGAGAGCCTCGAATCCCAGGTCTCTCCTCTTCCTCTCAGCAGTCTGTGTTCCCGAACTCTCTCAAGTGACCCTTGATGTTGATAGTGGAACCTTTTGGTTGTATGTCAGAAGATTAGGACAGCAAGTCAGCAGGTAGCCTTAAGTCCTAAGAGGAGGTAGCAAACAGAGGCCAGCTGTGCTTGTGGTGGGCCCTCTCCTGGAGCTCAGTGGAAGGGACTAGGCTTTTTACTTTGGCCAAGGGGTCAGTGACAAGCTTGTGTTTAGAAGTGGTGCTGAAATGCACTTTGTCGTTTATATGGGGGAAATTGTATGATGCCAGCCAGGAAAAAGCCAGCCCTGAATGTGCCAGTGACCCTGTTAGAAGCCCTGATGAAATGACCCAGTGCCTGGCCCCCATCAGGGTCCAGGAGGCCCCACTTCCCTCCCTGGGGCTCTTGGAGCCCTTCGAGCCGACTGGCTGCGGCAGCAGCAGTGGCTTTGTGTGGTAGTGAGCCATAAACAAGCTTACCTTGTGGGGGCGGAGGCTGGGAGGAGGCGGGGCTTCGCTCTGCACATCAGGGACCCTCTGGCACAGACTTTCTCAGTTTCGGGTGATCAGGCTATGAATCAGTCACCAGGCATTTCCTGAGTCCCCACCAGTGCCCAGCTCGGGCTCCAGCCCCAGAAGCGGATGGCGCTGATGCGTTTGGCAGTGGCAGCCTCGGCCCTCGGACCTGCCCCAGCACTTGGTTCTGCCTCTCTCTCATCCACGAACTGTGAGTATTCCAGTTATCTATGTCTGTACCGTTCCCTACTGTTAGAACACCAGATCTGTGAGCCAGCCGAGGGGCTGCCGTCTTCGGTGTTTCTCCCAGTACCTGGTATAGGGCTCTCTGTACAATGTAGGCAGTCGTTGGCGGAATTGAATTGAATCAGAGAGATAGACTGGACAAGCAAGGACTGGCGACTGGTGACTGGGGGGTGGGGGTGGGGGGGTGGCATCGGCAGCAGAATGAGAGCTGGTTTCAAGGATTTGAAGGATTCTTCTGTGGAAGGGGGTTAATACTTGTTCTGCTTGGTCCCTGAGGGGAGGGCTGGACATTGCAAAAAGGCAGATCCAGCCTGGATGGAAGGAGGAACTTGCCAATAACCCGAGCTGTTGTCCCAGAGTAGAATGGGTCGCTCTTGGCACTGGAGTTGCCCACACCGGCTGCTCCGTTGGGTGGGTTTGGCTACTGGTTGGCCTGGCTGGTCCCAGGGCTCCCCCCCCCCCACCTCGGACAGGTTTTGTGACTTAGCCATATGGGACTGAAAAAATCAGTGTTGTATGTCTGAGAAAGGGGAGAGCTCCCGAGAGACTTCCTGGGGAGATGTGGGTCCCTCAAGTCTGAGCTTGCTCTGGCTAGGAGAGGAGGGGGAAAGAGCCCAAGTGCTGCAGGGCTTGACCCAGGGGTCCCAAGGATTATTCTGCTCTTCCTCCTCCCATTTTCCCACTCTTTCCAGCTCTCAGAACAGGGATTCTTAACCTGGGGTCTGTGAACTTGGCTTTTAAAAAATGATAATATAATTGGTTTTATTTGTAATTCTATATATTTAATGAATTTAACAATAAGATTCTGAGGAGTCCAGAGGTTTCCCCAGAACAATAAAGGGGATCCATGGCACAAAACGGGTTAAGAACCCCTGCTTTAGCAAGATGGCAAGATATCTACCAAGATAGCCTTGGTCTGGCTGACAGTGAAATCCAGTGAAATCTTGTTGAATGGTGCTGTTTGGTGGAACCATTGCTGAGATTGGTAGCAGGAGACCTGAGGAAGTGATTCTATCACTTAGTAGCTCTGTTACCTTGTGATTATATCACTTCTCTCCCTGAGCCTCAGTTTCTCCATCTGTAGAATGAGGGGGGAAGAGGTGGGCTAAATGATCTTGGAGGTCCTTTTCTCCATTCTCAGATTTGATGACAGTAAGCTTATAGATGGATGGGTCTGCTCAAGATCTTTCTGGATTTCCTGTGCTCCCCCTTTGGGAAAAGGCTAGCCACCAGTGATAGGCAGCTGGGCCCATTGGATCACGAAGTGCAAATCAGTGGCAAATTGCTGTCTGCCTCAGGGGTGCCAGAGAGTTTGTTCCTTAGGGTTTGCAGGCACCCATTCCCACAGGCTTCCCTCATTTAGAGGGTAGATTTTTTTTCTTGCCAAAGGTGTTGCTGTCCCAGCTGCTCTTGTGCTGCGTTCCAGTTCTCGAGGTCAAAGTGGAGTGGGGGGAGATAGGATGAACACTCATGTAATTGTTGCAAAGGGATCCTGGAATCCTTGTGGCCACCCAGCATTTTCTCTCTATTATTGACTATTGATGGTCTGACTACGGATGGGAGCTGGTGAAATATTTGGATGTTAAAAAGGGGGTCTTCACATTCCAAGTTGGGGAACAATAACAGTAGCTAGCATTTCTATGGCTCTTAAAGGTTTGCAAAGAGCATTCCATGTTATCTCATTTGATCCTTACTACCACCCTGGGAGGGAGGTGCTATTATTATTCCTTGAAACTGAGGCTGAGGGAGCTTAAATGATTCACTCAGCTGGGGGGAGGGGGAGCATTTTTTAAGCGCCTACTGTGTGTCAGGAATGATTTATCAATAATGCTGGAAGCAGAATTTGAGGCTTTTTGACTCTAGGTCCAGCTTTCTCTCCATTATGCTACCTAGCTGCCTAAAATCAGCAAGCCAGGCAAGCCCCTTTCATTGTCAAGCCCGATGGGGATTCGAGAGGCAATTTGGAGCTACGCCTTCATTTTCTAGACAAGTGAATTGAGGCTCAGGGAAAAGTGACTGGCCCAAGGTTATACAGCTGCAAGTAGAGCCTATCTCCAAATCTAGTGCTGGTTGATGCAGGACTTGTGATGCAGGACGATGTTGCAGACAGTGAGCTCTTAGGGAGGAGAAAGTGATTGGGAAGAGTAGCAACGCTAATGGTAGTAATGGTAACAGCAATAATAATACCTCTGGTTATAGATGATGCTTTAAGGTGCATAAAGCACTTGACACGTGTTATCTAATTTGCCTATTTTACAGATGAGGAAGCTGAGGCAGAGAAAGGTCAGGTGAATTTGTGCAGAAGCAGCTAGCTGGGCTCTGAGGCCAGTTTGGACTCCAGTCTTTCTGACTCTGCTGCTCCACCTAGAGTCAGGATTGAATCTGAAGTCCTCTGGCTTTTCTGGTGTCTCACTGTCTCCATGCCTCTAGCCCCTCCCTCGCAGGTCTGAGCTGGCAGGGGATGGAAGAATATGGAGTTCACTTTCCTGGGCATGTGGACAGATGGACATTAGGGTTGTTCCTCTCCAGTGCAGACCCTATTTTGGAGCCAGAATGAGCGACATTCAGGGAAGAGCGAGAGAAAGAGAGAGAGAGAGAGAGAGAGAGAGAGAGAGTGTGTGTGTGTGTGTGTGTGTGTGAAAAGACTTTACATGTGCAGATTCAGGGATTCATAGAATGTCAGGGTTAGAAGGAATATGAAGACAAGGCTTTTGTCCCCCCAGCCCCACCCTTGCTTCTGCAGCATTTTTGTCCCCCCTGCCCCCCCAACTGACCAGCTTGCTTACCCTTATAGCTGGCTCTCACTAGGAGAGACCTGGGGGGGGGGGGTCAGTGTGCTAATGTGGAAACAGTCCTTGACTTGGCATCAATGGCCATGAGATCCTGGGCTGGGCTTTGAGGCCAGGTTTGGACTTGGGTCCCTTTTCTGAACCTTCAACACTCTGAGCCTCGTTTTTCTTTACCTGTAGATTTTGGGGAATTGGATTTGATTGATCTAGATTCCCCTCTCCCCCCATCCCTGGCCTTCAGCTCTCAATCCTACATGAACCCTTCAATCTGCAGTGCCTGTGGTTCCCAAGGAAGGGGCTAGGGGCTGCTGAGCTGCCCTGAGGGGGTGGCGAGTTAGACCATTAGGCAGGCCCCTAAGCTTTGGAGGGGTCCTCCGTGCAGCTGCAGACAGCTGGGCAGTGACTCAGACAGAACAGGAGCGCAGGAAGGCTGTGGCTGCTGCCAGTAGTCCTTATGAAAGCGCAAGCTTGCCTTAGCTTCTCTCTAGATCCTACTCTGCTGCTGCTGAGTGGTGGCGTAGCAAAGCCAAGGGAACCGGGTTTGATGAGGGGCCCCACTGTTGACAGTGTCTGACGTGCCTCTTGGACAGTGTAGCTGACTGGCTACATAGTGACCATGTAGCTGACCATGCTAGAAGGATGGTCGTAACAATTAGAGCCGAAAGGCGCTGCAGAGAAAGGGAAAAGAAAACAATGCGTGTGTGTGTGTGTGTGTGTGTGTATTAGACTGTGCATATCACACTAATAGATGGATAGATAGACAAGATAGATATGGATCTACAGACAAGATAGATAGGATAGATAAATATAGACAGACAGACAAGAGAGAAATAGACAGGGCAGATAGACAAGATAGATATGGAAAGACAGGATAGATAAAACAGACAGGGTAGATAGATATAGACAGATGCACAAGACAGACAGACAGGAAGGATTGCTACATAGGATAGACAGATATAGACAGACAGGATAGATGGATAGATAGATAGACTGGGTAGAGAGAGTCAGACAAGATAGACAGACAGGATAGAAAGGTGGGTAGGTAAATAAAGCAATTCCCTTCACAATACAGATAAGAAAACAGGTTTAAAGATGTTGAGTAATTCGTTCAAGGTCAAAAAAATAGGAAAGTGGCAGGAATTTGAAATGAGGCCTTCAGGATCCAAATACAAGGCTTTTTCCCCCTAGCTATTCAGGGCGAGTGATACCCTATCAGGGGTGGAGAACCTGCAATCTCAAGGCCACATGTGCCTCTCTAGGTCCTCAAGTGCAGCCCTTTGACTGAATACAAACTTCACAAAACAAATCCCCCTAATAAAAGGATTTGTTCTGTTAAACTTGGACTCCGTCAGAAGGCTGCACCCGAGGACCTAGAAGGCTACATGTGGCCTTGAGGCTGCAAGTTCCCCACCCTTGTGGGGCTAGGTAAAACCTCTATGTGGTAGAACAGTACATCCTGGAGAAGGCTCCTGGGCTTTTTTTTCTTGCCAAATCTCTGAGCATGTGTCAAGGGAGAGTCTCCTGCTTTGGGCTGTGCTTCGCTTCGTGTGCCTGAGGTCTTTGGCGCAGTTGAACACCAGAGGGCTACTTGGTGAACTCAGGGTCACGAGGTTAGCCAGAACTGCCTTCTTTACCACACTCTTTGTGCCTTTCTTATTCTCTCAGGGAGGCCTGAGTCAGAGGTTAAGAACCACTGCTTTATAGAGGAACAGAAGTGGGGAAGAAGGTGGCTCCATAGCCATTATATAAACTATATATATAATTGGTCTGTAATGCTGTTCTTCTTCCCACCCTCCGCTAAGGTAAAAAAGGCAAGACTGTTCCCTCATTTTTTCAGTTCTGTCAGCTTCTTTATGACCCCATTTGGGGCTTTCTTGGCAAAGATACTAGAGTGGTTAGCCGTGTCCTTTGCCAGCTAATGTGTCAAATGAGGAAACTGAAGCAAACAAGGTGAAGTGACTTGCCCAGGGTCACCTAGCTAGTGAGTGTCTGAGGTCGGATTTGAACTCAGGAAGATGAATGAGTCTTCCTGACTTCCAGTCCTGCACTCTATCCACTGCAGTGCCACCTAGATTCCCCAACTGGTATACAGTGCCATTTATTTGGGGCCCTTGAAACTCCTGGACCATCATAGAATAGCACTGTTGGAAGGGACTGTGAGCATCTCATACCAGAACAGAAATCCAAGTCACCCAGCCTCTGCTTCACCCCTCCCCATCACGATAAGGAGGTCTCACATTTAGGAGACTGTGCAGTATTTGGGGTGGGGATGCAAGCAGGCCAGTATCACTTGTGTTGTCTGTTGAGGCAGCCCAGAAACCACCTTTCCATTTGTCAGGGTCATGTTGGTTTCACTTAGAGTCTCCAGTAGTGCTGCCAGAGCCCAGAGTAAGGAAGAAACAGGGTCTTCTGGGGGAGGAGATAAAAAAACAGTCTTGACTCTTCTCAAGTCCTGATTCCTTCTGAATGGATACAAATTATAAAAAATAAGTGACATTTACACTGTACTTTAATGTTTGCACTATGCTTTATAAAGATTACCTCATTTGAGCCTCATAGTAATCCTATGAAATTAGGTACTACTAGTATTGTCATCCCCATTTTACAGAGGAAGAAACTGAGGTGCAGAGAGAAGTGAATTATTCTTGGTCATATAAATATTGAGTTTCAGAGACAGGAATGGAAAGCATGTCTTCTGGACTCCAAGTCTAGCACTCTAACAATTGTACCACACAGCCTCAAATCCCCCAACTTTGGCCTTAAGGCAACTTAATGCATTGGCTTGCTTACTTAGCCTTTTGAATCTCAGTTTCTTCCTCTGTAAAATGGAGGGAGGCTCTTAATAAATGATTGTCCCCCTCATCTTGATGTAGCACATTGGGAACCATGATGTTAGAGTCCAGTTGTGGTGGCTGTCCTGTCATTGATGATTTCTAAGATACCTTACAGCTCTAGATGCTGTGGTTTCATGAGGGTTGTGCTGGGAAAGTATCTTCCTTTGGCTTGGTGACTGCCACCTGCAAGAACTGGCCTGCTGTGTGCATGATCTGGCCCTTAGGGTTCCAGGACTAGCCCCTCTGCCCAGAACTCTGGAGAAGTCACAGTTCCCAAGTACAGCCACAAGGGGGCAGGATGACCTTGTACACAGCCCAGCCCCTCCTCAGTTTTTGACCTGTCAACCTTGGGATACTCCTAGAATCCCCTCCCATTTATTTATTGATTGATGGGAGAAGGGAGCAGACCTCATGTGGTGGTGGTATTTAGTCAATTAATTGTGTCCAACTCTTTGTAACCCCATTTGGTATTTTCTTGGCAAAGATGCTGGAATGCTTTGCCATTTCCTTCTCCAGCTCATTTTACAATGAGGCAAACAGGATGAAGTGACTTTCCCAGGGTCACACAGCTAGTAAGTGTCTGAAGCTGGGTTTGAACTCATGAAGATGAGTCTCCTTAGCCTCCAGATCCCATGTAGGAAATGGAATCCAGAATTTCTGGCTGTTAGTTGGGTATTTCATCTAGGGAGTAAAATCTGGCTTTCATTTTGACAAACTGCCCACCGGACAGCTTTTTGCGCTAGTCAGCTTTGGGATGAGCAATGAGGAATGGGCGTAGCAGCCCATCTTCTGATCCCTCTGCCATAATTGAAGCAGTATCAGGTGGTCAGAGATCTGAATTCTAGTTCTGGTTCTATCACTGAGCCACTTACCTTGGACTGGTTTCAGAATGGCCAAATCTTAGAAGTGGGATGGCCCTCAGATTAAGAAGTCCTTCTACAACGTTCCTGACTAGAAGTTATCCATTTTATGCTCAAATGCATTTAGAGTTGGGGAGCTCACTCCATCTCTATCTCACATTTGGAAGGTATCTCAGAGGGCATCTAGCCAAAATCCCCTCCCCCACCCTCCCCAGTTGCTTCCAGTTCTACCCTCTGAGGTCAAGTAGAACAAATTTAACCTCTGTTCCATGTGATGGCCCATCCAATGCTACCATGTTTTCCCTTCCCACAAGTCTTCTTTTCTCCAGACCAACCACCCCCAATTTCTTGTTTAAGGTCCATGTAGGGTATGGGCTCCAGGCCCTTTGTCATCCTGATTGCCCTCCTAGAGGCACTTCAGTTTGTGAATGTTTCATTTTGTCACTGCCCTTCCTAAAATCTGACCCCTGGCCTAATCACACTAGTCCAGATGTGATTGTAACCAGGGTGGTGTACAGTTGTGCCTCTCTTAATGCAATCAAAGGTCACATTGATTTTCTTAACTGCTACATCACACCATTTGGTGATTTAACTCGAGGTCTTCTAAGACAGCTAAATCTCAGTGGATCCAGAGTCAAGATGACCTGAGTTCAAATCTTGTATCAGATACTTATTAGTGCTTAACTGCTGTCTGCCTCAGTTTCCTTAACTGTAAAATGAGGATCATGATAGCACCTCCCTCCCAGGGTTGTTGTGAGGATCAAATGAAATAAGATTTGTGAAGCACTTAGCACAAAGCCTGGTACATAGCAGGATCTTAATAAATGCTTGTTCCTCTCCTCTTCATGTATTACCTTGAGAACCATGATGTTAGAGTTCAGATGTGGTGGCTGTCCTGTCATTGATGAAAAAAAATGCTTTCTTATAGCAACATTTACAAATATTTTTCATTTTTCATCTGCTTATTAACCTCTTTCTAGTTTCAACTTTAAACACTTTCAGGATGATCTGGTTTAATTGATCTTTTACCAAGTTTTTCATACACTTGTTTTGTTCTGCTTTAGGAGATGAGACTGCTCATAATCCTCCTCCATCCTTTTCCTTAGGATTTTGCAAACAAGTTTGTTGGTAAAGGAGATCAAGTGTTTCTTGGCTGAGATGATGTTTGGTTGTCATTATGGTGATTGTTTTACATAAATTAAGTTGCTTACAGAAATGATTATAATCTACGTCAATGTCTGTTTCTTTATCCATTTCCCATTTTCACTGTCAACTGCTTGTTTAAATAAGTTGAATTAGAGTTGCCTCAGTTGCGTGGCATTTCTTCTTGTGTTCTTCCTCATTTGTATTCTTGCTTCTTGTTTCTTTTTGCTTTTGATTCTTGTTCAGAGAAGGTTGGCAGTATGGTTATCTATGGATAACTGATTTGGAGATGGCTCCCATTTCAATTATCAGTCACTTCCTGTTAAAATGTAATCAGTTTTCTGTTGTTTTTTTTTTCAGTGCTCATCAAGTCCAACATCTTCTGACTCTCTTCTTAAAGAAAGTATTAATGATATATGTGTGAGGAGGTGTGTGTGTGTGTGTGTGTGTGTGTGTGTGTGTGTGTGGTGTTATATGGTGTAAAAGCCTTTAATTTTCACTGTTTCTGACTCCTGAACCATGTTTTCCAGCATGTTTTTTTGCCATCCGCTCTTATGCTCACCTTTGCATGGAGATCACCAAGTAGCAAAGTATATATTGATTTAATTTGGAATGTCTTCTCAAGGTCTTCATAGAATTTCTCTACCATCCCCTCCTCTGCAACAGATGTTGATACATAAGCTGTAATTATCTTCCTGGTGGTCTTTTTGCAAAAGCTCATCATAAGCCTTGCATTATGAGATGACCACATGTCCCATGAGATATTTCTTGTTACCTTTGGACACATGATAAAACCAGTGCCTTTATTTGCATTTCCAAGGAGAACCTGTTAGCAACCTTCTATTTAGCTGCAAATTCATTTTATTTTCTGGTTTCATTTGTAGCAGGAATGCCAAGATTGATATGACTCATTTCTTCCAGTAGTACATCCACTGAGGTCATTAGACACGGATCTTGCATTTAGAGTACCAAGAGCTAGATTGATGTTTATAGACAGCCAAAAGACTGATTTCTACCACCCTCTGCCCCCTTCCCTTCTAAAACCAGCACTGCAGAAACAGAAGGGAGTCACACAGGACTGAAGGCCATTTTGTATTTGTCTGTGTCTCCTGGGTTGCTATGTTCAAAGAATTCAGCACCAAACAACTGGTTTATTGGTGAGGAACCTCTGGATGATAATAAATCTACAGTAGATTATAGATTTAGAGCTAGAAGAAACCTTAGAGGCCATAGAGACTGACTCCGTCAATAAAATGAGGACAATGAGGCTACAGGTGAAATGACTTGCCCAGGAGCTCACTTTGATACTGTCCTTCATGGCTCACTTTGTTCACCAGCTCCCTAAACCTACTGTGGGTAGGGGCACTGTACCAGGTGATGGGCATACAGAGACAAAAATGAGACAGTCCCTAGCCTCAGGACATTGTTGGGGGAGTGTAGCAGCTACACAGATGGGTAAATACAATGTTATTTATTTGAGGAGGAACATTAAAAACTAGGGGGATAAGAGAGACTTCCCATAGGATGTGGCAGCTGAGCTGAGCCTTGAAGGAAAAGAATGATGCTAAGAGGTAAAGTTGAGGAGGGAATACATTCCAGAAATTGGGAAGAGCCTTTACAAAGGCATGGAGGTGGGAGATGGGATGTCAAATTCAGTGAATTTAGAGAAATGAGTCCATGGAAGCAGTGTGGGTAGTGGTGAGAGCACTGGATCTGGAGTCAAAGATTTGAATCCTTACTCTGCTATTTGTTAGCTGCATGATGATGGGTTAGGAAAGTCATTTCCCCTCTCTGGGCCTCAGTTTTCTCCTCTGTAAAATGGGTTTAGGCTAGATGACCTCTCTGAGATCCCTTTTGAAAGC
>CM053582.1:38793579-38819033 GCA_028627135.1 Pseudochirops cupreus | reverse complement strand
TCACCACTACCCACACTGCTTCCATGGACTCATTTCTCTGGTTTCTCTAAGTTTCTAGAATAGGAGGTCTTGACCTGGGTTAGACTTCAGGGAGTCTGTGATGGCAAAAAAAATTTTTTTTAATCATATTTTAATTTTTGTTTTTTTCTTTTATTTTCCACACTTAAAACCATCATTCTGAGTGGGGTCCCCCTAGGCTCTATTAGCCTGTCAAAAGGGTCTAATACAAGAGAAAGCTTAAGAACTCCTGGACTGGAAGAAATTGAAGCAGCTTCCCCTCAGACTTCTTCCCTGTACTTGCTTTATTGGAGAGTACTAGATTTGAAATCATGGAACCTGGGCTCTGACACTAAATAGCTGTGTGACTGTGGGCAGTTCCCTTCCCTTTTATACAATTTAGTTCCCTCATCTGAAAAATGGAGGCTAAGATAACTTGTACTCTCTACTTCACAGGGTTGTTGTAAGGAAAAGCATTTGGCAAGCCCTGAATACTGCAGACATGTGAGTTATTATTTCTAGGCCCAGGGTCCTAGTTCCCTCCTCCCTGCTGAGAGCTTGGATCTTCCCAGATGTTCCCCATCCTTTGGTGCACAGGGAACGTGGAAGGGGGGAAGCACTGAGGGTTGACCAATTTGTTAAGAGGCTTCAAGGGAGGCTCAGCTACAAGGGAAGGGGAATATTGTCCCCCTGTTCCAGGCTGTGGGCAAATCCAGCCCTGATTCTCCTGCTAGCTTTTCTTATGTTGCAGAGAAAAATCAGACCTTGTGTTTCTCTGCTCTGTTTCTGAGTAGGTAGAATTTTAACTCTCGCCCATGGGGAAAGAAGAGCAATGGCAGACCGCTATGTCGCACTGAGCTGGCTAGCCAGCACTGGGAGCTGTCCAGCATGGAGTCAGGGAGCTGTACCCATTGCCATCCTAGAGTGATAGAATGCTGGAGTGTAATAGGCTGTAGAATGTAGAATTTTTACAGTTACAAGGGACCTTAGGGATCATCTAATCCAGTGCCCTCATATGGCAAATGAGGAAACTGAGGCCTAATTCCCAAAATGATATCCCATGGTCAGCCAGGTAGGTCACATACATCAGGTCAGAGAATAGCATTTGATGAAGGGACCCTGCAGGAGAGATTAGATTGCTCAGGCAGTCAGAAACTGGAGCTTCGGGGTGGGGGGGGGGATGTAACCATCACATGGCTTACTCTTTTCCTCATCCAGTGAAATGTGCTCAGCTTAAGTGGAAACAGCTGCTCTGCTGTAGAGGGGAAAAAACAGGCTTGTGCTCCATGTTCAGCTGGCTGCTGTGTTGCCTCGGAGTTGTGAATTCAGACCCCTCCTCCTGTCAGAGGCATTTAGGAAATAAGGACTCTGGTAATGGGTTTGTAAATCGAGGTTGGTGCTGATGAGGGGCCCTCCTCTTGGGAATGCTTTGAGTGAGTGAGAGAGTGAGAGTGAGAGTGAGAGAGAGAGAAAGAGAGAGAGGGAGGAGAGAGAGAGGGAGAGAGAGAGTGTGTGTGTGTGTGTGTGTGTGTGTGTGTGTGTGTGTGTGTGTGTCTTTGGGAAGGAGGGGAATGCCGGCCTTGGGCTGTTCCAAGCTTTTCTAATTAGAGCACATGGTCTACCTCTTTTGTCTGGCAGAAGCCCACATTATTAATGGATAGAGAAGGTGGTGGTTGTGTGTCATTTCCTGTCTCCTCTTTAAAATACCTGTAGAAGCAATGAGACTGCTGGTGGTCTGCTGTCCTCCCCTGGTTGCTTTTTCTACATGGAGGATACTGAATTCAGGGAAGGCCTGTGGGTATTGGGAAGAGCAGTGGCTTGGGAGTCCAGGCTTGGAATCCTTGCTCTGCAGCTTATCAGCTGTGGGACTGTGGCTTATGAAAGACTCTATGAACCTATGAACCTCAGTTTTTGCCTTTAAAATGAGTTTGGACTACATTCTGTACTTTGTCCTTTAAAGTTCCCTCTGGCTCTAAATTCTGTATTCTATGTTCTAAGGCTTCTCTCAGCTCTGCTGCTTTCTGTTCTAAAATCCCTCCTCCCTTTGGCATTCTATGCCTTAAGATCCCTCCCCATCTGACCTCTGGTCTTTCATTTACACATACAAAGCAATGAGCAATATGAGTGACAGATGAATGGTGGTCAAGATCCTTGTGAGCTGGAGTAGTCACTGAAGCCTTCCTGGAGGAGATGGCACTTGGACTGGGCCCTTTGGAATGGGGTAGGAAAGCTAATTGATGAGGAGGCTGAGCTGCCAGCACTAGGAAACACTACAGTAAACTGGGGTGGTTCTCTCACTAGGTTGTCCACATGCCAATCCCAGTACCTCCTATTGGAGGGTTTGCCAAAGCAACATTTATTGACGCCCAGGTTGGTAATCATGTCCCCATTGAATTGACCTTAGCTTTGTAGGCCCTAGGGTAAGTGATACATAGCCCAGACATTCCCTTGTGCCTCAATTAATCCTTTCCCCATGACAGGTGACAGACTCACACAGAGGTTGCCTGATTTATTGGCTTTGAAACTCGGGTGCGTTTGACAGTGTTGGAATTTTCAACCAATGGGTTATCTTGAGCTGTCATCGAGTGTTTATTAAGCGCCATATCTGAGTCTCAGTTGGAGCAAGGGCTTCTGGGAAACTTCCCTCTCTGCCAGCATAGGCCTGGAGAAAAGGTGATATGTTCTCAGGCATTTGTGCTGGTGCTTCTGGAGTGAAGGCAGGAAATCATTGGCTATCTGGGTAGGATCAGTTGTGATTAGCATGGCTCCTAGCAAGACCTGAAGGTGAGTCATTACCAAGTGACTGGATTTCAGTGGAACTGGTCCTCATAGGGAGGCATAGAATGTTAGCTCTGGAAGAAGTCTTCTTTAGGGTGGTAGTAAGGGCAGCTTGGGAGCTGGGAGCCTAGCTTGAGCACTTAAGTAGCCATAGCCATATGGCTGTAGCATTTGACTTCTCTGAGCCTCAGTTTCCCTCACTGTAAAATGGGGACAATAGTACTTGCACTGCCTTCCTCCCAGGCTCATTGTGAGAAAAGTGCTTTGTATTCCCTAAAGAGCTAGAGAGATCAAAGCTATTATTATTAGTCCAGCTTGGCCAAGGGCATGCCAGGAGGGATCACTGGCAGACAGAGGTCTGCTGACATCAAGGCTGGTCCTCTTTTTCCTGTACTGGACTGGAAGCTCACTACCCGCCGTCATGGCAGGGACCATGTTGTCTGCTAGGCATCATCCTTTTCCTTCATATGTTGTGAGGACAGTGTTTTGTAAACTGTGAAGAGCTGTATCAAATGGAGTTCTGAGAATGATTCCCACCAGTCTGCCCTGTGCATCTGGCCCTTCCGGGTACCTCTGGGATGTGTTTGGGCTGCAGCACGCTTTGGGATTTTGGGCACACTCTGCAGCAGAGCGGCAAAGGGGTGCACACTGGGCTGGTGGAGATGGCCTCCAGGGGACTTTGTCTCTCCTGGTGATTAGACACATCTCTGCCTCTGCCAGCCCCTTTGTCTTTCTGTAGCTCTGATTGTTACATGTGCTTTGGCCCAGAGGCTTGGGATTTCCAGTGCGTGGCTGCAGGCAGCAGCAGCAGCAGCAGTCGCAGCCACAGGATCTCTCTGGGCCCCAGATGGAGGTTGCCCAAAGGAAAACAGGGCGGGGAGTGGGGGGTGGTGTGAAGAGGTTGAGTCTGGGTTGAAGGGAGGGCAGGGGTGGTGGCAAGAGGGCCAGACCAGGCGGCAGAAGACCTGGAGTCACTATTTGATGTTTGTTAGGTTCAGGATTTTTTAAAAATGAAAAATTAACCCCCCCCCCCCCCAAAGACCTGGATTGGAGTCCTGTCTTTGCCCTGCTTGTTAGCTGTGTGTCCTTTGCTTAGTCCCTTTCCCCTCTCTGAGCATCAGCTTTCCCTGAATTAGCTGATTGCTAAGGGCCTCTCCAGCCCTTATCTCTCAGAGATGGTAGAAAGGTGAGGACATTGAAGTTGAAAGCCTTTGGTGCTAGTGTCCTGCTCTGCTACTTGTAAGCCACTTCCCCTGCCTTTCTGGGCCTCAGTTTCTTCTTTTGTAAATGAGCAGATTGGACTAGATGCCCCTCTCACCCCTTAAGGTCTGTGACTCTCCTAGGTAAACCTGCCCTTCCCCTACCTTCCCCACCCCCAGCCCTACAGCAGACTTTAGATTTGGCCTTCCCCTGGAGACAGTGAGTGGTTTCCAACTGAAAGATGTCTTAAAAACCATGATACCCCGAGAGCCTGAAGAGGCTTCTGGGACTCTGCAATTCTACTCCCTCCTGAAGGTGGTCAAAGAACCTGCTGAACCCACTCCCCTTATCCTAGTCTATGTAGTTCCATTTCTATGGGACTTGAAGGTTCTCCTTCATAACTGTAGCACAGACATGACCATGGCAGTCCCTTATTCCATAAACTCCAGTGGCTCCCTGTTGACTCTGGGACCAAAGACAAAGCCCTTAGCCAGATGTCTGAGGACCCAACCACCTTTGCAACCATATTACATGTGAGTTTAGAATGGTGGAGCTGGGCGGGGGCTTAGAGCATGGACCAACAGAGTTTGGGGGAAGCTTAGAGCACAGAGCATTGGAACATAAAGATTTAGAAGGGACCTGAAGGCAAAGAATGGCTGGGTTAGTAGAGACCTGAGAACACTCTGTTTCACACCTGGCAGAGAGCTTAGAATAAATAATATTTAAGATTGTAGGGACCATAGGATGATAGATTAAGAGTTGGAAGGGACCTTAGAGGGCTTCCAATTCTTGCCATTTAACAGGTGAGGAAACTGAGGCACAGAGAAGTTAGGTGATTTCACCCAGATATTGCTTTCCCCATCCCATACGTACTCTTAGGACATGGGATGATTGTGTTGGAAGGGACCTTAGAGGTCATTTGATCCAAACTCTTTGTTTTACAGAATCTTAGCATCTCGAGTTGGCAGAGACATCAGCAGTGAACATCTAACCCAATTTGCTCCAGGTCACAAGACTCAAGCCGTCGTGTGGGAGGGAACTGAGGCCTGGCACTGACTTGCCTAAGCTCTCACAGCCTGTAAGTTAAGCAGCTTGGGTCAGATTTGTTGAATTGTTTTTGAAAGTTGCTTGTATTTCTAGAACATGCTAAGGTTTGCAAAGTGCTTTAATTATGTTACTTCATTTGAGACTCCGAGCCACTCTGGGAGGATGGTGCTCTTACTCAGTGCCCCACCAGATTGCTCGAGAACTTCCAATTCCCTATTACTGAAAATAATTGTGAACTTGGTTAGAGACCCCAGCCTGGTTTGGGATCTTATTGTTAAAAATCCACACAACAATAATAGGTAGCATTTATATAATGCTTTAAGGTTTGCAAAGCATTGTAGAAATATTTCTTTTTATGGTTTTTTTTGGAGGGGGGAGGGCAGGACAATTGGGGTTAAGTGACTTGCCCAAGGTCACATGGCTAGTTTTTTGTGTTAAGTGTCTGAGACCACATTTGAACTCAAGTCCTCCTGACTCCAGGGCTGGTGCGCTATTCACTGCACCACCGAGCTGCCCCATCACTGTATAAATGGTATCTCATTTTACCGGCACAACAACTTTGGGAGGAAAGCTGCTATTATTATTCTCATGTTACAGATGAGGAAACTGAGCAGGCAGAAGTTAAGTGACTTGCCCTGGGTCACACAGCTAGTGAGTGTCTGAAGCAGGATTTGAACTCAGGTTTTTCTGGCTCCAGTCCACTACTCTATCCATTGCTCCTGCTAGCTCATGTCATATTATCTCATTTGGGAGGAAAGCCCTATTATCATTCCTTTTTTACAATTAGAAAACAGGCTGAGGAAAGCTGAGGGACTTGCTCATTGTCACACAGATTGCTAATGACTGAGGCCGCATTTGAACTCGGGTCTTCCTGATTTTAAGCCCAGCAGTATATCCGTTGTGTATATTATCATATTGGGACTCATGTACATCTTCTACCAGAAAAGACAAGTGGGCCCTTTGGGTGCCTTGTCCCTTAAGAGAAGGTCAGCTGTTCCCAAGGAGTTGGCTTTGGCCCATCTTTGCTCTTCCCTCAGTTTCCCAAGGCCTCGACAATGCTTATTGCAATGTGTTTTGAATGACTTTTTACTTCCATGGGAATGGAATCATCCTTAAACATGGAACGTGGAATGTCAGCACTAGAGGAGATATTAGAATAGAGTGGCAGATCTGGGAGGGCCTAGGACCCAGCAGAGGCTGCCTCAGTCCCTTTGGAGCAAGTGGTATGACCCTGGGGAAGTCCTTAGCTCTCTTTGCCTTGGTTTCTTCATCTGCAAAATGAGAGATTAATAGCAACTAACTGACAACAGGGTGATTTTCCAGATACAATGGAACCTTCTTTCTAAAACGTTTAACTCTTTGTCTGGCACATGGTAAGCACCATGTAAATATTAGCCAGCAGGGCAAGAAGGGATCTTAGAACAAAGAGTGGCAGAACTCAGAAAATGCTGGGGAACACCTAGTGTTGGTGCACAAGGAAAGCTTCGAGTATTGAATGTGGAGCCAGATTATCAGAACTGGGAGAGCCTTAGAACGTGGAATGGCCAAAGTGGGGAGCTCGGTGGGTTCATAGCACCTGCTGAATAGCGCTATCAGGGCTGATGCCAGGAAGACCTGAATTTCACTGCAGCCTCAGCCCCTTAGCAGCGGTGAGACCCTGGGGAAGTCTTTTAACCTCAGTTTGCCTCAGTTTCACCATCTGCAAAGTGGGACTGACAGTAGTACCTGCCTCCCGGGGTTATTGTGAGGATTCAATGAGATGATAATTGTGAAGCCCTTAGCTCAGTGCTTGGCCCTCAGGAAGGGCTGTATCTTCATCATCATTCTATGTCAGAGTGAGAATCTAGAAGGTCAGAACTGGAGGGGACTTTAGAACAAAGAGTGTCATAGTTGGGAGTGACTTTAGAACACAAATTGGAAGAGCATGGCGGAGCTTGGAAGCTCCTTGGAACACTGATTGGCAGAGCTAGAGAACATTGAAACATAAGGTGTCAGAGTTCAGCAGCCCATAGAACAAAGAATGGCAGGACCACAGGGGATCTTAGAACAAAGAATGGCAGGACGTGGAAAGTGCTTTAGAACACTTGATGTCAGGCTAGATGAGAGCTTCAGATGCAGAGAGCATCCCCTGAACAAGGAATATCAGGGCTGGGGAGTCACTTAGGACATTGAGGAGGCGATGCTGCTGTTTTCCCCTGGGAGGCCCTTTAACCTCTCCTCGCCTCAGTATTATCATCTGCAAAATGGGCTTAACGATAGCACCTACATTACAGGGGTATTTGGAAGATTAAATCAGCTAATAATTGTAAAGCTCTTTGGTCATTGCCTGGTACTTGGTATGTGCTGTATAAATTTTAGCTATTATTGTTATTTTGTCGTCATTTAGTCATTTTCACTAATGTCTGACTCTTTACAACTCCTTGTTGGGGTTTTCTTGGCAAAGATACTGGAGTGGTTTGCCATTTTCTTCTCCAGCTCATTTTACAGGTGAAGAAACTGAGGCACACAGGGTGAAGTGACTTGCCCAGGGTCACACAGCTAGCAAGTAAGTGTCTGAGGGCAGATTTGAACTCAGATCTTCCTTACTCCAGGCCTGGTATTCTGTTGACTAAGTCAAACAGCTGCCCCCTATTATTATTATTATTATTATTATTGTTAGCTGTTATTATTATTTTGGACAGACTTTGAGAGATAGTGGAGGTTGGAAGGGCCTACCAGGCTATGTATGGTCCATGGGGTCACAAAAAGTAGGATATGACTGAACATCATCATCCTCTTCCTCTTCTTCCTCCTCATCAAATATCAGAGCTAGAGGGGACCTTGGTATATAGAAATTTTAAATGAAAAATGTCAGAGCTTAGAAGTTCCTTAGAAGAGAGAATATCAGGCCTGGAAGGGACCTAGAAACACAGAATGTCAGAGATTGAGGACACCTGAAAATATGTAATGTTGCAGTTGGGGAGGAGCTAAGAACATTGTTTGTCAGAGTTAGAGAATAGGGAATGTCTAGAATGGAGAATGTTGAAACATATAGTGTCAGAGCTCAGAATAAACTTAGAACAGATAATTTCAGGACTGAAAGAGACCCTTGAACAAAAATGTCAGAACTGGGATGGACCTTAGATGACAGAATGTCAAAACTGAGGGGCACCTTAGAATAAGGAACATCAGATCATGAGAGGCGCTTAGAACATTGAATGTAAAAATTGGGAGGTACTTTAGAACATGGAATATAAGGGCATGGAAGGTGCTTTGAATACTGAATGTTAAGTCTAGAGGAAACAAGAATGTAGAATGTTGAATCATAGAGTGTCAGATCTGGGAGGACCTTGGAACAGAGAATGTTGAGACTGGAAAGGATCTTATAACAAAGAGTGTCAGGGCTGGGAGGGACCTTAGACCACACAATATCACAACTGGGAAGGGGCACTTTAGAATATGGAATATAAGAGCTGGGGAAGTGTTTACAACATTCATCATCAGAACAAGAGGGGGCCTTAGTACATAGAATGTGGAGCTATAGTGTTAAACTAGAATGTTAGAATTGGAAGGGACCTTAGAACATAGAGTGTCAAAGCTGGAGAATTGCTTATAACATTGAATTTAGAGCTAAGATGGATCTTAGAACAAAGAATGTTGAAACAAAAAAATGACAGAACTGGCAGGAACCTTTGAGTAGAGAATTTCAGAGCTGAGAGTGTCAGGGTTTAGTCCATTTTGTACCAGTGCTGGGGGTGCAGCTTAGAACAGAATCTCTCTGATCTGGGAGGCCTTAGAACAGGCAGTATAAAACAGAGCTGCAATCTAGGCCTTTTAATTTCCTGTTCAGATTCTTCTCACCATGCTTGGATGTGTTTGTGATGAAGTTCTAGATTTTATGGGCAGAAGCAACAAAAGTTTTGTGGCCAAATACGATTTGAGTCAACCCAATCCTTTTTGAAGATTATTTCTCAGGAATCGTGTGTGTGTGTGTGTGTGTGTGTGTGTGTGTGTGTATTCACTCACATGCATGTGTACGACATACACATTCATCCTCGTACAGAGCTCCTTTCTGTGTACGTGAAGAGAAGCAATAGCTTGCTCAGATAGCAGTGTGTCTATGGGCAAATAGTCACCCTCTTCAATACTCAGTTTCCTCATTTGTTAAATGAGACTAATTCCTGGATGGTTGTGAGGAAAGCCCTTTGCAAACCGTGCATACACATTTGCAGAATATTCACCTTGATAATCTTTGTTTTGAGAAGATTCCTGGCAATGTGTGAGCACGTATCACCACACAGTGAGGGAGGCACCCCCAATTGAACCAGTTAACTAGAGAAAGTCAATTTGCTGTGGCTCCCATATTTAAGGCCCAGGGCAGCAGTGTGCTTTGGTAGAGAACACTACTAAGAAAAATGGGTGTGGGTTCTAATCCCAGCTCAAAAACTAGCTTGAACAAATCACTTCCCTTTATCTCTATAACACAAGGGTCACTGTAGAGAGGCACTTCCTGATTCAGACATTTACTAGCTCTGTGGCCCGGTGCCTCAATTTCCTCATCTGTAAAATGAGGGGGATTGACCTTAGTGGCCTCTAATGTCCTTTCCAGCTATACATCCATGAGCCTATGATCACTGGGAAAGAGTAGAGCTAATGATGGGGAAAGAGGATTGCAATTAGCCTGACAATAATGAATCACTAGTGGCTTTGTCAATGGAATTGAGATGAAGAGTTCTTCAAAGTCTGCCCTTTATTGCTTACCTGTTGTGTGCAGAGCATCATGATGGACACTGGGGGAACTGTAAAGTTTTGGTAAGTCGTGGTCCCGGCACACATGGAGCTTATGGGCCCAGAGGAAGCTGGAACCAAAGCGTAGACAACCATCACATACATTACTTGATAAGTACATCAGAGACATTCACAGCCAGGTCATAAGTGAGGACTGAGGGGAAAAGTTCTCTTGATCTACTGACTAGATCAGGAAAGACTTTCTGGTGGGCTTTTAAGGATGCGGAGAAAGTCCACGAGGTGAATGGGGACATGCCAAGAGGGGCCTGAGCCCAAGGCACATCTTTGCACCTGGACTAGGCTAGTTTGGTTGGATTCTTAGGCTCTTATTCAAGACACAATGGAAAGATCTCTGATCCTGGGGTCAGAAGGGTTGAGTCCTAAATCCTGGCTTTAAACACTTTATTTTCTTCATTTCATCCTCTCTTAGACTCAGTTTTCTCATCTATAAGATGTATTGTTAATAGTCTCATTCCCAACCTCACAGTGTAACTGAGATAAAGAAAGTGGTGTAGAAATGGAAGTTGTTCTTTATCCCAGATGAGGACTGTCCAAGAAAGCCCCTGGAATCTGGGCACAACAACTTCATTGCTCTGTCAAGTTGTATTTTGCCTTCTCTGTCTGGAGCCCCCATGGATCCTTAGGGAGGAGTTATGGGGGCGGCAGTAGGAGAACATGGGACCTTGGTCAGCACAAACTGAAGAGCTACAGAACGGCTTGATCCCCAGCACTGTAGGAGGGCCTGCCATAGATGACGGAGCAAGGCAGAGATTGGAGAAATGTACAGAAATGCACAGAAATTGGCAAGCTGTCCTGACTAGAGCAGCTTGGGGACTTGAATTCCCCTGAACTGTCCCAGTGGGAGTGGGGAAGGAACACACACTTGGGCATCCATAATATCTTTCACATCCTTTCCTTCCCTTTTTTTCCCACTGCCACCATTCCAGTCCAGCCCCTCATTAGCATCTCCCTGGGCTACTGAAGTAGTCTCCTAATTGACTTTTTTTTGCCATTGTGTCTTTACTGTTATACAGCTTTCAAAATCATCTGTCTTCCCCATACATCACTCCTTTCACTCCATTGCTCAAAGATTGATTGTCAATGGCTCCCTATGGCTCCCAAGTAAAGGACACCAAAGCCTCTCCACGATCTGACCCTACTCTCCTTCGGCCTTATCTCAGGTTGCTCCTACACTCTAGTCACATGATGCTTCTTTCTTCCCCTGATACCCCATGAGATCTTCTACCTCAGTTCAAGATGTTCCTTATACTTGGCATGGCCTCCCTTCTCTCCATATCTGGGGGCCTCCTGGAATGCCTCCCTTTTCCTTCAGACTTTACACACCAATTTGATTTCTATCTCTCTCAGGTAATTATGGATTATTGTGTATGATCATGATAATGATAGTTCATATTTGGCTAGCATATTAAGGTTTGCAAAGTGTTTTACTTAAATTTGATTCTTATGACAACCCTGGGCAGTCAATGCTATATCCCCATTTTACAGATATTATAGTTATTGATGTTTTATCCCCCACTAGATTAAAAATTCCATGAGGGCAGGGATTATGTTTTATCTCAAATTGGTATCTTCTCTAGCACCTAGCACAGCTGAGGTTTCCTGTGTGTTCCTGGGATTTTGAGAAAAGACTGGGGCGGGGGATTGGGGATGGAGAAGGCAGACAGGGAGCCTGGCAGGGAGGTGGTGTGGTGTAATCACCTCTCCGCTGGAGTTTTTGAGGAAACACTCCCCTCACTTTTATGGGCAAACCCACACTCAGTCACTTTTCTACCCCCACATCCACCCCCATCTCAGCCTCTTCCTTCTTAACCCCCTAATCCTTGCTGTACATTTTGAGCCCTAAAGGTCTTATCCTTCATCTTGAGCCTTACTGCCCTATTATCTTGGCAAGTCAAGGCATCTCAGAGTTGTATAGACCCTGAGAGGCAGTGAGCTGGGCTAACCATATAGCAGGCTCAGCCTCGCTCTAGAATGTCCCCACCACTGTACTCTCCTAACCTTTACTTGAATTCCAGGGACAAGGGAGCTCGCAGCCTCTTCCATTGTTAGACTTCTGTCAGAAAGATTCTTATTAAACCCAGCCCCAGTCTGTCTCTCTGCAGCTTCTACTCCTTCTGGAGCTAAGCAAAACAAGTCTGTCTTTGAAAATCCCTTCAGATCCATGATAACAGCGCTCCCGGATCTCCCTTCTGCTTGCTTTGCCCTCTACTTTAAATTTTGCCAATTTCTTCAACAAATTTTCATAAATCGTTTCAAGTCTTCTTTCCATGCTGGTCACTCGCCTCTGGACCTGCTTCAGACCTGCTTCATTTATCCTAAAACATGGTGCCCAGAACCAAACCTTGGTACTCTAGGTGAGGTCTCCTCAGGGCAGGGAATAGTACAGGACCATTTATTGCCTCCTTAGTCCTGGACAGTATTAGTCTCACAATGCAGCTAAGGATAAGGTTGACTTCTTTGATCGCATGTCACATTGTTCACTTGTAGTCTATTCAGGTCCCCAGATTTTTTCAGGCAAATTGCTAGGTAGTTATGCCTCTTGATGTTGATTTTTTAAACTTAAATAGAGAGTGTTGCATTCATTACTATTAAATTTCATCTTCTTAGATTTGGGCCAGTGTTCTATCCTATTGAGATCCCTTTGGATCCTGACTGTCATTCTTTCACTCATTACCTTTTTCCTATCTACAAATTTGGTGAATATGCCATGTTTCTCTTCCTCCAAGTCATTGATAAAAGTGTTTGATGACCCAGGGCTAAGCCCAGATCCTTCCAAGTTGATGTTGAACCATTACTGACTAGATACTGGGTTCAACTATTTAACCAGTTCCAAATCTCCCTTGATTGTACTGTGATCTAGCCTACGTAACTCTTATCTTTTCTGAAAGAATAGTAGGAGGCTTTGTCAGGTGCTTTGATGAAACCTAAGTAAACTTGATCCACAGCATTCTCCTGACCTACCAGGCTAGTGTCACAAAAGGAGAAGAGATTAGTGTTAGAGAACCTGTTCTTGAAGCCACACAGCCTCCTTGTGACCTCTATTTCTTTTGTACCTGTCCACTTAACCATCCTTTTAATAATATTTTCTAGAATTTTTGCCAGAAATCAAAGTCAAGCTTATTGGCAGGTACTGTTCTCTCCCTTCTTTGCAAATCAGGACAGTCCTGTGACTTCCCTTGCATTCTCTACAATGTTTTAGAAATCATGAACAGGGCTCAGCATTCACAATCTCCAGTCCTTTCAGGACCCTGGGCCATACTTTGTCTAGGCTTGATGCCTTGAACTTGTCCAGTACAGCTGGACTGTGCCCTCCTATAATCTCCTTATTTATCTTGGGTAGCACTTCCTTGCTAACTGCTTTTGTTCAGACTTTTCCAGTCTCCAAATCATTCTTCCTGGCAGAGAAAATGTAAGCAGTGTAAGAATTGAATAGTTTTACCTTCTTAGTAGCATCTCTGAGCAGTAGTCCTATTCCTATTAAAAATTCACCTCTCCCCTTCAACATAGTTTTTAAAAAAATCAGCATTTTCTTATTTTTAGCTTTTGGTGCCCGCCTCGACTGATTTTAAGTTTTAGTGCTCCTAACACTATTCTGACATGATTGTGCCACACTCATGTTCATTCTGTACTACTTGGCCTTGCTTCCATCCTCTGTACATGTCTTAAAAAATTTTCTTTATGTCTTTTAAAAATTGAAATTGTTTGATGAATTCCCTGTGCATCCACATCGGACTCTTTAGATAGCTCTCTGTTTTCTTCTTCATTGATACTATTTTTCTTTGTATCAGCCCTCTCATTTTATTGATGAGGAAACTGAGGCACAGGTTAAATGATTTGTTCAGAATTACATAGTGAATACTTTCCTCATCCTGGACACTATACTTCCAGTGGGCTGTTATCTTCTGGTTTCCTTTTTTCCCTCTTGTACACTAAGATTTCTTGTCTCAACACCTCCCCCCAGGAAACAAAGAAAATAAACATTTCACACAAAGAAAAATCCACGGCTGTTTCTCTCAATGTTTGGTTCAGCTGCCCTCAGCCCACTGTAGGTTCTCTTTGGATATTACTTGAGATGAAGACCTTTCTGTACAGGCATATCCCGCCTACCTTCACTAATTGGATTCTGAGAAAACAGTGTTAGGTGAAACAATGTTAGAGGGGGGCAGTTAGTTCCATAGCAACAGTGTTTATACTGATGAGCTAAGCAACACGGCAACAGTGAGCTGACTTGAGCTGCCTGATGCTCTGGGGAGTTAATGCTGCTGTGGTTCAGGTCCTGGCTCAGATTTGCATCTCAGGCCATTGGCCAGATGATGCTACGGCAGGACATGGGACTTTTAAGGCGACGTTTGGTTGTTATGATCTAGTGAAGCTGTTGCAAAGGAACATTAGTTGGTGCAGTGCAGAATCACAAAATCGAGAGGTGGGAGGGAACTTAGAGGTCATCTAGTCGAATCCCCTCATTTTATAGATATGGAAACCCCTCAAGGTCCAGAGGAGGGAAGTGACCTGCCACAATCAGAGATGAGCCAGAATTTGAGCTCAGTTCCTCTGATGCTACGTCTGGGTTCATGTCATTGCCCTGGGCTCTCTCCAAATGCAGCCTATATCTGGTCTGTCCTTTCAGCTAATCAGATAAGGAAGAGGGTTCACAGAGGTTTACTATCCCACTGTCTCTGCTCCCCTCTCTGCCAAGGATCCCGTCAAAACTCTTCTTAGCTGGAGGCAGTAACAGAGCTGGCCCGCAGAAGAGGAGCTCAGGCATGCACAGCCTGCCTCTTTCCATCTTCTGCTCTCTCTCTTGCCTGTCTCCATCCCCCCTCCTTTCTTGCAGTCTCACTTATACACACAGCCCTGATGGTCTATTGTCACATGCTAGCAACATGAAAACCTGGACAAGGACTCTTGCTTTCCTCTGTCCCCTTGATTGTCTGCCACTCTGCAGAATGCCTCCTGAGGCCCATGAGCAAGATGGGTGGGCTGGAGGGCAGGGTTGGTTGTGAAGTTGGGGAAGATTGGCTTCAGCTCCAAGTCTCCTTTCTGATCACTTTTTTCCAGTAAAAAGCCCTTTCCTTGGTAGATGTTCTGAGCTTCCCATAGTGCTTGGGCTGCCTCGAAGGCACCTTCCGATAGTGCTTGGGCTGCCTCAACGGCACCTTCCCATAATGCTTGGGCTGCCTCAACAGTACCGCGACACCTTTGATCTTCCCCTTTCCCAGTCCAAATGAATCTGTCCTGTCTCTCATTCCATTAGTCTAGGAAATAGATTAATTCAAGCTAAAGGCTCACTGGGTTTGAAAAGTCTTTGAATAAGACCCCTTCTACATACAATTTGCATTTTAATAAGGTAAATCAGAGCCTTAACCCAGGGATGGGGAATCTGTGGCCTATGGGCTGTATCTGCTCCTTGGCTTAATCTCCTTGGACCCAAAGGGCAAGTACCTGTCATAAAAAGAACCCAACTTTTAAAGTCTTCAGTGGCAATGCCATAGGAGCCCCCCACATTGGGATGGTACTATGTGAAAGCAGATGGACTTATCTCTTCTATAGGATATAATGCAGCCCTTTTAGCTTTACTGAGCAGGAGATGAATTTTTCTTTGAAAATGAACTTTGAAGCATCCTGCTTGCAAATATTAGGTAGAATCAACACAACTTCTCATAAGGAATGTGAGCAATGTTTACTCATCTTTTTTTTAAGACTAGACCAGGGGCCCTTCACCTTTGTTTTGTCATGGCCTCCCATATGGTGAAGCCTTCTCAGAATCACATTTGTAAATGCAGAAAATAGTATACACAAGATTACAAAGGAAATCAATTATATTGAATTAAAGATGTCATTTTTTTCCCATCCAAGTTCTCAAACCTTGGAAATCTACCCATGATCCCCAGGTTAAGAATCCCTGGTTGTTAGAGGAAATTGAAAAAGGCTGAGATGAGGAAATGAGGTAGATATGTGCCTTTTATCAGGCAGTGCCTTGGTCTCTCATGTCTCCCAGGATCTTCTTTGACTCTTCCCTTGAAGACTTAGGGAGTGACCATGTCCTGACAGTTCTACCTTCTCAATATCTCTCAGGTTTCTCTTGAGATTTCTAGAATTCCCACCCCCTACAGGGAGTTCCCCTTCTGCCTTATCTTTAATGACCTTCCTTTTCTCTCAGGCCAGACGTTGTTTCCTCCTCTTCAAAGAATTTATCATAGTCATGGGATATAATAGTTAACATGGCAGCTAAGGGGCACTGCAGTGGATAGAGTGCCAGGCCTGGAGTCAGGGAGGCTCCTCTTCCTGAGTTCAGATCTAGCCTCAGACACTTCCTAGTCAAGTCACTTCACTCCATTTGCCTCAGTTTCCTTGTCTGTAAAATGTGCTGGAGAAGGAAGTGACAAACCACTCTAGTAACGTTGCCAAGGAACCCCCCCCCAAAAAAAAGGCGTCATGAAGAGTGGGACATGATAGAAAATAACTGAACAGTGACAACAGAAACCAAGTTACCGGGTGTTGGTGTCTTCAGCCCCTTCCTTCCAGCCCTGAGGACAAGGGCCAGGCCTCATCTCAGCAGCCAAGGCGGGGCTCTGTACACAGACGGTGCTTAATTGCTATTTTCAGCTGTTATCCTTAGGCAAACATTGAGGGCGTGCTTTGGCTACCAGGGAGTAGTTGTCGAATAGAGACTTGTGTTACATGTTCTTAATTTTGCTTGTTTTACGTTTCTCTCTCCCTCTTAAAAAATCCTCAGTTATTTTTTACTTTGCTTGCTCCTGATGTTTTTAACCTCTATACCTATGGCTTTCCCAAAGATTCCCATTCTCTGCATGAAAGGAATTCTGATATAGCACAAAGAGTCCTGGATTTTCCATCAGAAATGGATTCGAATCCTAATTTGACTACTTTCTGTGCAGCCTTAGGAATAGCACTTTCCCTCTCTCGGCTTTATTTCCTGCTCTTTAAAATGAGAGAGTTGGATGCTGATATCTAAGGTTCCTAAATCCTTTCCATATCTCTGTCTAGGCAGCTGCTTCCTCTGCCTACATAGTTCAAAGTTCACAGATCTAGATCTGAAAGGAACCTCTGAGGCCATCTAGTACAACAACCTCATTTTACAGAGGAGTAAAC
This sequence comes from Pseudochirops cupreus, assembly GCA_028627135.1. Classification (NCBI taxonomy): domain Eukaryota; kingdom Metazoa; phylum Chordata; class Mammalia; order Diprotodontia; family Pseudocheiridae; genus Pseudochirops; species Pseudochirops cupreus. Next base: position 38,802,110 of record CM053582.1, on the reverse strand, counting down.
TGATCCTCATTGTGGTAAAGTGCCTTGGCCTAGGTCACACATGGCATCATAGATCTAGAGTCAGAAAGGGACAGACCTCAGAAGCCCATCCCAGCTCTCTGCTTTTACGGATGAGGAACTGGAGGCCCAGGGAGGTTAGGTCTCATGGATAGGAAGCATCAGAGGCAAGATTTGAACCGAGGTCCTCTGACTTAAGAGGCAGTGCTCTTTCCAAGCTAGCTCTCAGCCCTGAGAACATACTCTGGGATCAGTCTCATGCTGTCCAGCACCCAGCCATGTGCTTGACACTGAGGGACCCACGGCATGGGTGTTCAGAGATGCTCTCCGGATCCCCCCAGTACTGCGTGGCAGCAATGACTGCCCCAGTCACCATCTGGAGGGTGTGGCTGGGCTCCCAGTCAATGATGAGTGCCAACTTTGATGCGTCTGGGTATTTATACACTGCCACCTCACTTTCCCTGGGCTCAGTTGATTTGGAAACTGTGATTAAAGATAATAGGGGGAAAGACAAAACCAACCTTCTCCTGCGTTGGCTACAAAGGCCAATTGCAATTACATCACTTGAATGTAGTTAGAATCCATTTTCCTTCGTGAAGCTCCCGCAAGAATGCCCTGGAGTAATTAAGGCAGGCTGGCTGGTGGCAGAAGAGTGTTTGAGGCAATTAGCAAAAATGTAACAAATGGAGATGGAGATGAAATCTACATCTCCAAGTATAAACTAGGTAATCTGTGTTCCGCATTCCCCAAGGGAAATCAGTCCCAGAACCTGAAGCCTGGCCCCCGACCCATGGCAGAGGACACAGGGGAATTGTTTTGGAAGGAGATCAACAAGTATTAGAAATCCGGAATCTCCAAAGTGGAGGAGACAGACTTGCAAGGTCATCTAATCTCCCTGAAGCTGGAAGCTTGTCTAGGGTCCCTGATGAAAAGTCACCCAGCCCTGAGTGAGCACATCCAAGGATGAGGAACACTGTGCTAGGCACTTTGCAGGAGGTACAAAGGATTAGGTGTTTCAGGCCCCGTCCTCAGAATGCTCATGATAGAATTGAGAGGCAGGATAATGTAGTGAAAGGAACCCTGGCTCTTGAGTAGAAAGACCTAGGTTTGGCTTGGAAAAGAAGGAATTGAGCAGTGGCCTCGGCTGCTATCCTCGAGTATTTTCAGAGCCATCATATGAAAGAGGGATTATTTTTTCTACTTGACCCCAAAGGTCAGAATGAGGAGTGGTGGATGGAAGCTGCAGAGAGGTTGATTTAGGTTCAGTGTAAGGAACAATTTCCCAGCAATTTGAGCTGTCCCAAAGTGGAATGGACTAACTTATTAGGTAGTGAGTTCCCCATCACTGGAGGTAGTCAAATGGAAACTAGATGATCACTCGTGAAGTATGTTGCCATGGCTTTTCTTGTTCAGGTACAGTATAGAGTAGATGGCCTCTGAGATCTCTTCCAACTCTTGAGATTTTGTGACTCCTAGGTCTGCCCCCTAAACTGTGTGTCCTTGGTACAAGTCACTTTCCCTCTCTGGATCTCAGTTATCCAAGAGAGAGAGACAGAGAGAGACAGAGAGACAGAGAGAGAGAGACGGAGAGAGAGAGAGAGAGAGAGAGAGAGAGTGTGTGTGTGTGTGTGTGTGTGTGTGTGTGTGTGTGTGTGTGTGTGTGTTTTGGGAAGGGTTGGACTCAATCTCTAGGATCACTTCAAACTTGGTGAGCCTGTAAATCAGGCCAAACTATGGCCCACAGCCTCTTTTTTGTACAGCTACCAGCTATGGATGGTTTTTACATTTGTGAATAAAGTTTTACTGTATTGGGGGCAGTACATAAACAGGTTGGTGGGCAGGATTTGGCCCCACTGTAGTTTGCTGACCCTGCCATAAACCAAAACAAAGAACAGAAGACATTATTATATATCCTTGCCCAGCTTGTATAGTACTGACCACAAAGGCAAGAGAATTTCAAGGAAAGGAAAGATGCTGCATAAGGATAGGAGTAGTCAGGGCAAGCTTCCTGGAGAGGAGACAGCATTTCAGTTGAGCCTTAGAGGATGGGTTTGATTTTGATGGGCCAAGGAGAGATGGTAGAGCCAGTAAGAGCAGGAGGATGACATCGTGCTGTTTGAGCAAGATTCATCTAGCCAGGGTGTGCAGGCAAGGGCAGAGGGGAGTGGAGAGACAGGCCTGATGTGAGAGGCACTGCAGAGAAGGAAAAGAACAAAGTACAAACAGCCATGGCTCCCTCAGTCCTGCAAAACCCTGGCACACATTGGTGATGTTGGTGAAGAGCAGGCCTCTCCCATTCTCTGGCTCTGCGTTGGCTTGTCTGTCCATCTCCTTCTGTCCCTCATTCCCTTGCCATCTGCACTGTGACACAGACGTGGGGCCAATGGGAGCTCCCAAGCCCTGGCTGTCTTCTTTCTTTCTCTCCCTCCTCCCCCCCCACTCTGTCGCACACAAACACATGCACACAGGAAAGCAAAGCAGAATGGGCAGATTGGTTTTCCGAGGGAACAAAGTGGAACAGCTGGCAAGGTTTGAGGAGAGAGAGAAGAGGTGCACAAGGGAACATGGGTTGGTGAGGGGGAGCTCTGGGTGCCGGAAGCGGCCCCCACCACTTTGTTGTGCTGACAGCAGAGAGGCAGGAAGGGATTGGCAAGCTTCTCCACTGCTAGCTCCTGAGGCTGGGGCTGCTGCTGTCACCACTGTGGGCAGGGCTAAGCAAAGATGCTGGCCAAAGAGGTGGGCACTTCAGTTTGGAGACTCTGCTGGATTGTTGGGGGCGGGGAAGAGAGGGGAGGCTCAAATTCTTATCCCCCAGTTTGCTGGGCAACCAGTGGCCAATCCTGACTCTGTCTGGCAAATAGAAATGGCAGCTCTCATGGTGGATAGGCAGAAGGTGCAATGTGTCAGTGGGGATACACTCAGGCCTCAGTGACTCTCCTGTGTACTAGCACATGATGGCTAGCCCTGTTGTACAGGTAAGGAAATAAGCTCAGTAAATTGAAGTGACTTGCCCAGGGCCACACAGCTGCTAAGTGTTGGAGCCAGAATTTCATCCAACACCCATGTTCTTTCTACCCTGACACGTTTAGATTGCCAGCATTACCAGGATCACTTTTCTGGATTGGTCTCTGTAAGTGATTCTCTGATGTCATAAATTCTGGCCTCCCATTGCAGTTCTCTCTTGGCCCCTGATTTAGGCATGCAATTTCAAGGGTAACCTCAGCTGGCATCATCCAGATAGGCAGATCGAGGCTGGGTCTGAAGCATTATGAACCATGACCTGCAACTAAGTGGGACCCCCAATGAATCGTCCCAAGTCCTAGTAGGATGCTGCCCAGGGAGGAGGAGGCCACAGGCACCCCAGCTGCAACCCAACTCTCAGTTTTACATGATCTCTTGCAGCAAACACTCTATTGCCTCACCAAATCTCCCTTCCCCCCGCCCTGCATCAAGCATAGACTGATCAGATCTGTGAAACAGGCCTCCAGGCTTCCCAGAATCCACCTCCCTTGAATGCTGCAGTAGAAGTAGAAGTGGGAGTGCTGTTGAAATGAGCTTGATCAGCTGGTTGTGGCAGCCTGAGGAGCATTTGGAGGCTGGTTCCTCTGCACAGCAGGAGATAGCACCTGCGCTCCTAACTTGCTGCAACTTGGAATGGAACTGGATAGCACAGGCATGGTACAGTGGAAAGAGCTCTTCAGCTGTGATTAAAGACCTGAGCTCCAATCTTGGTCCTGCTACTTAAGATCTTAGTGACCTTAGGGAGTTCATTTCCTCCCTCCAGGCTTCTGTAAATGATGGTCTCTAAGGTCCCTTTCTGCATCATATCCCCAACCTGGCCCTCTGAGGGTCCCTGGGCCAAGTTACTCTGCATGTGGATTCTCCTTAGTTCTTATCCTTGTTTGTGCTCTTGGTCTTGATTATCAGACTTGGCCTTTTCATCCCAGCCTCCCCCTCTCCCCTCCCCAATGTCTCTCCTCCAGACAGGTTTCTCAGTATGAAACTTTCCTCAAAAGATGCTCCCCTGGCTTGGCTGTCCATCACCCTGTGGCAATATAGCTGTGGCTCGGCTCCAGCCATCTGTAACAGACTTGAGCAGGTTTTTGGTGAATTTGATCAAAGCAGACAACCCATCTGGATATAGCAGTGTAAATGATTGGGAAAATCACTTTCCCTTGTTGGGCTTCAATTTCCTATCTGTAGAATAGGGGACTTGGACTAGATGGTCCCTAGGTCCCTTCAGTTCAATTCAACACACAATGATAACACACTTGGTATGTGTGTCATGCTAGGTGTTAGGGCTACAAAGACAAAAGTGAAGCATTTCCTAAATCTTGGGACTCATTTTCCTTTCCCCAGTTGTTGTTGTTGTTGCTGTTGTTCTTCTTCATCCTCCTCCTTCTCCTCCTCCTCCTTCTTCATCTTTTTTGCTCTCATTTGCCTAGATAAGTGAATCATCTGTCCATTGTTCCTGGTTTGGTGGTTTAGATGCATTTTGCCTAGACAGAACAACAAACCACATGACCTCTCCAGGGCTTTCTTGATCCTTTTTGGTGACTTACAAGAAAATGGGCCTTTTCATTTATTCATTTCTATCTGTTGTTCTTTATAGAAGCCAGAGAGAGGAAGGACAGCCCTGGCTGAGTCTAGTCTGAGGCCTCCTGCTTTCATGATGCCACAGCCTCAACCTGGAACTCAGCTCCATTCACCATCAGTCTAGTTCAGTTCACTGGGCCAGTGTCATGCTTTCTCTGGTACTTATGGGAGCCACAGGGAAGACTCACAGTCTAGTGGGAGAGATAAACTTTGTATATGGAGCAGGGCAGCATTAACACAAGACAGTGTATAGCCGAGTGAGTGTCACAATGGCCTGGAACTGGTAAAGGTCTCTGAGGCCTGAGTTACTGCAGACTCCAGTTATACCTTAAGGGCTGGTAGTACTTGACTTAGATCAGTGGCGAGGGGACCAGCTGCACACTTCTGGCAGGGAGCTTGGAATGAGGCAAGTGGTAGTGTGGTCCTTTGGGAGGAACGCTGAACTTGATTGGAGTCAGGAAAAGCCTGGTGTCTAGTGAGTGTTAAATACTGATTATTTGATTGAAACCTGGGTTCCAGTCTGGGCTCTGCCACTACCACATTGTATGGCCCTAGGAAGTCACTCTCTGTCTCCAAGCCTCAGTGTCCTTTTCTGAAATGAGACGCTTGTACTAGATGGTCTCTAGGGGCCCTTCCAGCACAGACATTCTCTCTGCTATCACATCTAGTCTCATTTTCTAGATGGCCCAGCTGTTCGTCTGCCCTGTGTAGAAACCAACCTTAGCTTTTGAAAAGACATTTTTAACCTTCAGTACTCTATTTCTAGTGCCACAAAATCCAGTCTGGAGCCTGAGCTGAGAAACAGGAAACTGAGGTAGCTTCATGAGTCATCTCCAGCAGAGACTGGTCGGCTGGCTGTCTCGTGCAGGCTTCATCTGGGCTGGAGGGCCCTAGCATTTGTGGAAGAGCCATCAGGTTAACATGGAGGCTTCAGGTGTCTCTGAAAAGCAATTAAGGAAGTGTTAGGGGTCAGGCTCAACAAAAGAATCGGCACAAAAAGACTGCAAATGAAAAGGGAATTACGAGGAAACAGGCTAGAGAAGAATGTTGAAGTAGTGGCCCGCTTTGGGCTGCTTGGAGACACCAGAAGCTCTGTATTGTTTGGGAAGAAAATCCCTATCTCCCTGTTCTTCCCTCCCCCCAGATGTAACTTCCTAAACATGGCCCTGAACCTGGAGGGGGGAAAATATTCAGCTTGACTTTGGCTTTGAAGAATTCAGCCATTTTCTCACTGAAATTGGGAGCCTGGGTTCAGATGGGCCTGAAAATTAGTACCTGTGTGATTGGGGGCAAGTCTCCGGGTCTCAGGCTCTTCATCTGCAAAATGGATGTAATTCTACTGGCAATCCCTCCCTCCAATTTGTTCTGTTCTATAACCACTCTGGGCACAACCCTATGGTAGGCACTGGGGATACTAAATCAATCCAGAAACCCATTCGTGATCTCAAGGCGCTTCCATGACAACAGGTAAATAGGTAACTGCCTACAGATTAATCTGAGGAGGAGAAGAACATTAACAGTCAGTTGAGGCATGAGGGAGAATCAGGAAAAGCCTCACCCCTCTGGAGATGGCCCAGGAGCTGAGCCTTATGGGAGCTTGAGATCTTAGAATCTCAGATCTCCTTTTTAGAGGTGGAAGTGAGGATTAGGGAGAGCAGGTAGGCCAGGTAGGGGGATATTTGTTGGGGGTGTAGAGAATGAAAAGAAGAGGGCTGGAGGCAGGATCTTGAGCAGGAGTGTTAGGAGGAAGATACCGCTTAAAATCCATTGAAGGGCCTATGGCAAGTGAGTGTAGACATGATGTTTGCTAAGATTTGGGTTGGATCATAGGCCTGGAGTTGGAGGGGATCTTGCAGGGCCACTTCCCTCATTTTTACAGATGAGGAAACTGATATCCAGAGTGGAAAAGTAACTTGCCCAGGTGGCTGCTGAGGTTTCTTCTGGCTGCCAAGATCTCTTCCAGTTTCTGGATTCTTTTTTTTTTTTTTTTGCTTTTTGGAGGGCAATTGGGATTGTGACTTGCCCAAGGTCACATGGCTAGTTTTTGTGTTAAGTGTCTACGGCTGGATTTAAACTCAGGTCCTCCTGACTCCAGGGCCGGTACTCTATTCACTGTGCCACCTAGCAGCCCCCAGTTTCTGGATTCTTGAATAGGATTTTCAAGAAGTAGGGCCCTTATTGCAACCTTCCTATTTTACGGAGAACGACAGAAAATAGAGAGAAGTCAAGGGCAAGGAAGTAACTTGACCAAGCTAGTGTGGCCAGTCAGTAGCTTAGCCGGGATTTGAACCATCTTGTTTGACTAGACCTTCACGGCAACGAGTTGTGTTACAATGGGACTAAACTATGGCTTCTTCAGATACAAGGAACACCAAAGAGCAAGTCCAAATGATTTTCTTCGTACTGGAATTTAATTGCATTGACTGTTTCTCAGAATGAGCTCCATATGCCTAGAGAGGCAAATCAACATTCCCCATTCAGATGATAGCCATGTGCAGCTGGGCCAGGTTTCCCATAATCCAGAGCACACGCATAACCATTTTCAAGATCTTGGAAAATCTGGAGGGAAGGACACCAAAAGCTTTGGCCACAGTAACATAGTGTGTCCAGAGCGAGAGGATGACGCTTAGAGTTCTGACCTCTGCTACCTCCTTGAGCAAGTGAGTTCTCTGAGCCTCACTTTTCTCATCTGAAAAATCCTGCTACAATCAGTGCTTTCTAGTTTTCTTTCTAAAGAAACTGCGTCATGTGTTTCTGGCCCCATTTCTTAGTCATGTCTGAAACCTCCTTTTCTTCCTTGACATAGAAATCAGGCCTCAGATCATTTGTCATTACAGTGACTGACTCAGAATGAACTGCCTTCTACAAAGAAGGGTGAAGGTGATCCATGGGACCTTTGGGCAAGTCACCCCCTCCTTAGGTTTTCCCTTGATAGAATGAGGGAAATGGTCTAGGTGATCTACAAGGACCTTTATGCCACTAAGTCCTAGGATCATAACATACTCCTACCCATCACTACGGTGCCTACATGGCTCCAGCAGCAGGGATGACCTACCCTCAGCCATTCTCACTCTATCCCAGGTTCATTTGTGGCCAGTACTATCTCTGCATAGCTACTGGGCTGGGTTTTGGTCCCTAGACTCTGAGCCAAGAAGTGTGGCTGTGCTAGGCCACTGGGAATTAGTCAGTGACCTGGGACCAACGGAGGGCAGGAATAGCCTGGTTGGCTGACCCCTCTCATTCATGACTAGCAGTTGAGGGATGCCAGCTAGCCAGCAGGGATGGTCAAGACCATAGCACTTCAATACCAATCCTTTAACAGGGGGCATCTAGTCAGCAAGGGAGACACTAGGCAACAAAAACTCAGGCTTGGCAGGGTGAGAATGAACAGAAAGGCAGAAGCTAGGATTTGGGGATGTACTAGAAAGGGTCATCTAAGCCCACTCTCTCATTTTACAGGTAGGGAAATGAAGTATATGGAAGCCCCTGAGCTTGTCAGAACGAGCATAGGGTCAGAGACAGCCACATTGGGTGACTAGGGATGGTAAGCTAAGCAGCTTGGCTTAGAGGTGAATTTGAGGCTTCCGAGGCTGGCAAAGGGGTAGCTGTGCTTCTTAAAGGGCCAGTGCTTTCTCAGAGCCTTGATCTGCCAGCATGTGTCAGGTGATTGATTACCTGCTGGAGCCCTCTGGGAACTGGCATCTTTTTTTTTTAATTCTTTAATTTTAACTTTTATTTATTTTAGTTTACATCATCCATTTTCACCAGATTTTGATTTACAAATTTTCTCCCCACCTTTCCCCTACCCACCACCCCAAAACAGCCATCCCGTTGTATAACCCTTCCCCCAATCTATTCTCTCCTATGTCCTCCCCCATCACCCCTCTGACTTTGCAGTAGGGCAGGATGGATCTCCCAACCACAGTGCCTGTGTATCT
>CM053582.1:38710300-38793079 GCA_028627135.1 Pseudochirops cupreus | reverse complement strand
TTCTAAAGTATACAGGGAATTAAGTAAAATCTATAAGAATACAAGTCATTCCCCAATTGATAAATGGTCAAAGGATATGAACAGGCAATTTTCCAAGGTAGAAATTAAAGATATCTATAAGCATATGAAAAAATGCTCTAAATCACTATTGATTCGAGAAATGCAAATCAAAACAACTTTGAGGTACCACATCTCACCAGTCAGATTGGCTAAGATGACAAAACAAGAAAATGACAAATGCTGGAGAAGATGTGGAAAAATTGGAACACTAATGCATTGTTGGGGGAGCTGTGAACTGATTCAACCATTCTGGAGAACAATCTGGAACTATGCCCAAAGGGCTATGAATATATAGTCATATAGTATGTATATACCCCATAAAGTATACCCTTTGACCCAGTAATACCACTTCTGGGGTTGTATCCCAAAGAGATCATAGAAGTGGGAGGAAGACCCATATGTACAAAAATATTTATTGCAGCTCTCTTTGTGGTGGCAAAAAACTGGAAATCAAGGGGATGCCCATCAATTGGGGAATGGCTAAACAAGTTATGGTATATGAATGTAATGGAATACTATTGTGCAATAAGAAATGGGGAGGAGATGGACTTCATATTTACCTGGAGGGGCTTATATAAACTGATGCTAAGTGAGAAGAGCAGAACCAGGAAAAATTTGTACACAATCACAGACACATCGTATGTGTGACGACAAACTTGGATAAACTGGACTCTTTTCAGCAACACACAGGTATAAGACAATTCTACAAGCCTCAGGATGGAAGGCGATATCTACATTCAGAGAAAGATCTAGAAAGACCAGAGTTTAAATGGAGACTGAAGCAATCTACATGCTATCATTCTTTTCCATGTTTGGTTTTGTTTCTTCTTTCCCACTGTTCATTTCATCGGTTACAACCCTTCTATACAACCAGACTAATGTCCAGTGTAAAAGTATTTGCACATCCTAAACTTGATTGCATGCCACCATGGGAGAGGGGAGAAGGAGGGGAGAAAATTTGAAACTCAAGGGATTATGAAACTGAATCTTGTAAACTAAAAGTAAATAAACCAATCTAAAAAAATCAATTTGACTCAGTTTTCTACATATTTGAGAGATGAGGTGTTTATCAGAGAAACTTGCTGTAAATTCTTCCCTCCCTACAGTTTTCTGCTTTCCTTCTAATCTTGGCTGTGTTGGTTTTGTTTTTGCAAAACCTTTTAAATTTAATGCCCCTTCTTGCTTCCCTCCCTAAAAAGGTAAGAATTTCAAATAGATTACATATGTGCAATCATACTACTTAGCATTTTAAGTAAAGCCCCATTTATTCCTATGCTTTCTAGTGTTTTTTTTTATACACATTTGTTTTTAAAACTTCGAGTTCCAGATTTTTTCCCTTCTTCCCTCCTCACCTACCCCCACTGGGAAGATAAGCAATTCAATACAGGTTGTACATGTGTAGTTATGCAAAACATTTCCATAGTAGGTATATTGTGAAAGACTAACTATACCTCTCTCCATCCTATCACACCCCTCACTTATTCTGTTTTCTCCTTTGACCCTGTCCCTTTTCAAAAGTGTTTGCTTCTAACTACCCTCTCCCCCAATCTGCCCTCCCTTCTATCATCCGCCCTGTTATCCCCTTCCTCCCTGTTTTGCTGTAGGGTAAGATACCCAATTGAGTGTGTATGTTATTCCCTCCTTAAGCCAAATTCAATGAGAGTAAGGTTGTCCCATTCCCTTTTACCTTCCTGCTCTTCCCCTCCATTGTAACAGTTTTCTCTTGAGTTTTTTATATGAGATAATTTCCCCTAATCTATCTCTCCCTTTCTCCTTCTCTCAATATATTCCTCTCTCACCATTTAATTTTATTTTTTAGATATCATCCCTTCATATTCAATTCGTCCTGTGCCCTCTGTCTGTGTATACATGTATATACATATGCACACCCTCACATATATATTTATATATACCTACACCCCCCTTATATGTCCTCATACTGAGAAAAGTATTATGAGTTACAAATATTGTTTTTCCATGTAGGGATATAAATAGTTCAACTTTAATAAGTTCCTTATGATTTCTTTTCCATGTTTACCTTCTCGTGCTTCTCTTGCTTCTTGCATTTGAAAGTCAAATTTTCTGTTCAGCTCTGTTTTATTTTCATCAAGAATGCTTGAAAATCCTCTGTTTCATTGAATGACCATATTTTCCCCTGAAGCATTGTACTCAGTTTTGCTGGGTAAGTGATTCTTGGTTTTAATCCTAGCTCCTTTGACCTCTGGAATATCATATTCCAAGCCCTTCAGTCCCTTAGTGTAGAAGCTGCTAGGTCTTGTGTTATCTTGATTGTGTTTCCACAGTACTCAAATTATTTCTTTCTAGCTGCTTTCAGTATTTTCTCCTTGACCTGGGAACTCTGGAATTTGGCTATAATATTCCTAGGAGTTTTCTTTTGGGGATCTTTTTCAAGAGGTGATCAATTAATTCTTTCAATTTATATTTTGCCCTCTGGTTCTAGACTATCAGAGCAAATTTGCTTGATAATTTCTTGAAAGATGGTATCTAGGCTCTTTTTTTATCATGGCTTTCAGGTAGTCCAATAATTTTTAAATTTTCTCTCCTGGATCTGTTTTCCAGGTCAGTGGTTTTTCCAATGAGATATTTCACATTGCCTTCTATTCTTTCACTTGTTTGGATCTGTTTTATAGTATCTTCATTTCTCATAAAGTCATTAGCTTCCATTTGCTCCAATCTAATTCTCAAGGCATTATTCTCTTCAGTGAGCTTTTGAAATTCTTTTTCCATCTGGCAAATTTGGTTTTTTAAGGCATTGTTCTCCTCATTGGCTTTTTGGGCCTCTTTTGCCATTTGAGTTAGTCTATTTTTTAAGGTATTATTTTTTTCAGTCAGATTATTGACTCTCTTTTCATGATTTTCTTGCATCATTCTCATTTCTCTTCCTAATTTTTCCTCCACTTCTCTTACTTGGTTTTCAAAATCCTTCTTGAACCCCTCCATGGCCTGTAACCAGTTCATAATTTTCTTGGGTGCTTTTGATGCAGGAGTTCTGACTTTGTTGTCTTCCTCCCATTCCATGCTTTGATCCTTTTTGTCCCCAAAAAAGGAATCTGTGGTAGGATTATGTTTCTTCTGCTTGCTCATGTTGCTAGTCAGTTACTTCACTTTTGAACTCTTTGCCACAGTAGAACTCTGCTTTCCAAATGGAGAGAGCTTTGTTCCAAATTGCTGGGATTTTTTCAGCTGCTGGAGCAATTAGGAGGGCAACCTCTCTGCAGCCCCCACAGGCTCTGGCACCTGGCCACACACCCCAAGACCTCCACCCAAGACTGTGATCCAGGTCCAAGCAGGTCAAAGCAAAAGCAATTACCCTCTGAATGGTTGCTTGGTCCCCTTATAATCTGCAGGCTAGTAGCTCCTGAGGCAGCCATGTGGTGGCGGCTGCACAGCACCATGCCTACATGGCTTCTGGCCTGGGGGCAGGGGCTGGACCGTGCTCTTCCATCCACCCCTGTTCCAACAGAGTTCCACACTGGCCTTTTACTTTGTCTTTGGTGTTTATGGGTTGAGAAGTCTGGAAACCGCCAGAGCTGCTGGTGCTTCACTCTTCTGTAGTCTGCTCTAGCTGCTGCTGGTTGGGGCTGCCCCCGGGGCCAAAACTGTGACTTACTCGGGGCTGGGCTTGACTCCCAGCTTGGTGTGATAGCCCCTTCCTGCCAGGCTGCCTTCAGCAGAACATTTGTTTCTCTGTCACTTTGTGGGTTCTGTAGCTCTAAAATTTCTTTAGAGTAATTTTTTACATGTGTTGAAGGAGGTGGAAGCCAGAACGAGGGGAAAGTCCTGTTTCTACCCTGCCATCTTGGCTCCAGCCTCCCCTTTCTAGTGTTTTTAATAGGAAAGAGTGATGTATTTTGTCAAAAAAATTTTCTACAGCTATTAAGATAATCACATGATTTTTGTTGGTTCTGTTATTGATATAATCAGTTATGTTGATAATTTTCCTAATACTGAACCAGCCATTCATTCCCAGTAGAAATCCCACTTGGTCATAGTGTATGATCTGTATGATATATTGCTGTAATCTTGTTGCTAGTATTTTATTTAAAATTTCTGTATTAATATTCATTAGGGAAATTTATTGTTTTCTTTCTCTCTTTTTGCTCTTGCTGAGTTAGGTATCAGTGCCATATTTGTGTCATAAAAGGAATTTGGTAGGACTCCTTCTGTGCCTATTTTTTCAAATACTTTATATGGCATTGGAATTAATTGGTTTTTAAACGTTTGGTAGAATTCACTTGTGAATCCATCTGGTCTTAGAGATTTTTTCCTTAGGGAGCTCATTTATGAGTTGTTCAGTTTCTTTTTCTGAGATAAAATTATTTAAGTATTCAATTTTCTCTTTTCTTAATCTGAAATATTTATATTTTTGTAAATATTCATCCATTTCACTTATATTGTTAGATTTATTAGCATATAATTAGACAAAATAGCTTGTAATAATTGCTTTAATTTTCATCTTCATTGGTGGTGAATTTACCCTTATCATTTTTGATACTGGTAATTTTAAAGAATCAAATTGACAAGTGGTTTATCCATTTTATTTTTTTTCTTTCATAAAATCAGCTCCTAGTTTTACTCAGTAGTTCAATGGTTTTCTTACTTTCAATTTTATTAATTTCTCCTTTGATTTTCAGGATTTCCAATTTGAAGTTTATTTGGGAATTTTTAATTTGTTCTTTTTCTAGTTTTTTTTTTTAGTTGTTTGCCCAGTTCATTGACACGCTCTTTTTTCTGTTTTGTTGATATAAGCATTTAGAGATATAAAATTTCCCAAATATTGCTTTGTCTATATCCCATGAAATTTGATATGTTTTCTCATTGTTGTCATTTTCTTTAATGAAATTATTGATGTTTCTATTATTTGTTCTTTTATCTACCCATTTTTTAGGATTAGATTATTTAGTTTTCAATTAATTTTTAATCTATCGTTCCATGGCCCTTTATGAGATGTAATTTCATTGCATCATGATCCAAAAAGGATCCATTTAATGTTCCTCCTTTTCTACATTTGGTTGTGAGGTTTTTTGCCCTAAGACATGGTCAGTTTTTGTATAGGTGCCATGTACTACTGAGAAAAAGGCATATTTCTTTTTGTTGTCATTCAGCTTTCTCTGGCAGTCTATCAAATCTAACTTTTCCAAAATTCTATTCTTTTCCTTAATTTCTTTCTTGGTTATATTTTTTGTTAGATTTGTCTAGTTCTGAGAAGAAAAGTTGTGGGTCCTCCACTAGGATAGTTTTACTATTTCCTCCTATAACTCATTTAATTTTTCCTTTAAGAATTTGTATGCTATACCTTTTGGTGCATATATATTTAGTACTGATATTATTTCATTGTCTATGGTACTTTTTAGCAAAATGTAGTTTCCCTGTTTATTTCTCTTAATTAGATCTATTTTTGTTTTTGCTTTGTTTGAGATCATGATTGCTACCCTTGCTTTTTTTTTTTTAACTAGCTGAAATATAATAGATTTTGGTCCAACCCCTTGTCTTTACTGTGTTTGTTCATCTCTCTGCTTCAAGTATATTTCTTGTAAACAACATATTGTAGGATTCTGTTTTTTAATGCACTCTGCTATCTGCTTCCATGTTATAGGTGAGTCCATCCCATTCATGTTTAGTTAGGATTACTAGCTGTGTATTCCCCTCTATCACGTTTCCCTCCCCCCCCCCCAACTTGTTTATCCTTCTCTCTCTTTCTCAAAGTGTTTTGCTTCTGACCACTGCCTCCCCCAATATGCCCTCTCTTCCCTCATTTTTCCTTCTCTTATTTCCCTCCCACCACTTCCCTTTAGGTTAAGATAGATTTCTGTACCCAACTGAGTGTGTATCTTATTCCCTCTTTGAGTCAATTCCTATGAGATTAAGGAACAAGTTTTCCCCACCATCCCCCTCCATTTCCCCCTCCGCTGTAAAAGCTCTTTTGTGCCTCTTTTATGTGAAATAATTTACTCCATTCTACCTCTCCCTTTCTCCTTCTCTCAGAACATCTCTCTTTCTTACTCTTTAATTTTATTTTTTGAGATATCATCCCATCATTGTCAATATATACCCATGCCCTAATGATAAAGTTCTTAGGAGTTATAAGTATCATTTTCCCATGTAGAAGGGTAAACAGTTTAACCTTATTGAATCCCTTATAATTATTCTTACCTTTTTTATGCTTCTCTTGAGTCTTGTATTTGAAAGTCAAAGTTTCTATTCAGCTCTGGTCTTTTCATCAGGAATGCTTGAAAGTCCTCAATTTAATTAAATTTCCATTTTTTCTGAGTAGATGATTTTTGGTTGTCATCCTAGCTCTTTTACTGTCCATATTCCAAACCTTCTAATTATTTAATGTAGAAGCTGCTAAATCTTGGGTTATCCTGACTGTGGTTCCATGATATTTGACTTGTTTCTTTCTGGCTGCTTGAAGTATTTTCTCTTTGAGCTGGAAGCTTTGGAATTTGGCTATAATATTCCTAGGAGTTTTCATTTTGGGATCTCTTTCAGGAGGTGATTGATGGATTCTTTCCATTTCTTTTTTACCCTCTGGTTCTAGGATATCAGGGTGGTTTTCCTTGATAATTTCTTGAAAGATGATGCCTAGGCTCATCTTTTGATAATGGCTTTTAGGTTCCAATAATTCTTAAATTATATCTTCAATCTATTTTCTAGGTCAGTTGCTTTTCCAATGAGGTAGTTTACATTTTCTTTTATTTTCTTCATTCTTTTGATTTGGTTTGTTTCTTGATGTCTCATGAAGTCATTAACTTCCACTTGTCCAGTTCTGATTTTTAAGGAATTATTTTCTTCAATGAGTTTTTGTACCCCCTTTTCAGTCTGGCCAATTCTGCTTTTTAAGGAGTTCTCTCTCTCTTTTAAATTAAAATTAAATTTTAAATTTACTTTTTTGTTGCATTTTCTTCTGAGTTGTCTCCCTCCCTCCCTCCCTCCTCACCCCACACTAGAGAAGGCCATCATTTGACACAGATTTATAAATATATGTAAAACCAAACTATGTGTACTGCTATTTATCAGTTCTTTCTCTGGAAGTGGATAACATCTTCCTTCCTAGGTCCTTTATAGTTAATTTGAGTATTTATTTACAGCACAGTAGTGTTCCATCAAAATCACATACCACAACTTGTTTAGCCATTCCCCAATTGATGGGCGTCTCCTCAATTTCCAGTTCTTTGCCAGCACAAAGAGAGCTACTGTAAATATTTTAGAACATATACGTTCTTTTTCTTTTTTTCTGATCACCTCTGGAAACAGACCTAATAGTGGTATTGTTGAGACAAATTCTCCACACAGTTTTATAACTCTTTGGGCATAATTCCAGATTGCTCTACAAAAAATGATCCGTTCACAGTTCTACGTACAATGTATTAATGTCCCATTTTTCCACATTCCTGCCAACATTTGTCATTTTCCCCTTCTATCATTTTAGCCAATCTGATAGTTGTGAGATGATATCTCAAAGTTGTTTTAATTTTCATTTTTCCAATCAATCATGATTTAGAACATTTTTCCATGTGACTATATATAACTTTGATTTCTTAATCCAAAAACTGACTATTCATATCATTTGATCATATATTAATTGGGGAATGACTCATATATAAATTTGACAAAGTTCTCTTTATTTTTGAAATATGAGATGTTTATCTGAGAAATTGTCTATAATTCCCTCCCCTCCCCCCAATTTTCTGCTTTCCTTTTTATCTTGGCTACATTGGTTTTATCTGTACAAAAGCCTTTTAATTTAAGGTAATCAAAATTAACCATTTTACAGCTCATAATGTTCTCTGTCTCATGTTCATTCATAGATTCTTTTCCTATCCATAAGTCTGATAGGTAATGTATTCAGTGTTCTCCTAATTTCCTTATATCTCCATTTATTTCTAGGTTATGTATCCATTTTGACCTTATGTTGGTAAATAGTTTAAGATATTGATCTATATCTAATTGCTTCCAGACTACTCTCCAATTTTCCCAACAAGTTATTTTCCTCCAAGTAATGTATTCTTATACCAAAAGCTTAAATCTTTACATCTATTAAACACAAGGTTACTATAATCATTTACTACTGTCTATTATATATCTGCTCTGTTCCACTGATCTATCTTTCTGTTTCTTAGTCAATATTAGTTTTAATAATTATTGCCTTATAATTTGGTTTGATATGTGGTACTGCTAAGCCTTCCTCTACATTTTTTGTTAATTTCTTTGATATTCTTCATCTTTTGTTCTTCCAAATGAATTTTATTATTTTTTTTCTAGCTCAATAAAATTTTTTTTTGTAATTTAATTGGGGTGGCATTAAGTAAGTAAATTAGTTTAAGTATTATATATTGGCTCTGCTCACCCATGAACAATTAATATTTCTCCAATTATTTAAATCTGACTTTATTTATATAAAAGTGTTTTATATTTATGTTCATGTAGTTACTGGGGTTTGCTTGGAAGGTATATTCCAAGATATTTTAGACAGTTTATAGTTATTTTAAATGGAGTGTCTCTTATTATATCCTCTTGCAGGGTTTTTTTTTGTTAATATGTAGAAATGCTGATGATTTATGTGGGTTTATTTTATATCCTGCTACTTTCCTAAAATTATTGTTTCAATTTTTTAAACTGAATCTCTAGGATTTTCCAAGTATATCATCATATTGTGTACAAAAGGAGAAGAGCTTTATTACCTCATTGCCCATTCTGATTCCTACAATTTCTTTTTTTTCTCTTATTGCTATTGCTAGCATTTCTAATACAGAGGATATTTGTACATCTTTTTCCATTTGGCCAATTTTGCTTTTTAAGGAGTTCTTTTCTTCAGTGGATGCTTATACATCTTTTATCATTTAACCTATTCTGTTTTTTAAGGTGTTATTTTTTTCAGTAATTTTTTTGTACCTCCATTACTAAGCTGTTGATTTTCTTGTATCACTCTCATTTCTTTCCTCATTCTTACCCTCCAGGTAGAGTCTTACTTTTGGTTATGAGACCTATTTACATTTTCTTTGAGGTTTTGTATCTAACTGCTTTGATTTTTTTGTGTTCTTCTGAGTTTGTGTTTTACTCTTCCCTGTCACCATAGTAACTTCTTTTTTGTTGTTGGCTCATTTTTCCAGACTATTTCTTGATTTTTAACTTCATGTTAAAGCTGGGGTCTGCTCCTGAGGTGGAGAGGGTACTGTCTCAAGCTTCAGGCCTTTCTTGTTGCTGCTCTCAGAGGTAGTTCTGGGGGTGTGTAAATTTTCAGTTCTTGCAGGGTGGCATGATTTAAGGAAAGGTATGGCCACTATTCTCCAGGTCCATCCTCTGGTCTGTGAGCAACCACAACTACTCCTTTTTGCCCTGTAACTGTGACCAGGGTCCCCACTCCTGCTAGTGCTTACTACAACCGCATATGGGCAATGCTACCAAGTGCTGTTCCCAGTGCCAGCAAAGGGTCCCCTTTAAACCCATTTTGACCAATTGTCTGACCCCCTTATTGTCTGTGAGCTGAGAGGTCCGGGAACTGACACTGACGCTAATCACTAACCAGGCCTGCTGTTGGCTTACCAGGGCTCAGCCTAAGCTTTTCTGGCCTGTGCTGAACTGTGCTGTATTCATACCCCAGTGAGACAGACCTTTCCTGCTGACCTTTCAAATTGTCTTGGGTTAGAAAATTGTTTTACCCCATGCTTTTGTCGGTTTTGCTATTCCAGAATTATTTTTGAGGTATTATTATAACATTGTTTGGATGGAATTTGGGAAAGCTCAGACAAGTCCCTTCTATTACTCCATCATCTTTGGTTGTATATATACTTACTCTTTATAATCTACCTGAAGTACTGGTCCAAGGCACATGTCTTGAAGGGCTCTGTGGGTTTTCTGTTCAGGTACATACTATACTGGTCAATAGACATGCTACATCAAATTGATTTTTCCTTTGTGGATAGTTAGGCAAAACTCTTTTATTTTTTATTTTATTTTTCTCAATTACATCTAAAACCAGTTTTGGACATTTGTTTTTTTTATAATTTTTGAGTTCCAAATTCTCTCCCTCCCTCCTTCTCTTTCCCTCTTCCTTGAGAAGGCAGGCAGTTTGACATTGATTATACATGTGCAGTCATGTAAAACATATTTCCATATTAACCATATTACAAAAGAGAATCCAGACTCCCCAAAATAAGAAAAATGAAGAAAGTTTAAAAAAAAAGTTTTTGTCTGCATTCTGACTCCATCAGTTCTTTCTCTGGAGGTGGATAGCATTTTTCATCATAAGTCTTTCAGAATTGTCTTGGATCATTGTATTTCTGAGAGTAGCTAAGTCATTCACAGTTGATCATCATACAGTTTTGCTATTACTTTGTACAATGTTCTCCTGGTTCTGCCCACTTCACTTTGCATCATTTCATGTAAGTCTTTCCAGATTTTTCTGAAAGCATCCTACTCATCATTTCTTATAGCACAATAGTATTCCATCACAATCATATACCACAACTTGTTCAGCCATTCCCCAGTTGATGGACATCCCCTTGATTTCCAGTTCTTTGTCACCACAGAAAGAGCTGCTAGAAATAGTTTTATACATATACGTCCTTTTCCTTTTTTTATGATCTCTTTGGGATAGAGACCTGGTAGTGGTATTACTTGGGTCAAAGGGTTTTATAGACCTTTGGGCATAGTTCCAAATTGCTCTCCCTAATGGTTGATTCAGTTCACAGCTCCACCAAGGATGCATTAGTGTTCCAGTTTTTACACATTCGCTCCAACATTTGTGTTTTTTGGGTCATATTAGCTAATCTAATAGGTATGAGGTGGTACCTAAGAGTCTTTAATGGGCATTTCTCTAATCAATAGTGATTTAGAACATTTCTTCCTATGACTATAGATAGCTTTGATTTCTTCTTTTGTACTGTTCATATCCTAGGCCAAACTCTTTTGAAGAAAGAGATTCTAGGTCTCATTTAAGAGTTTCCATTGTTCTGAGGTTTCATGTAATCAGCATAATGGCTTCCACATGCAAGAGCAAATGTCCTACCTCACTGAATCCATCACTGATAGGGAAGAAGAGCGGATTGCATTATATTTGGGAAATTGTGCCACGCTTTTAATGACCCCAACCTTCACCTTGAGATAAAGGTTCATTATGAAAATTCCAGTATTATTCTGATGATGCCATAAGGCAAGAATAAGGGTTTAGTACCATTCAGTATTCCCAAATGATACCTTGGTGCCTTCATAATTGGTTAAGGTATCTAGAAAAAGACCATTGGTGTGTTAGATTGACCAGCTATGGGGAGACACAGACGAGAGTCACGCGGGTGGGTTCTAGTTCACACCATTGGAAGAAATCCCCACACTGATGAGATCATATATCCTTTGACATACCAATGTGTGATATCATCTTACTCTTAGGATTGCTTCATGGTAAAATAGAGTAATTGTCAATACAGTAGATGAAAATGAGGGTCTAGGGCAGCAGTTCTCAACCTGTGGGTCATGACCCCTTTGGTCGAACAACCCTTTCACAGGGGTCACCTAAGACCACTGGAAAACACATATTTCTGATGGTCTTAGGAACCAAGACACCGCTCCTCTATCTGTCTCCAGGCAGGTCACCCACATGCAGATATGCCCACGTGCAAGTATTAAAGGGTCAAGGCTTTAGGAAGGTTGAGAACCACTGGTGTAGGGTTTAATGAGTGTGGAGAGCTTATGGTGGGGAGGAAAGGGAAAAGACTTTTTCCACCATTGTGGCCTGTGATTTAGTAGATGAGTTCCTGGGAAATTGCCAGGGTCATATAGCATGCTAACTAGGCCTGAAACCCAGGCCTCTTTCTTTTGTGTCCCACATGCCTGTCTGCTACTTTGAAGTAGCAGGAAGAGTCATGCCAAAGGCACCACTTTTCTCCAAGTTAAGTGCTTTGAGATCACTGGAGGGTGTGTTCTGTTTTTCTCAGCAGCCACTTAGCACCTAAATAGGCCATGGACATGCCATCTGAAAGGAATCCCATCACAACATTATCCCTCTGCTCTGCAGGGCTTGGGCTTCTGGTGACAGTTGTTGGGGGGAAGAAAGTTGATTTATAAGGGGCAACAGCTGCTGCCGGGCCCCCCTCCAAGGCTACAGGATTCCTGTTTGCTCTCTGATTTGGGACAACAGCAGAAGCAACAGCCCCCCTTAGCACAACAATGGTTGAAAGAGTGTCAGTGCTCTCAGTGCTGAGGCTGGGAAACGAGCCTCTTCCCTCATCCATGAGGGCTCCTTAATCACAGTCTTGCACATTCCCGAAATGAGGGAAGTTTGCTCCCGTGACCAGACACTGGGTAATGAGCAAGGCATTAGCCAAATGACAGGCTCCTGGCTGCCCTCCCTCTGTGCTTCCTTACAAATTGCAAGGTGACTTCTATGGAGTGGCCTCATCGGGCAAATAAATAACTGTCCCGTGGGACAGCTTGGATTCCAGTTGGGCTTTCACACCACCCCCTTTGGGAGGCAGACTTCTGTCATGGTGCAAGAGTAGTATGGCAGCAAGAAGTGGGAAGGGGAAAAGAGGAACCTTGACTTGAATAAATTCTGGAGGCTATCTTTATGTTTTTGTTACTTGTGAGGCAGCCGTGGGGCAGCAGGAAGAGCTGAGGACTGGGAGTCAGAAGATCTGGCTTCTAGTTAGGACTCTCTCACCACAAATTCATTGTGACTTTTGCTACTTGTGTGACCTTGGACATGTCTCTTCTCTCTGGGCCTCAGTTTCCATCTCTGTAAAATGAGAAGGCAGGGGTGGATACATGTCCTGTAGGGGCACTTCTAGGACTTTTGATTCCTTAAGGAGCTATGTAAACGTGACTTATTTGAAAAGCTGGGAGATGGGAGGAAGACAATATTGACACTGGCATCAGAAGGCAGAACTTTGCTCACATCCTGCTTTTGATGCTGGCCAGTTTGTGACCATGCACAAATCATTTAACCTCTGGAGTATGAGATTTCAGTGAGATGAAGGATATGAGAGAACCTTTAGAAACATAGAAACTGACTTATGAATGCGAGGTTTTTTTCTTTTATAATTATCGTTATTCTTGTCAGTCCATCTGGGATATGGCAATGTTGGTGTTTGTTGCTATTTTATAAGCAGTAAATGGAAGAGATCCATAGGATCCTTCTCCTGCCCCTCCCATCAGCTAAGGCTGAGAATCTGAAGGCCTGGGTTCTAGTCTCAGCCCTGCCACTCATTTATTGTGTGACCTTGACCAAGTCACTGCCCCTCTTTGAGCCTCAGTTTCCCTATCTGTAACATAAGTGGTTTGGAGAAGATGATTTAGTTCAATTCAGCAAACATTTTTTAAGTTTCCATTATATGCCAGGCACTGAGTTAGGCACTAGAGATACAAAGATGAAAAAGAAACCACCCCTGCCCTCAAGGATCTTCCATTCTAATGGTGACACAATGTAGGCACAGAGAAGTAAACACAAACTCTATACCAAAGGAGGGAGGATCAGAAGAGGCCTGTTTAGATGATATCAAGAACTGTTGGTTGGAGCTGAAATGAGAAAGGAGCATTAGGTGGAGGAGGTGACAGAGAGATACCTGGGGGCAAAGCCAGTGCTTCTCTTTCTCTCAGACAGTTTCAATGTATATCATATCAAGATGCACCACCAGCCTTCCGGTGATCTTATCTGTATCTGGGACATCTTTCCCAGGGCATATAATGAGATCAAGTTAATAAAACCTTTCCAGTTTTATTTTCTCTCTTTACTTTCCCAGTCTATATTCAGTCAAACTGGTCATTTCACAGAATTGCAGGATTGGAAGGGGCCTTGGAGCCCACCTAGTCCAGCCCCGTAATTGGACCAGATTCCTCTCTACCATATACCCAGTTGGGGTGAGGGGGGATAGTCTAATCTGCTTTTAGTCAACATTGTACTTGTCCCTTCTCTCAGACCTAAACCTCTTTGAACCTGCCACCCATGGCTATTCTGAGTTCTGCCCCACAGGTCAGGCAGAACAAGTCTACTGCCAGATGCATGTCACAGTCTTTCATACCACTGAAAACAATGACCTTGTCCCCTCTCAGTTTTCTCTTCCCCAAGGCAAACACCCCCAGTCACTTTAATAGGCCCTCCTGTGGAGATTCAAGGCCCTTCATTCTTCTTGCTGCTTTCTAGGATGCATTTGCACAAGTTGCTCCCTTTGCCTGGAATGTCTTTTGGGGCTAGGCTGGCGTGCCACTTTCTGCTCAGGTGTTCAGTGCCTTCTGTCTTCCTCAATCACCTTGTTTTGGTGTCTACTTTGTAAGCCTCCTGGTGGAATGGGAAGCTTCTTCGGATCAGGGGCTCTTTAATTGTCTTTAAGTCCCTAGCACCAAGGATAGTGTCTTACACACACATAGCCATGTATGTGTTTATTGTTGAATTGCATTCATTAAGACCCCAAAGAACTTGGGCTAGTCAAGTCTTAGGAAGGCAGAGAAGTAAGTCACACAAATACAGTACCTCTGGCTGCTGCTATACACGGCACTTCTTCTCTGGGCCATTATCCAGAGGGGGAAAAGGGAATAATTACCAGAACCCGCATCTCCTTTCAGCTATTGTTTGCTTGTCTATTGATCCTGGCCTCAGTGGGTTTGTAATTGTGTGTCTCTTTCACGTTTGTCTTGAGAACAATGGACTTTTCTCCTGTTATTACGGGTAGCTTCATCACAACAAGATATCAGTTTGGGTCTTGGATGGGGCGGGAGGAGACTCTCTTCAGGGAACATTATCTGGATGCTTTGATTTTTATTACTGGTGAGCTCAGAAATCTCCCCCCTCCTTCCCTCCCTTTCTTTTTTCCTTTCCTCTCTTCAGCCCTTCCTTCCCCAAATATATTGAGGACCCACTGTTTAGAAGGTACCTTTCGGGAAGCTTTCCCTGATTAACTCTTGCTTGACCTTGTTCACTTTCATTTATTCCCTTTCCCATCAGTTTTCATTAGATTTGTTTGTGTCTCTTTGTAATCACTTCAGAAAATATTCTATGAGGGATTTTACATGTGGGTGTCCAGTTTCCCAGTGGGATGACACATTTGATGAAGAGGAGCCATTTTATATCTTCTCTTAACTGTATAGATATTTCCCATACTTTCAGTATGGTGTTCCATACACAATGGACCCTGGAGGCAGGCTGTTGACTGATTGATAGATTGCTTACTGGATGACCGTTAGAGAGCCCCAATTTTGAAAAATGACTGAAAAATGTTTCAACCTGAAGCTAGCCTGGTGATGAGCTTCTCCAAACACAACTGAGCTGGCCCCACTCAGAACCATCTAGCTTCTCAGGACCTCCCAGGAATTGTGTCCTACTAGCTGAGCTTTTGAGAGCCCACACCAAGATGAGGCATTTAGGAACTTTAGTGCATTGAGGAGGGAGAGAGATTCTACAAAGAATTTGATAAGACCTTGCAAAGTAAATCAACATATGCTTTGATACTCAGTGACTTCAGTGCAAAGGTGGGCATAGGGGAAGGCAGTGATAAATATATTGGAATATGGTTCAAGAATAAGTAATGAGAGAGACTAAAGACTGGTAGACTACACAAAAGTCTTATTACTGTACAGCATCAATATGTTCTTCAAAAAAAGATCTGGAAGGCACTGGACATAGCAAAAAACAAATAACATCACAGAAAATGAAATCGATTGTATTTTAACAAGCAAGAAATTACTTGTTACCAAGGTGGGAGTTATTACTGAGATCAGTTGTGTATATATAGTCAGATCACTGATATTTTAGAGTAAAGATTGAAATGCATACAAAACTAGAAGAATAAAAATGAGACAATATGGCATGCAATTAAACAGCTCTAACCTGACCTATTGAAATGAGTTGTTGACACTGAAGAATGGAAAATGGATGAGGGAAAGGACATTGACACCAATTATAATAATTTTAGACAGAGGTGTAACTGACATAAATCAATTGCCATAACAAGAAGACCAAAAGAGCATAACAACAACCTTAGTGAGTAAACATTTGACCTACTTGCCAAATAGAGAGATAAAAGGGCTGAGGGCAGCACTAGTTTAAAATATAAACTTGTTTATAAAATTGATACTGGAAGTTTATGAACAGTATCATCTTATAAAACAGCAAGAAGCAGTAGAGAGAAAAACCAGTTTCAAAAGAACTTGGCAAGAGACGCAACTGAGCAGCCATCCTGAGGGCATTTAGGGATAAAGCTAGAAGGAGAACAAAAGCTAGATGAAAGAGGGAAAAGATGTGAAACGGTGAACTTTACAAGTATCTCCGCCTGAATATATATTGGACATTAGCCACATGTGCAGCTAATGTCAAGTGTAATCAGCTGTTGTGCCAGATAAAGCACAATTTGGGCAGTAACCGTTCTGTTGTCTACTAAGGCACTGTGTTTTGCAAAGGCCACACGATGTAATAAAAATAATGTGAGGCTGATTTATAAGCCCTGGGTTCTAATCTTGCTCTGTTATTTTTCTTTTTGGCCTTTTGACCCCGAGCAAGTTATTTAGCCCTGAGCCTCAGGTTCCCTGTTTCTAGAAGGAGGGTGGAAGATGGTTTAGAAAATCTCTGAGGTTCCTTCCAGCATTAACATCCTATTTTATATTTTCTTATGTTTCTTTCATCTTTGACAGTCTCCATGTCCTAGGGTCTCTTCTGGCTCTGACATTTGGTAAAATTAGATCATGAATGTGGATGCACTTTCTAGACTTTGAAGTGCTGTGCACATCATTAGCTCACTCACTTCTTAAATCTTTATTCCCAATTCATAGTCCAGGCTTATTATAGTCTCTTATTAATTTCTTGACACTAATTAGAAAAGCTAGAGAGCTGCAGAAGTGAATAAATACAACCTTCTGGGCAGCGCATAAATCTGCTCTTGCATGTGATGTTGGGGTCTTACTGTAAGTGGCAACTTTGGTTCCCCCCAAAAACAAACTTCAGACAATTGAACTCTTCTGATCTCAGAGTTTTCCTCGGCTTTGGGAAATTAATACAACTTGCACTAGCTTGTCTTCTTACTGCTCCTGATTGGTGGGTTCACTAAATATGAAAGATTTTGCTACTTATTTCAGCTAGCTAGAGCATTGTGTTAATGAGGCCAAGGTCCTGGATTCCATCACTGAGTGGACCAGTTCTTTCTTCATTGTTTTCTGGCCACAGACTGTACTGCTGACCTAGCCAGCTGCCTCCAAAAATTACTGTGGCCTGATTTTTCTCACAGAAGCACAGAACACAGAACAGGAGATCTGAATTCTAGTCTCACCTTTAACAGTTACTAATTGTATTACCCTGGGCATGTTGCATTCCTGAGCCTCTGAGCCTTAGTTTTCTCATCAGTAAAATGGACCTAATTGTTGTACTTTCTGCCTCACAGGGCTGTTAGGACAAAAATGTTTTATGTACTACAGTAATGGGAGTTGTTACTTTTATTACTCCTGCCACCACCACTACTACAAGTGCTGTCACCACCACTACTACCACTACAATTACTACTCTTACTACTATACTACTACTCTTAGAATTGGTCATAAGATGGCCTTACTGAGAGAATGTGGATGACTCAGCCCAGCCCTACTTCTGTAATCACAACTCAGAGTTCAGGGTCTACTGATTGGGATGTGGGGTGGGAGAGGGAGGGTCTGATAACGTCACTTCTGTATACAAGTGACAGCATTATTATATATCTATATATACATATATATGCACACAGTGAAGACATCATTTTTTTAACAGCTGTGTTTAGTTGAATAACAGATTTAGAAAGTGCAGACTTTAATTAATCTGTGTTTTCTCCTGGGATTTCAGCACCATCTGATTTACTTTCCATGACTAAAAAGCGTTATTGTAGTTGGGGTTTTTTTGTTTTTAGTTTTGGGGTTTTGTGTTTTTGCGGTTTTCTTGGCCTATCAATTCTTTGCTTATCCTCCCAGGATATTAATTCCATTCCCTTTCTTTGTTTTTTTCTAAAAGAAATTCAGGATTTATTCTGGAATAGACAGTCCATATAGAGAATAAGGACATGAGTCCAAATTATTGGCATTGTAGTCAGGACTTGATTGTGGAGCCTTGCTCTGCTCTTTACTAGCTAGGTCACTTCGGAAACATCACTCACCCTCTCTCAAGTTCTGTTTTCTCATCTATAAAAATAAAAGGTTTGAATGCACTGATCTGTAATCGTGCCTAGCTCTTTTTTTTTTTTTTGCAGGGGGCAGTTGGGGTTAAGTGACTTGCCCAAGGTCACATGGCTAGTAAGTGTTAAGTGTCTGAGAACTCAGGTCCTCCTGACTCCGGGGCCAGTGCTCTATTCACTGTGCCACCTAGCTGCACCCCCCCCCCCCCAGCTCTTAATCCTACGAGAACTCTGGATGTAGTTAAGACCTAAGGGATAGCTGAGAGTTTGGGTGTGGTGGTAGTGGGGGATCTTTGTGGGGTGTGGAAGATGTTCATCCAAGGGGTCTGCTACCTTTTCCAGCGTCCTCCTTCCCTCCCCGACACAAGTACTGCAGGGCCTCTGCTTGGCCCTTTAAGATCGGTTTGGCTTTTGCCTTGTGATGGAGGTAATTCTCCCTTACTCAGTAGGTTTCAGCAGGACACCTCAGATTGAATTGAGGAAGAATCTGTCACTGGAGAGAAGAGGTAAAGAAGATGACATAGATTGAAGGAGCTGGTAATAGTAGAAAGAAACCTAGAATTGAAGTCAATAGACATGTTTCTTAGTCCCTGACCTTTTCCATTAACTAGCTGTATGTCCTTGGGTGAGTCATTTCCTGTCAGCCTCAGCTTCCTCATCTATAAAATTAGGGTATTGGATTAGATAATTGCTAAATTACCTTTCAGCTCTGACAGTCTTTGTGCTGTCATGAAATATAAGAGCTAGAAGGAGCCTTAGAGCTCATCTAATCCATTTTCCAGGTGACTCTGAGCTCTGGCACCAAGTCTGCACTAGAGTTGGTCCTTTTCATCAGTCAGTTATACTAGTAAGAGTTCATGTTCATGTAGCACTTTAGATTTAGCAAAACATTTTACATATATCATCTTGTTCTATGCTCACTAATACTAGGAAGGAAGTGCTATTATTATATTCCTTATTTCACAGGTGAGGAAAAAGAGTCTGAGAGAGGTTATGCCTGGGATCCTATAGCTAGTAGCTGACTGAGGCTGAATTCAAACTTAGATCTTCTTGACTTCAAGTCTAGCACACTATAGTCCTTTGCATTTCTGATAGTCTTTGTCCTCTGTTCTGAGGTCCTTTTCAACTCGTGATGTTCTGTGTTCTAAGGCTCTTTCTGGTTGTGACATTCTGTTTTCTATGTTTTTGGGTCCCTTTGACCTCTAACATTCTATGTTCTAAGGTTCCTTCCAGCGCTAGCAGTCTGTGAGTCTGTGACCGTGTGATGCAATGAGCTAGAATCTCTCGGTCAAGAGGCAGGAGGGCAGAGGTGGTAGGAGCTCTTGGTAGGATTTCTGTCTCCAGCTCCTTAACTCTCCTGGCACCAGCTTTCCCCAGTTTGCCCACCAAATGCCCAGCACTGATTTGCCAGACAGGTTAATTGTGCTCACACTTATTTAGAGTCCTTGTGTAGAGAATGGGAAAGGTCTTGACAGAGGCACACTTGGAATTGAGACTGATTTCAAATCCTAAGTCTCACTACTTAGTAGCAGTGTGATATTGGCAAAGTCATTTAACTTGGCTGAGGCTCAATTTCCTCATCTAGAAAGTAGAGCCAATAGTAGCCAGTGCTGTAAGGATCAAATGAAAGGCCTTGTGGGCTAAGACAAAACACACTGGCTATACTGTTAGAAGACCTAGGGTTGAACCTTGCATCTTCTGTTTACTGCATATATGACCCTGGCAAGGCCGCTTCCCGTCTATAAAACGAGATTAGATGATCTTTGCAGGCCTTTCCAGCTTGAAATTCTTTGCTCCTACATGTAGTCAAAAAAAGGTTATATAAATGCAAAGGCTTCTTTTCCCTTCAGCAGCCTTCTGAGGACCTCCCAGTGACAGGCCCCCAGCTGTGCTGGGGAGGTTCTTCGGAGATTTTGAAACCTCATTGTGCCACATGTTCCTCTCTCCTCTCCCCACCCCAACCCCCAGCTATATGAACTAAGAAAGATAAGCTTTGCAAGAGCTGACAGGGCCACCAAACCATTGTGAGGAAATCCACTGATTCCCCCCACCTCCCTTGGCCCCCCTTCTCCTTCTCTGTCTTGGCAGAAAATGCAGCAGCTGTGATAAAAGGACCAAAGCTTGGGGGAGATAGGTTGAGTCAGATAAACAGTCAATTCCCTGGCACTCCTGGCAATTTTCTCCCTGCTCTTTGATGGCCTTCCTCGGTAGAATCTCCCCTTCAGTCTGTAGTTTTCTTGCTTGTTTCTGCCCCCTTGAATTTCAGTACCACATAGATACCCTGATACTGACCCAGCTTGGCATTTAGATTTCTACATGCTTCTCAATGCAGGCAGCCTGGTATTATAAATAGAGAGCTAGGCCCGGGATCAGGAAGCCCTTGGGTTCAAGCCCCATCTCTGACACATTCTGGCTGTGTGACTTTAAGTCACACAAGTCACTTTAAGATGCCATGCCAGTTCTGATCTGCATTCATAGAAGTTTCCTGTGTCAGTGAAATCATAGGTCTTGTACTTACCCCTTTCTTTCTCAGTGACTGAGTAGTATAGTAGAAAGAAATCTGGACTTGAATTCAAAGCATCTGGGCTCCAATTCTGTCTTTGATATTTGCTAGTTATGTTAGCCTGGGTTAGTTAGTTGTGTCCCCTCGTGGACCTCAGTTCTCTTCTATGTTAGACTGAACGTATTCCCATCTTTCCAGTTACTGAGGCTTGTCACTTGACCTCTCCAGGCCCAACTTTCTTCCTCTGTAAAATGATGGGATTGGACCAGGTGGTCTCTGAGGTCCCTTGCATCTCTAAATGTCTAACTTTTTGTGACCACGCACTCATTGAGAACTTAGCTATATATATTTTTTTGTTATCTCCCTTAGCATGAGACACTGCACATAATAGATACTGAGTAAATGTCGATCAAATGAATAAATGCCTGCTCCCCACAAGTAGCCATTCTCTTGGCAGCCTGAGTGACCAGCCCTGTGGTTGGCTTCCAGAAGTCCAGATTTGTGTTTAAAAGTCTTCAGCCTAGATGTGCAGTGATAACTCTCCCCTTGCCCTATCCACATGCTGGGACTGTCCCCTGCCAAAAACAGTCTCTGTCCCAGAAACAAAAGGGATGAGACCTGCGATTCCGAACAATCTTGATTCACTGGGCAGAGTGCATTTGTTACCTTGGAAACCAATTGCAGCAGGGTCCCACTTAATGAAATTTATGAAATCAACTTCAAGACATCTTGATTAGGAATGTGCTAAAACATATACAGTTTGATGAAGATGCACAGTCTGCAGATGTGCACAAAGACAGTCCTCTTATATTCCAGGTCTGGGAATGCATTTCCAAGGCTGCTAAGAGCATGGAGCTTTCTTTCCATTTGGTTTCTGAGGAAGCTGTTAGTTCCTTTTCAGAATGTTGGCATTTAATTTTAATTTCCAGAGTATGTTTTAGCTTAATTGGCACAGTGGCGGGTTTGCTGCCTGGTGCCTGCTTTCTGCAAACCTGGGTTATTAGACCTTGAATGCAGAGGAAATGGAAGGGTGGGGCAAGAACCTCACCAAGGTGGATAGAAGGTCATAGAATAATAGAATGGAGAATGACAGGCTTAATGGAAGAGCCGGTGAGGGCCCTCAGAACACAGTGTACCAAAGCCAGGAGGGATCTTTTAACAAAGTGTTTCATCAGAACAAATGGTATAAAAGAAGACGCTATGTTGCTGGTGAACCAGACTTCAAGTTCAAAGTCCTGGGTTTGAGTTTTGGCTTTGCTCCATCCTAGCTGTATGTCTGGGAGCCAATCCTTTAATCCCTTTGAGCCTCAGTCTCCCCACCTTGAACATGGGTGTGATCATGGGCTTTATTGCTTGATAGGCCTTTAGAGAGCCTCTTATCCCATGCCTTCATTTTACAGAAGAGGGAACATACCTTCTCTGTAGAGAGGAAGAGACTCGCCCAGGGTAATGAAGCTAAGAAGGTAAAAAGCCAGGATGGCTCATCCTTGCACCCTCCTCCTATTTTATAGGTTTCTTTGTGAAGAAGGCAACATCCAAATGGGACTCAATATCA
This sequence comes from Pseudochirops cupreus, assembly GCA_028627135.1. Lineage (NCBI taxonomy): Eukaryota > Metazoa > Chordata > Mammalia > Diprotodontia > Pseudocheiridae > Pseudochirops > Pseudochirops cupreus. The sequence goes on along the minus strand of CM053582.1, from coordinate 38,770,824 downwards.
TCACTTCTGTTAGCCTGCCTGCCTATGCCCCATGAGGGGTTTGCAGCCATCTGGAGTTTCTGTGGTGGTTTAATGGTTAAATCATTGCTCCCCCTAGCCTTGTGTGGATTTAATTCAGTCCTTTGGCATGGAGTTCGCCAAGCAGAAAATCTTTGAAGTCAGAATCATGCCTTCTGTTCCAGGCATCAAATGAGATCTTCTCACTGTTTCAACTGCTTTCAAATGCAAAGTGGGGACCCAGGTATTTGTAAACCCTAGGTAAGGCCTGAAAATCACAGCCCCCTGTAGGTTACTGTCCACCTCAGGCTTTCAACCTCTGTAATACTTCCAACTTGATTTGTCCCCAAATAAATCCCTACAGGCCACATGGGGCGGGGGGGAATTCTGACATTAAAAATATATGCATTTATTAAAACAAATATTAAGATGGATCTCTTCTTGCACTCTACCCTGCCCCCCCCCCAACCAGGTGTTACACTCTAGCCATATGCCTACCTTGCCTGCCTCTAATCTTGCCACTGTTCACAGAATTCTCTTCTGAACTGAGGCAGTGAGATTAATGGAAAGAGTGTTGGACTGGCAATCCAGAGACCTAGTTTCTGGACGTTCTTTGCCATTAACCAGCCTTGAACAAGTCAATAAACCCTGTTAACCCTCAGTTTTCTCATATGTGAATAAGGTTAGTAACTAAGGCAGGGACTCTGCCCCTGACTCCCTTGGCTCCTCTTGGTGGGCTTTCCCCTCCATTTCCAGGCCATACCTTTAGAATGCTGCCTACACTCCACCCATCAGCCTCATCTCCCTTGGGCTCCTCTTGTGGACTACCCTGCTCTAATAGGTGAGCTTTCCACTTATCTTGCCAGCTACTGGGAACCAGGCCTCCAAACCTTTTCCCAGTCATCTCCACACCAGTCCACCACTGAGGCTTTTCCCATTCTAATTCTCCCTATGTGTTGTCATCTGCAATTAGAATGGAAGTGACTTGAGGGTAGGGACTGTCTTGCTTGCTGTATTTGTATCCCTAGTGCCTGCCTAGCATATAGTAAACATTTAATAAAAGCTTGCTTTCTCTGTCTGTCAGAGTTGCTGTGAGGCTCACATGAGATAATGGACAGTGAAAGGCTTAAGCTCTATGGGTGTGAGGCATCATTATTAGAACTGATAAGGATAGGAACTAGATTTGTGATTTCATTAGCATAGGGAACTCATAGATGAGGAGTATTGATCAAGATGCCCCCAGTGCAAATCAGCACCTTCTTGATCACTTATAGTCTTACAGACATGTCTAGAGCACTGAGAAGTGATGTGACTTACTTAGGGTCACACAGCCAGATTGTGTCAAAAATAGAATTTGAAGCTAAGTGTTCTTGACTCCAAAGCAGGCTTCTATCCAGCCCTCTTTTATAAGTGGCATTGACTAAATTCTGATTAATGGTGAAATTGTTTTGCTGAAGGCAAAACTGTGAATAATATTAACTCACATTCTTATAGCATTTTAAGGCCCATGCTCTGTGCATTGCACACAGAAGGTACGTAATACAGGTTTGCTGAATTGGATAGAATCAAATGCTTTCCTTACAACAGCCCTAATCAGTAAGGCAAGCAAAAACTTTTATTCCCAATTTACACTAAAGGTTCAAGAAGGGAAATTAATTACCCAGGATCACCCAACTAGTAAGTGTTAAAGTCAGGATTCCAAGTGGGGCCTCCTGATTCTATTCCGGTGCCCTTTATACTACTATATGACCAGAACTGCCTTTAGCTAGTTTTTTCTACTTGCTGACTATGAAAGGTAAGTTCATTGGTGGGGGCTCATAGATTTTAGAGAAGCATATTTCAGATAGATATAGAAGCACCCCTTGTGAGTGCTATGTTAGGGAGGTAAGTCAGAAAGGGTGCTCCAATATCTAGCAAAAATATGCTTGTCTGAAGCTGTGCTCAAGCCTCTGTCCTTTCCCACCATGCTCCTGTGTGAGTATCCTTTTCAGCTCCCTTTTATATGCTGTCTTCCTGCTAGAATTATTAGGTTGGTTCTCCTCATTTTACAGATGGGAAAGTGGACACTTCAGTAGAAAGAACATTGGCTCGAGTCTGAGTGCCCTATTTCAAACCCTAGCTCTGCCTTTGTGACCTTGGGCAGGTCACTTGACCTCTGCAGGCCTGAAGTTTCTCCTCTATAGAATGAAGAGATTGGACTAGAAGAGTGCTTCTCAAACTTTGTGGTCTCACTATTAAAAGTTATTGAGGACCCCTCAAAGAGGTTTTGTTTATGTGGGTCATATATATCAGTATTTCTTTTTTATTAGAAATTAAAACATATTAGCATTATTATGAAAATAATTTTGACCTTGTAAACTTCCTGAAAGGGTTTTAAGGACCCCCAGGGATCCCTAGATCATGCTAGACTAAAGTATCTCTAAGGTTTCTTGCAGATCTGACCCTATAGCCCTAGTTGCATGTTCTGCCCAATGCTGGCTTAAATTTTGTAGCCAAGTCTCTCTGCCTCTCCCTTGCCTCCATGACCTCGTGGGCCTTCCAGCAGTCACCATTATTTCTGCACCTTTGTAAGTTATTGATTTTTATACTGGGTCATTAGCATTGACAGATGCTTTTAATTAAAAGAAACACACACACACACACACACGCACACACACACACACACACTACCACCCCCTCCCCCAAATCTCAAGAGGCAAGCATTCTAATTTGGCATGACATTATCAGGCCTAACAGTTGTTGGCATGTGAAATGTCTAAAAGATCATCCGTTGTTACCATAGCCTTTTGGAGTAGTCAAATGAAGTTCAAACTCGGGATGTTTTTGAAGTCTGAAGTCTCCCTGGGGATGTCTTTCATAACATCTCTGAACTGGCTAACGCTACAGTAAATGAAACACACAGAACTGGATTAAAGGGTTATTTCCCTGGAGTGTCAAGCTGACAGAGACGGCAGAACCTTAGGCCCCAAACATGACACACTGCCAGTGACAGGAAGCGCCCTCCACAGGCCTGTCCTCACAGTTCAGTGCCAGTAGCCTAGGCCAAGAAGACAACGTTGTGGCCATTCACAACAGGTGGTCAGACCGCTAAGCTGATCAGGTGAAATCACAACTTAGAAGAGCTAGGCCCTTGTTAGGGCTCAAGGTGAGCCAGACAGAATCTTCTAATCGGAAGGGACATCTAGAGCCAGCTCTCATTCAATGAATGTAGGACTCCAGAACACAAAATGTTAAACTTTAAAGATAATTTTTTCCAACCTTCTGGTGATATTGAAGAAGAAACTGGAGGCCAGGGAGATTAAAGGACTGACCCAAAATTACAAAGTACATGACAAAGCCAGTACTCCAGTCTGGGCCTTCTGACACTAGGTCCAGCACTAAACCTAACTTCTTTGCCCTTTACAATATCCCCAATAGAACATTCATTATTTCATGTCCACTTGAAGCATTAAGGGTTGTATAAGTCCTGGAAGCCAAAACCAAGGAAAAGGCATAGTGCCTAGTTGGGCAGAGTGCGCTGGAACCAATTAAAAAGTCTGGGCAAAGTCCTTGGGCTTTGCATAGTTAGGTGGCCAAGAATTGGGATAATGTGGTGGCCTTACTGGGGGCAGGTGAAAAAGCACCAAGTCCTATAGGGGTTAGGCTGTTCTTGATCAGGTGAGAACAGAGCTGTATATTAAGAAAGTGAAACCAAAGCTAAGTGGATGTCTCCATATTGATTGTGTGGTGTGATGTCAGTAGCCCTGGATTTGGAGTCAGAGGACCTAACTTGGCTACTTACCAGCTGTATAATCTTAGGAAAGTCATTTCCCCTCATTGAGTCTTCTCTCTATAAAATGAAGGGGTTGGTGCTAGAATAACAAAAATGGATAGGGCTGCAGGGAAGCATTTGTTCTCATATAGTGTTGTGGGGACTGTAGATTGGTGCAAGCATTCTGGAGAGAAACATGACATTATTTCATAAAAAGTCACAGAACTGATCTTACCTTTTGACTGAATGATTCTCTTGCTATAACTTTATCCTAAAAAGGTCATTAAGAGGAACTATATGTGTCGAAATATCTATAAGCTACTCTTTTTGTAATAGTCAAAAATTGGAAATAGACTGTGTGTCTAATTATTAGAAAATGACTGAATAAGTTAAGATATAGTAATGTAATGGAATGTGTATGATATTGCTGTAAAAAATAGAAATATGAAGTATACCATGAAATATAGAAAGATATACATAAGGGGATACAAAGCAAGATCAACAGAACCAGAATGAAAGAAAGAAAAGAAATTTAGGGCAGCAGCCTAAGGTGTGGATGTACATGAATGGGATTCAGTATTGGGGGTTGTGTTACCCTTCTTCCCTCCCTTTGAAATTATACACCTGAGCCCATTTGGCTACCACTCAGAGCTCCTTTGGGGAAATCTTGGAATATAATTAAAATGTAGCTTGTGTCTAGGTCTTCCCCGATGTGGATAAAAGGTTTCTCAGCTCCTTTAAAAGCATTCAAGGTACCAGTGCATATTAGGTATAGGACAGACCTGATTCTTCTCCATAAAAAATATAAAAACAGAGAAGAATCATAGTAGCCCATAAGCAAACAACAAAACTCTCCCATCTCTCCAGTGAGTTCCCCAAACTCATAGTTTTGTCAGAGATGCAACCTTCCATCATATTTATAAGGATTACTCTTGCCCCTAGAAACCCATTTAGGTACCTAGCTTTATGATATTACCTTTAGTGCCTGGACTTTCCCTGTAAGGAAAATAAATTTGGGGTTTTGAAAAAGGCAACTCCTTTCCCACAAGATTTGCACTATCCAAATAATTGCTGGTAGCAGGGCAGGGCAAAGTTCAGGGGTTTTTTTCCTGCCTCTTTCTCCACGCCCATCACCATAGCTTTATTCATTTACTGTACCTTCAACTGCAGGGGGCTTTGTGTACAATCTTCTTCCTCTTCTCTTCAAGAGGCTGGCACTCCCTAGACGCTATCTTTTCCCCTACCCCCTTGCCCTTCTGATTTCTCACTCTAGTTCAGCCACTGAACTCTCTGGGGATTTGACATTGTTCAGTTCAGTGTCTCCCATGCTGAGGCTATATGGTTCCCTTCTGGGTACATGTGTTTGAGAGCACATGCCACTGTCCTGTGCCCCTGTCTCTTTAGGGTCTGGGAACTGTTGATCCCACTTACACCACTGTTATAGCTTCTGCTATTTCTTGGGCTAAAATGTTACCATTCTTGGGGCTGAGGGAGGGATATCTCTCTGCGAGGTTTTGCCAGTATCTATGGATGCTTCCAAGGGACCCAAGTCTCCATTCAAGTCTCAGGACATTGAACTCTGCACAGAAATGAGAAAGGGAAATAAGTCCCAGTATACAGCAAAAATGCTTTTAAAGCCTGGTACAAAGGGATGACTCTGACCCACAAACAGCATGAGCAAACCAAAGCATCTCCAAATTACTGAGACTCATTCACTTATTCTCTGTCTGATAGCATGATTGCAGTTCTTGCTTTTTTTGGATTCACTTGATTCATAGTAAGTTTTGTTTCAGCCCCTGATTTTTATTCTATGTATGTCTTTGAGTTTTAGTGTGTTTCTTGCAAGCTACAGATTGTGGGGTTTTGTTTTCTTACCCAACCTGTCATTCTTTTTCGTTTTATTGGATTGTATAATCCATTCATATTTAAAGGTATGAGAGTTAGGTTTATATTTTCCTCCATTTGTTTCCAATAGTGGTTCATCTTTCTTCCCCTCCCCCATTAGAATTTTCCCCTTCTTCCTCTGTAAAGAAGGTACTTTGTCTTTTCACTTATTTTATCCTTTTGTTGTTGTTGTTCAGTTGTGTCTGACTCTTCATGATCCCACGGGCCCTACTGTCTATGGAGTTTTCTTGGTAAAGATACTGGAGTGGTTTGCCATTTCCTTCTCTAGTGGATTAAGGGAAACAGGTTAAGTGACTTGTCCAGAGTCATACAGCTAGTGAGTATCTGAGGTCAGATTTGAACTCAGGTCCTCTTCACTCCAGGCCTTGCACTGTATACACTGAGCCATCTAGCCTACCCTTTAAAGCAGCCCTGTTCCCACTGGTTCTCTCATATGTAAGCAATTCTCTACCCCCCACCTATTTGTTTCCCCTTTCCCTAATGCTGGGATTTTGCTTAATTTCTTAATTCTTTTTTCCTTCTTCCTTTTATCTGGTTATTAATTTCTCCCCTTTTGTTTTTCCCTCTCAGTCAAGGAAAGTCCTTCCTGCTCTCTCCTTTAACATGTTTTCATTTTAAAGTTTCGTTTTCTGTGCTTTTTTTTTTTAAAAAACATCATTTCTTTCATTCTCTTCAGTATTTCTCTTCCCTCTCTGTTCTGTACTTTTGTTCTTTGATTCATAGACATTATACTTATTTAGTCCTGATTTAATCTCTGTATTCTTCACGGAATGAAAGTTTCTAAGGTACTTGTTTTGAGTTCCTTCTTCTAAACAGGTTCTGTGATATTGCCTTGTGGGTCATGGGAAAGAGGGCTTGCAGATAAGCATTCTCTGCTGTTGAGTAAATTTTTATCTTGTTGGGGGTTCCTGAGGTCCTAGACCATCAAAATAGCTGCAACAGCTTTATCTCTTGTGTATAATGACTATTTTGGAGAGGCGGTGAGGATTGGAGAAAATGTCTAGTCTTTCATCTTGTTGGTCATGTAACCCTCGGTCTCAATGAGAACTGAATGGGGCTCAGCTCAGAGGGAGGGGCAAGAAAGACAGACCAAATGTAGTAGTAATACAGTGATTAGCACCTAGCACTTTATAAATATTAATTCGTTTGATCCTCACAACCACCCTGGGAGTGGTAAATGCTATTATTCTCCTCATTTTACAGATAAGGAAGCTGAGACAGAGGTAAAGTGACTTGCCTAGGGTCACACAACTAGTAAGTGTCTGAGGCTGGATTTGAATTTGTCTTCCAGTTGCCAGGATCTACCAGTATTTTCGAAAGACTTGTAAAGGGGCATATAACAAGTTCCCTTTGGTACTTATCCTTTGGGGGCCTTCAAGATTTAGTTAGTGTTTCTGTAGGCATTTCTGTTCCATCCATGTCATGTGGTTAGTAAGGTAGTAGAGCTAGGATGTGGATGGGGGTCCTTTGACTCCATACCCAGGGCTCTTCCTCCTGTCCCCCAGCTGCTCCAGGAGAGCTGTATCCAGTATGGGTTGTTGACTAGCCTCCTTCTCTTCACAGTTGCCTTCCTCAACCTGCTCCACTTGTCTGTGGCCTTTCGGCACTCTCCTTGACCTACCTAAAGACCAAATCAAGAAGAGAGGAAGAGACAACAGAGCAGACAGAGCACACAGAACCGCCCCAGCTCCGGGAAGGTGGGATCATTGGGGAAGAGTGAGTAACACCTACTCCCGTTCCAGGTCTGGCCTCTGCCCTTCTCTTGCCAGAGTACTTGACAGCAGGAGACAGGATAATCCTAAAGGTTGGGAGTCAAAGGAAATATGGGTGGTTGGACCTAATTTTGTAAGGTCGATTGCCGTATTTTCCAGATAGAGACTCATAGATCATTAGCATTAGACCATAGAATTCCAGAGCTGAAGGGGCCTTACAGCAGAGAATGTCATATTTGGAGGGGGCTTTCATACAGAGAATGTCAGAGCTGAGAGGCAACTTAGAACACAGATTTTCAGATTTACAAATGGCCTTAGAACAGGGAATGTCTGTGCTTGGAAAAACCTTAGAATGGAAACTGTTAGGGCTGAAAGGGACCTTAGAACAGAGAATGTCAGAGCTGAAAGAGACCTTAAAACAGAGAATACCAAAACTAGGAGGAACTGTAGAACAGGGAATGTCAGAGCTGGAAGGAACCTTAGAACATAGACTTCGCAAGCTGGGAGAACTTTTAGAACGAAGAATGTCGGAGCTAGAAGGGTTTTTAAGACAGAGAATGTTATACCTGGAAGGAATTTTAGGACCCAGGTTGTCAGATCTGGGAAAGACCTTAGAACAGAAACTGTCAGAGCTGGAAGGGGTCTTAGAACAAAGAATGTCAGAACTGAAAAGAGTGTTAGAACAGAGAATGTCAGGGCTGAGAGGGGCCTTAGAAGATGGAATGTCAGGGCTGGGAGGCATCTTAGAACAGAGAATGACTGAGCTGGGAGTGAACTTGGAACAGAAAATGACAGAGTTGGAGCATATCTTAGAGCATAAATTGTCAGGGCTGGAAGAGACCTTAGAAAATACATTTTCAGAGCTGGGAGGGACCTTTGAACAGAAAATGTCAACACTGGGAGAGATCTTAGAACAGAGGATGTTGGCACTGGGAGGGACCTTAGAACAGAGAATATCAGAGATGGAAGAGGTCCCAGAACAAGAAATGTCACTGATGGAGGGGATCTTAGAACAGAGAATGTCAGAGCTGGGAGAGGTCTTGGAACAGAGAATAGCAGAGCTGGAAGAGATTTTAGAACAGAGAATGTCAGAGGTAGAGGGTGTCTCACAACAGATAATGTCAGAGCTGGAAGGGATCTTAGAACAGAGATTGTCTGAGTTGGAAGAGATCTTGGGACGAAGACTGTCAGAACTGGAAGAGACCCTTGGACAGAAGATGGCCCAACTGGAAAGGGCCTTAAGACAGAGAATGTCAGAGTTGTAAGAGACCTTAGAATGGAGAATGTTAGAGGTGGGAGGGACCTTAGAATACAGTATGGACCATCTGAACAAGATATTAGAAATCATCTAGCCCACTTCACCCTTTGCTTTTCCTCTCCCTCCTGCTGCCTCTTAGAGCCCCCTACACAGCTCAGTGCCACCTCTCTTCAGCAGAGGATCAGGGAAATGGAAAGAAAAGATAATTTATACTAAGCTACTTACCTCATGGTTAGCTGCTCTGGTCAAAGTTAGGATTGGGTAGAAGAGGTTGAGACTATTCAAATAAAGTTTTGGATTATCCAGGGACCACAGCTAATTGAGAGATGGCTGTACCCTGTATTAGTGAAGGGGCAGTTGTGGTACCTTGACTTGATCTACCCTTCTGCAGGCTGTAATTGTATGTTATGGGTAAGCGTCCAGAGCCCGGTTGGGGGTCAGCTCATCTGTGGCCGTCACTTAGCAGCTGGAACAACAGCTGGAGCCGGAGCCATGCTGAAGTCCCATCCACAGCGCGGGACCCAGAGCAGCAGGACAGAGAGGCCTAGGGGTCCAGGCTGGAGCCTGTGGTGAGAGTGGGGATGGTTGGGATTCTTGGAGAGTGTCCTGACCTCTGCTCCTGAGTTTACTCCTTAGTTGGCCTGAGCTGTCACACCTTTTTATTAGATGTCAAACCCCTAATTAATAATAGTAAATAAAAATCAAGGGCCACATTGTCCAAGAGAGCAAGTGCCTCAAGGGAAATTTGCATCTCTTAGAATAAAATATGTTTGTCAAAGCTGGGGGTGGGAGGGAGACCTTTGGATAGAGAATGTTAGAGCTAGAAGAGAACCTAGAACATGGAAAGTCAGAACTGAGAGGGCTCTTGGAGTAGAGAATGTTCGAGCTGGGAGTGGCTTTAGAATAGAGAGACAGATCCAGGAGGTTCCTCAGGGCAGAGAATGGCAGAATTCAAAGGAATTTAAGGATATGAGTGTCAGAGCTGAGAGGGAATTTAGAATATGGAAAGTCAGAATTGGGAGGGATCTAAGAACGCAGAATATCAGGGCCAGAAGGGCCCTTAAGACGGAGAATGTTAGCTCTTGGAGAGATAGATTATGAGAGCTGATAGGGACTTGGAGAACATCTTGTCCTGCCTCCTCATCCCACAGGCTGGAGCTATCTCCGGAGATGCCATAGGAAATCGATGATAGAGCCTGGTCTCCTGATCTCAAGCCAGTGTTTTAGCCACTCCTGCCCTATACTTGTGTGTGAATTGAGAAGATCTTCATTCAATCAATCAGCCTTGCGAGTGGAAAGTGTTGGTGAATTTTCCACCTCTTACTGGACTTAGAGCAGCCATAGACCTTCGAGATCTAACTTGAGGGGGATGACATATCCACAAATAAGTGTGATTATAAGGTAGAGTGTGATGACGAAGAACTCTAGGACAATTGGAGGAAAGAGAAAACGCACTTGGGGAGACTGGAGAAGGCTTCATGAGCAGAGGGACCTGAACTGGGACTTGAAGAAAGGGGTAGAAATGAGGAGGGAATATGTTCCAGGCAGAGGCCGCAGAGAAGATAGGGGGAGAGCCTCCTGCCATTCCAGATCTCTCTGCTTTGCTGCTCCTAACCTTGTTCTTCTGGGCAACTAAGTGGCTTAATAAGTGAGCTCAATGTGGAGTCAGGAATACTTGAGTTCAAATCTTTCTTAGTGCTTAGTAGCTGGGTGACCCTGGACCTCTTTCTCTCTCAGTTTTCTTATCTGTAAAATGGTGATAATAGCATTTACCTCCCATGGTTGCTGTGAAGATCCAATGAGTTAGCACTTGTAAAGTGTTTGGCAAACTTTCAAGCACTTTTGTAAGTGCTGGCTAGACTATCCTGCGGTTATTGTTCTTTGACGTCGCTGTGGCTCCTGGGCCGGGACCACAGCCCCTTCCGCGTCCCCCCCTCCATCAAGGCTAACTTTCTTCTATTCACGTACTTGACCCAAAGGATGACCAGTTCACCTCTACAATGAATTCTGGCCTTGAATCTCTTGCTGAAAGCCTTGTCTTCTTGCTGCTCATGCGTTGCCCAAAACCCCAACCCAAGGTTCTCTCTGCTATCCACCTTCCCTCCTCTCACTGGAGAATGACTTGCAGCTTTGCCCATCAGGTCACCTCCAAGTTCATATTCTGGAATCCCATCTGTGTCTCAGCCCCCACATTCTTCCTCGTTGTCTCTGTATCGCACTTCCCATAGTGGCTCTTCCAAAACTTCTGTCCTCTAGCCCTGTGCCCCACACCCTCATGTTCTTCCTTCCCTCTCACCAGAAGATCTCTCTGGGTTACTTTTTTAAACTCATGACCTAGCTAGCACCCCAGGCTTACATGGAGCAGATTCAGTCTCAGAAGGGAAGCCTCCCCCAACCAGATCCTATCTCTTTGGTTCATATTACCCTGACCCCAAATTGCCTCTGGGAAATTTCAGGATGTAGCTCAAACATAGTTTATCTCTTGGGCTCTACAGACATGGATACAAACTCCTGAGAGAATGCATACTTGGTTTCAAGATATCCCTTCTTTCACCCCCAGGATGTGCAGAAAAGCACATAAAGGATTCATGGTAGCCCATAAACAATCAAATTCTCCCCTCAGCCCAGCAAGTCCTGCCTTTCCCCAGGGCCCTTTATAGTCCCCCTAATTGTCAAGAGATTCTTTACCAGGTCAAATTGGACTAGATGGCCTCTGAGGTCCCTCCCAACTTTTGGATGCATACACACAGCTGCTCTAATCAATGCCTCTGGCAGTACTGGGAGTGAAAGGTGACCTTTCCCCAAGTCCCACACAACGTCTGGATTGTTGTAGCACCAGCCAGCAATCCCCAGAATTAATAGGAAGACGGAGGAGTGGGTTATATTTAGGCTGAGTACCTGGCAATTTTCCCCTCCTCAGATACACAAGGGCTTGGTTTCCTAGGTCACTGGTCCAAGTACCATCTATGTATACATACCAAGTGAATACCAAGTTAGATATGTCAGTCTCTATCCTAGAGCAGATGAAAGAGTTGGCAGAACACCTCTCTACTTTTGGGATTATCAGGGAGAAGGAAGTCTTCCTTACACAACTGAAAGAAGCACTACAGGAAGGAAAAAGAAAAAGGATTTGAAGAGGGACAGAAGAATCCTGACCTGTAAGGCCATTGGAGGATTGAAGAAAGTGACACGGTAAAGGAAAGAACGACAGATATTTGCAGCTCAGTACTAGGGGTGGGGCTCTTCTCGCAGAACCGAAGAACTAGACCCTCTTAGGAGGCAGTAGCTTCTTATACCCAAAAGAATAATGATGTGAATCCACGGGAACTTGGACAGAAAGAGGGATTATCCAAGGAGTTGGGGAAATAGGGGCATGGTGGAGTGTTCATGACGGATTTCAGCTCCCCAGGAATCTGCTCAGATTATCCATCTGTCCAAAACATAGGGGCTCTGATCAATTTTTGTTTTTTTTTCTTAATGAAAATTTGATTCTTTAATTAGGGAAGAATTAATTGTCAAAATAGAAATGATGAGGAACCTGGAAGGTGAGTGACCACTCTACCTGAGAATTCATAATAAAGAAGGAAAGTAAAGCCAGGCAGGTTGGGAGTTGTATTTTTTCTCCACAGCATAAGTGTCTAATGAGGAAATCGGTGGGAGGTAGCCTGGCAGAAGTCTTCTGGGTAGTGGCTGAGTTCTCTTGTAGTCTCAGAAGTGACTCGGAAAGGGTACCATAGGTAGTTCATAGGAGAGATGGGATTTGAACCCAGCTCTTTGAACTCCAGATCCAGAAGGCTTTTTATGCCAGATCACTCTGCTAGCTGTTGTCAGAAAGAGACAAACCCCGGGCTTAGAGCTGGAATCTTGTTTCTGCTGCTGTTAAGCAGTCTATGAATGTGTAGAGCTTTGGGCAAGTCATTTTTGCACCTCTGGGCCTCAGTGTCCCTCTCTGTAAAATGAGGGGAGTGGACTGGGTGATCCCTAAAGTCTCTTGTAGCTGTTCATCCCAGCATCCCTTGTGAGCTCCATGAGGGCAGAATCCATGTCTTATTTGGCTTTATATATCTCCCAGTGCCTACCACAATGCCCTGCACACAGTAGGTGTTGAGCAAGTGTTTGTTTAATTGAATTGCACCCTGCCAAGTGAGGCCTCTGGTTGTGATGTGGCCTAAGGCACTAGGCAACCTGTCACCTCAGATCACCATTCCCTGCTGGGGCAGGGCCTTGGAGACTCCTGGAGATGAACTGATTCTTGTAGAAAGATAATGACAAGGTGTAAGATAGCCAGCCCTACTCCCTTGCTCATTAGGGCCCTGGCAGAACAGCTGTGGGTTTAATGAGGCCAAGGCCAGAGTCAGATGCTAACTGAACATACATGTGAAGACGGGGGGAAATGAGGGTAAAGCTTTCTGGGAAACAGCAGGCCACAGCCTCATCTGCATCCTTATCTAGCCTATCCCACTGAAGACTCACATATCAAATGATCCCCTGGGATGTAGAGGGAACAGAAAAATCCTGGCCTGGGAAGCAGACCTTATATTTATAGGGCATTAGAAGTTAAGGAAGCTGCAATGCTACCCATGGCTCTTTGGAATGCTATTTGCCCAGCACTGTTGTAGGAGAAATTGTATTGGATTCGAAATCAGAGTACCTGGATTAGAGTTCCTGGCTTTGCCTCTACTTGTGTCATCCTTTCTGGGTCCCAGTTTCATCATCTGTAAAATAAAAGAGTGATCTCTAAGAGCCCTTTCTCCTATGATCTTCATAACCTTGTTGTGAGGGAGAAGCAAATTTGTTTCCTTAAATTCTACTGCCTGTTTTCTCTTACCCTGTTAACCAGAGTGAATAAACCAAATCTTATTTGGGGAGATGCAGTAGGTGGAGGCTGAGGCCATGCACACGCTTAGGGAGTGGCTAGCATGAGGTTACTCCATCTGGATCACATCTTATTCCAGCAAAATATCTAGTAGAGCAGGAAACAAGTAGGAATTTTCTCCCAAACGCTTTCATACCTCCAAGGCATTTGATTTCTTTGATTACAGTGCACAGTGTATCTCCTGCCCTCCACCTTAGTAGTGTTATAAAGTGGAAAAACACTTGTCTCCTCCTCTTCCCGTCCCTCCATGGCACCTCCCTCTCCCCCCCCCCCCCCCGCATCCCTTTCATTTAAAGGCCAAGCATTCCCAATTCCTTCATCTGATCCTCCTTGGAGGACATGAAATGGAGGACCTTCCCCATCCTGGTTGCTGTCTTCTGGCTACTCTCCAGTTCACCAGTGTCTTTCCTAAAACTGAACACAGGCTTGCCAATGCTGTCTGCCCAGAGTGGAGGGCAGTAGAGACCATTGCTTTCCTTCTCTTAGACATGATGCCTCTTTTAATTCATCCTTTATTAGCCCCTTAGCTTTTATAGCTGTCTCAGTTCTTCCTCATCTGGAAAATGAGGGGGCTGCTCTAGATGGTCTCCAAAGTCAGTTCTAGCTCTAGAATCCCGTGCTTCTGGATTAGGCTCTGTGCTCTCACCATGGCATATAGCTACTATTCTGAAGGTGGATGAGGAAGTGTGACAGAGGGGATTGAAAATTGTCCTTCCTCATTGGGCAGCATAGAACAGTTTTCAGACAGGAGGGACCTCAGGTTAGGCATTAGGAAAAGTTTCTCGTTTTGTAGAGTTACAATGTACACCATATTCTATTTCCAAGGGAAGGTGGGAAAACCCTTTCTTTGATGGTCTTAAAGGAAACATTTAATCCAGGAAACCTTTGTTCATTTTTAAGTGCTTGCTAAGGGCAGAGCATTATGCCGGAGGAATGATTAAGTTTAGCTAACATAGCCCTCGCCTTCAAGGGAGATTGATTTTCAGGGTGGTTTGGGGAAGTTGTAAGAAGTAGGGTAAAGGCCTAGGGCCCCTTGTAATTCAGATCTTAGATCAGACTGACAACTCGGAGTAGACTTGTTTGTGACCTTGTTATCTGGGCTGGGGGGAACCAAGGAGCCTAGATTCCTCCAGGGTGCCAAGCACAAAGGGGCTAAGAAGAAGTAGGAAGTTTGGGGTAGGAGTAGAGATTCTAGGACCAGGTCCGGAGGCCCCATGTATGAAGTAACATTTGAACTGAGCTTTGAAAGTAGTCTCAAAGAGAGGCAGGAATGGCTAGAGAGCTGGCCTCAGAGCCAAGAAGCCCTGGGCTCAAGTCCTGCTTCTGACACATCCTGGCTGTGTGACCTTGGCCAAGTCATCGAACCTTTCAGTACCCTGGGCAACTTTCTGTAACTGTGCTGTAGAGAGGGTATCAGTCTGCATTAGTAGAGGGAGTTTCCTCATCCAAGAATTTCCCATACCAATGAAATCTCAGGTCCATTTCTTAGCCTGCTTTCAAAAGGCAGAGGAAAGAAGAGACAGGAGAGACAGATAGCCTGTGCAAAGTCACAGAGATGGGAAATAGAGCATGAACAACAGTAAGATGTCCAGTTTAGCTGGACTCCAGAGTATGAAAAGAGGGGTAATATATAATCAGACTACAAAGGGAGACTGAAACCAGGGCTTTAAATACCAAACAGAGGAGTTTGTATTTGATCTTAAAGCAAATAGGGAGCCATTGCAGTTTATCGAGCAGGAGTATAAGATGGTCAAGACCTGTCGTTTTGCAATATCACTTTGGCAGCTGTGTGCAGGACGTATTGGAGAGGGAGAGACTTGAGGCAGGAAGAGTGATGAAGAAGCTATTTCAGTAATCTGGTGAGAGATGATAAGGATCTGAGGATGGTAGCTGTGTGATCAGGGAGAAGGGAATGGCTCCAAGAGCTGTTGTGGAACTGGAATTGACAAGACTTAGTAACTGCTGTGATATATGAAGTGATTCAGGGTTGAGAATGACTCTGAGGTGGCACACTTGGGTGATTAGAAGGATGGTAGTCCCCTCAACAGAATAAAGAGTCTAGAGGAGGGCTGGGTTTTGGGGAAAAGATACCAAGTTCAGATGTGGACATGTTGAGTTTGAGATGTTTATAAGACATCCAGTTGTAAATTCCACTAACCAGTTGGTGATGTTGGACTAGAGAGCAGGAAAGAGAGAGGATAGGTAGATCTGGTAGTCACTGAAATAGATATGATCATTAAATTCATGGGCACGGATAAGGTCACCAAGAGATTGCAGAGTCAAAAAGAGAAGAGGGCCTAGGACAGAGATTTCGAATATGTTCACACTTGAGGACAGGAATAACAAAGGAGACTGAGAAGGAGCAGTTGAGCAGGTAGGAGGAGAAGCAAGAGGGAGCAGTAGCACAAGAAAACCCAGAGAGGAGAGGGAGGGCAACAGTGTCAAATGTGGTAGATAGGTAGAGAAGAATGAGGCCTGGGAAAAGGCCATGATTTGGCAAATGAGAGATCCCTGGGAACTTTGGAAAGAGCATGAAGTTGAAAGCTGGGTTACAAGGAGTTGGGGAATGAGTGAGAGGCGAGGAAATAGAAGCAGTGAGAATAGACAGTTTGGCTGTGAAATGGAGAAAGATAGAAGAAGGTAGCTTGAAGGGATGGCAGAATCAAGTGAGGAGTTTTCAGGATGGATGGAGACCTGGGAATGTCTGTAGGCAGCAGGGAATAAGTTAGCAGATAGGGAAAGATTGAAGATGGTGGTGATGAGGGGCTGACAATAGGGGCAGTCTTCTGTAGAGAATGGGATCAAGGGAACAAGTAGAGGGATTGACCTTGGCAAGAAGGGCCACTTTTTCATCTAAGACCAAAATTAAGAAGGAACAAGTTGAGGATGATGTTAAGGAGTTTTGAGAAGTAGAGGAGCTAAAAAGAGGGAGCTCATGGCGAATGGCCACTATTTTCTCAATAAATTATGAAGCGAGGTCTTCTGCTGAGAGGGTTTGGGAAAGGGTGCTATAGAAGCTTGAGAAGAGAAGAGGTCTGAAACAGCCTCCTTGGAGACTGTGACAAAGAATTCATCAGGGAGTAGTAAAAAAACTGCTTGCTACATTGAGGGACCACTTGAAATTACATAACATAAATTTGTGGTAGAACCAGTCAGCAAGGTTGGGGGACTTCCTCCAGCACCACTGAGCAGTACATGAGCAGGAGCAGAGAGCTGACAAGTCATGAGGAATAATAGAAAAAAGGGTCAAAAGCTGAGGACAGCATAATATTGAATTGGTGATCTCTGGTGTCTACCATAAAGTGAAACTATAGCAAGAATGGTAGACCAGGAGGGATAAAGAAAGGGCTGGAAATCATGGTGAGGATGAAAAAGAGGTTTAGGAGAAATTGATGTGTAGGGAGAGAGAAAATGATAGGATGTACCAGTCAGGTACAGGAATTTCTGAATCTTTAATTGTGGAAATGGAACACTTGTGTGTGATGGTGATATCAACAGTGGAGCCTTCCTTGTGTGGGAGAGTAGAATGAAGAAATAAGCCATGGGAGTTGAGGAAACTGAGGAACTGGGAGCCTAGGTAGTAAGGAGCAGAACTGGAATTCAGACTTAGGTCTTCTGGCCCCAGATCTCTCTGTTGAACCACAGCAGTTTGCTTTACATCGCAGTGACTCAGTAAATTCTCCCTGCTAGTTAGTGAAATTAGAGTTGGTTGTAGTAAGGGAACTTTCTTGTCATCCTGAACACATTTCCCCTAGGGCATTCTTTGGGTAAGTTCCTAGAAGTTGAAATTAGGGTTGAAAGACCTGAATTCTAGTCCTAACTCTTCCCAGATTCAGCTTGGTGGCTTTGGCTGAGTCAAATTTGTCCTCTCCATAGCCTTCTTCCATCTCTAAAGCAAAGGGAGAATCCCCCTAAATAGGATGTCTTTCAAAAAGACAGGCATCTCATTGAATTAGATTTGCAGTCAGGGGACCTGGGTTCAAATCTCAGCTCTGCTCTTCAATCTGTGAATTCAAGCCAGTTATATCCCCTCTCTGGGTCTCTTTCTTCATCTAGAAAATGCTTTTAGTCATGGACTCCTTGGAACTGTCTGGGTCTTCTCCGAATTCTGTTTTTAAATGTACAAAATAAAATGCTAGGATTACAAAGGAAGCTAATTCTATTGAAATGTAGTTATCAGAATATTTTTTAAAAAACAACTTTACCATCCCCAGGTGAAGACCCCCTGGGCTAGATGATCTAAAGTCCCTTTCAACTCTGACATTCTATGAATCAGTGAGTCTTAGAATTAGGAAACCAGGATTTGAATGCTGTCTCTAATACTAGCTTTGTGACCCTGGGCAAGTCACATTGTCTCTCTGAGCCTCAGTTTCCTCATCTGTAAAATGTGGACAATAATACTTATAATATACCCCCCCCCCGCCAGAATTGTTGGGAAAGAACATGCTTTTGCCACTGTGGGTGATATTCTTATCAAGGCATTGAGGCTGGCAGTCTGCTACTAGAGGACAAACCACAAAACAATTCGTATCATGAATTCCAAACAGGAAGGACCTTAAAGGTCATCCAGGCAAAATTCCTCTCATTTTTCCAAATGAAGAGACTGAGGATCAGTGACCTGCTTAAGGTCACACAGGTAAATGGCAGAACCAGGACTGGACCCCAGGATCTTGAACTCCATATCCAGTCCTCTTGCTACCATACTTCCTTGCCTCTTTAAAAGCTCAAGACCTTGGAGATTTGCAAGGCTCTGGGGCTCTAATCTCCATGTAATAGAGCTCAAGGTCCTTCTGGCAGCTTAGAAAAGGTGGTTTTCAGAAAACGAGGTGGAAAGCTCACTCTGCACAGCAGAGAATGAACCTCAGGAGCATCTGGCAGCTAGAAGGGGTAAAAACTGAAAATACAAATCCTTCCAACAATTTATGGTTGTTGAATCATGGATTATCAAAGAGAAAAACATTCCTTTAAGTAGTCACACACACACATACACACAATGACATGCACATACATACTCTGTGCACTTAAAATGGAATTTGATTCATAAAAAATCACAAAATGTCAGAGTTGGAAGGGCCTCTACTATTGGAACTAGAATATTGGATGATAGCATTGGAAGGGCTCCTCAAGACCAAACCACCCTCTCATCCGATAAGCTGGATGACCACTTTTTGGGGGTGTTCAAGGTGGGATTCCTGTTTGGATAAGGTCCCTTCAACCTCTGAGATTCTGGGATTCTCTGTGATCTACAAAGAGAAACCAAAACCAGGAGGCAGACTGGACAGCATTTGCTCAAGGTCACACAGCCACTTGGGTGCAGAGCTGGACCTTAAGCCCTGATTTCTGACTTCTAACCCAGTATTCTTTCTACAACACACTACTTGTATATGACTTGGTACCACCTGAGTGATCTTGGACAAGTCAGGTCCTCTTCTAGGGGCCTCCGTCCTCCCTCCCCCTATAAAATAAGGGGAACACACTAGGTGAGCCAAGGCTGTGGTCTCTTAGAGCTCTAAAATGCTGTGATCCTGTTGTAGGCGCAAAGCAAGGTTCACCGGGATCCTGAAATGCGCTTCTACTGGGGACTGTCTGTTGGCTCTCCTTTTCTCCTGCTCACCCTGAGGTGCTGGGCCTGACTTGGGGTCTCCCTCCTCCCCCATCCTTTTCCCCTTCCTCATCTTCCTCCCCCTTCCCCTCATCTTCCTCTTCCTCCCCTTCCTCCTCATCTTTCTCCTGCCCCCCTCTCCCTCATTTTCCTCCCCCACCCGGACCCCTTTTCCCTCTCTTACCTCGCCCTTGGCAACATTCCCTACTGCTGTTGCCCAGGGACCTCCCCAGCACGTGCCCAGGGCCCCTCAGCCGCTGCCAGGGCCTGGGCTGAGAGCCCCACCCACTCGGGGCCGAGGGGACTGATCTCTGCCTCTGCTGCCCCCACAGGCAGGTCGGGGTTTTTCCTTTCTTTTCTTTTCTTATCTTCTTTCAACTAGATTAACCAGAAGTAAGTTTCAGGCTCTCTGGGGCTGAGGAAGCAGCGCGGAACCGGCCACGACCACAGGTTTCTGCCGCTCGGCCTGGCCCAGGTATTTTTTCTTCCTAATAATTGGAGCTCACCTTTCTCTAGTACTTAAGGTTTACAAAGCATTTTCTCCCCAATGCCCCGGGAAGGGCAGCGGTGCAGTGGGCAGTTGCGCTAGCCGACTAGGCAGGAGGATGAGCTTCACATTCCCCCTCAAACTGTCCTCGCTGTGAGATCAGAAGCCATTTGTTACACTGCGCCCAGCTCCAGTTTCCTCATCTGCAAAGTCAGGTTCCTAGCTTTTTCCCCTAAAATGGTGATCAAATATGTGGCCCTTTTCTCACAGTATTGTTAGAAGAATCGAATGAGATAATGTCTGGAAAGCACTTTCCAAGTTTACATGTTATTAAGATGAAATCTAACATTAACATTGTGATGCTATTACAATATTACAAATATCACCCCCAGTTTCTAGAGGGGAAGACTGAAGCTCATATAGGGGAAGGGACTTGGCCAGGGTCACACACCTGGTGTTAAGAGCTTGGCTATGAATCCAGATCTCTACATTTCAGCCCCGTGCTCTGTCCATGCCACCGTCAATGGGTAATATTTTGGCCATTTTACAGATAAGGAAACAGGCCTAGAAAACTGACATGACTCATCTAAGGCAAATCAGCTGAGAAATAGTAAAGCCAGGACTTGGACCCCAGTTCATCTGGCCTCAGGGCTCTCTCTCCACTGTAGCCCTCTGCCTTCCAGCCCACCCTTAACCACAAGCTGCCAGAATACAGGTCCACCTTGGACAAGGGGCAGGGATTGCTAGCCCAACTGAGCATTTCATTGCTTAGCTCACCATCTTCCTGATGAGGAGCCACTCTCCCCAGCTAAAAACTTAATATCTGGTTTGTTTCTCACTATTACACTTAGGCTAGTCCAGCGTATACTGGAGCTGTCCACTGTTTGTAGCTGTTTCACTGACTAGACAGGGAGCTCTAGGAGTCAGGGGGCGCCTCACGCCCAGCGGGGCACACAGTAGGTGCTTAATTAGTGTTTGTTGATTGAATGATTAACTCCATACCTATGTCTGAGATAATGTTATTTTAATGCCATTCCTGGCTTGATTTACCATGATTAACCAAGCAATTTAGAGCACCTCTTCCAAAAGTGCTAATCACTTTCAGCTCAAAATAGATAAAGACTCTGTTACTACTTTCCAAAATGCTCATGGCTCAGGAGAAATCTAAAGCAGGCCCTAAGCTGCTACACTGGGATGGTATTTACAGGCAACTTCTGAGCTTCCTCCCATTTCCTATCTAGCCTAGCATGGTGCTTTGCACAGAGTAGGCACTTCATAAAGCAGCGTAGCATATCAGATGGAACGCTTTGAGCCTTGCCCCACATATGTATTGGCTATGTGACGCTGAGGGCTTGAGGCACCTGAGGCAGCATGCCTACCTAGCTGCACTGTCTGGCCTTGTTGTCATAGGCTCCAGTGCAGCACACAGCTTTCCTAGAGTGTTCAAAGTGGAATGAGGACAGCAACCTCAGTTCTAACTCTTTCCAAGATCCTAGGACACAAGAACCTTCTTCTAGGGCAGAGGTTCTCAACCTGTGGGTCATGACCCCTTTGGGGGTTAAATGATCCTTTCACAGGGGTCACAGGGGTTGCCTAAGACCATTGGAAAACACATATTTCTGATGGTCTTAGGAACCGAGACACGGCTCCTCCATCTGTCTCTAGGTGGGTCCTCCTACATGCAGATACACCCACATAGAGTATTAAAGGGTCGCGGCATTAGGAAGGTTGAGAACCACTGCTCTAGGGACTCTTCCCCTGCTGACTTCCACACTAGCCACTCCCGTCCCTCCCCACACTTGCACTGACTCACAGTTTGCACAAATGTGATGAGCTAACTACCTAATCTCTCTCTCCCCAGCTCCCATTGCAAATCATGCCAAGTCCTATTCTCCATACACTTCAGACCTCTCTTAACATACCCTGTCACTAACACCCAAGGGCTTTTCCCTCCATAGATTACTTCATGGCATTATGAGACCCACACTGACTCTTTGTAGTCACAGAAAAAATGTATAGCTGTGGCCAACTGTGAGCCCTTGGAGCACAACTGCCAATCCCTTCAGAGTCTGTCAGTGTGTGACCATGGGCAGGTCCTTACCCCTCCCTGAGTCTCAGCTTTCTTGTCTCTAAAAGGAGGGAGCTAGATTTGGAGATCTCCAAGATCTCTTCTGGCCTTAAGTCTTGTATTACCCATAAGTTAGGCAGAACAGAAATGACCAGGTTCAGAGACTGATGAAGATGGGGCTAAATTGCCTGATTCAGGAGAATAAATGAGTAATTTCGGTAAACTGTTTATAAAAGCTAAACATTCTTTGGACAAATTGAAACCCCTACTTGTGTACTTGGGTGGGGGGCACTTAAATGAATAAGCTATAGGCCCTGTCCTTTAGAAATTTCTAGTCTAGCAGGGGAGATGATGCCACATGGGTGATATGGATGGAGAGAAATTGCTTCCATTTGGGGTAACCTGAGAAGCCTGCATGAGGGAGGTAGCATTTGAATTGGGCTTGTAAGAGTGGGTAGGATTTCTGAGAGGTAGATATGAACTACAGGGAGGGCATTTCAGAAAAAGGGTATAGTATGAGAAAAGACCCAGAGGTGAAGAACCATGAGCTGTATTTAGGGAACAGCAAATAGTAATGTCTGGTTGAAAAAGAATAGTGGGGAGGTAAAACTAGAATGTTGGGAGACCTTGCCATGCCAAACCACAGCCTGGACTGCTTAGACTGCTATTAACCTTTTTCTGTCTAGTTCCAAAAGGCAGAGTTATAGTCAGTGGGTGGCAGTTACAAGGATGCTGATTTCAGCTCAGTATGAGGAACTTTTGAAATACCTGAATTATAAAGACAACGTCCTTCCTTGGGCTGTAGTAAGATCCCATCCCTGGAGGTATGAAGGCAGAGGGAAGCTGAATGGCCAGCTCTCAGGGATGCCACAGAGGGGAGGATACTGGACTATATGCCCAACCTCTAAGGCAGTGGTTCTCAACCTTCCTAATGCCGCGACCCTTTAATACTCGTATGTGGACGTATCTGCATGTGGGCGGACCCACCTGGAGATGGATAGAGGAGCGGTGTCTTGGTTCCCAAAACCATCAGAAATATGTGTTTTCCAATGGTTTTAGGCAATCCCGTTCGACCCCCAAAGGGGTTGCAACCCACAGGTTGAGAACTGCTTCTCTAAGGTCTTTTAGAACTCTCAGGTCTGAAAATTTTGTGAATAAGAGAGATGGGTAGGAAAGACAAGAAGATAGCCAGGAAACTGGCGTTTAAATTGTGCCCCTAAAAGTGAGAAATATAAAGGTTACAAAGGACCCCAGAAAGATTCATCCAAAATGAGGCTAAAAAAGCCAGTCTAAGTATTGATTATGGCCTTATAAAAACTGCCAGTTCATGAAGTTGTAGAGATCAGAATGGGGCCCAATAGATCATTACTCATCGTTCCTGTTTTGTTAAAGTATATATAATATTTTCTAAATAGCTTGGTTTTATTAATTTATTTGGGGTCCAATCCTGTAGTCTGTTTATATATATACCTTTTAGCTCTAGAGCCTTGCCTTCTACTTCCCAGGCAGTATGGCCTGCCCCATAGGAGGGAAACATAGGAGGAAGATAGACCTGGGGGCCAGCAGCTGACAAGAGGGAAAATATGGAGTAGGCAGCCTGATCCTTTGCCTTCACTGAACAAGTCTCTTGTGCCTACATGGGATTCATTATCTAACATTTTATTAATGTGGGGCAGGAAATGCATTTTGCAAGTGTATTCTATCAGTTATGAGCTGACGATGACATTACTGGTTTTGGCATTAACAACGTAATGATTAATTGTGCTCGTGAAATCAGTGATGTTAGCTTGAAGGTACCTAGCTCAGCACTCTCTGTCACTGGAATTCAGGAGGTGTGGATTAACCGAGTGGCTTTTCTGTAGGACAGATTTTTTTGTATAGGGTTTCACATTAATTTAGCTCAATTCAGCAAACATTTTAAAACAAATATCCCAGTGCCTCTACTGTGCACTGAGATACTAAGACTAAAAAAAATTCCTGGCCCTCAAGGCAGTGATGAAGAGTGGGAGAAGATGGACAACATGTACACACATAAGTATGATACAAAACAGAATATTGATGAAGCAAAGAGATCCAACCAGAATTCTCTCAAGTATCAAAAAAGCTTCTTGGAGGATTACAGCAGGCAGAGAGAGATGAGGAGAGGTCTGTTCCTGTAATGGGGGCTGGCCTGTTTCAGTAAGTATACAGAAGCAGGAGAGGGCAAGAGAAGTTCAGGGAACAGCTGGTAGATAAAACTGGCTGGAAGGGAGAGAGTATTAAGGAAGAGCAATGTGAAATAAGACTGGAAAGGTAGGTTGGAGCCCAATGGTAGAGATTCTGATATATTCCAGCGGCTATTTGTGTTGGGTATAAAACATGAAAAAAATCCATACCCTTCAGAAGCTAACATTTAAGTCAATTTGAAGTTTATCTCACTTGTCCTTGGAAGGTAGATAGGAGTGGATACAGTTGTCCGTATTTCACAGATGGAGAAACTGAGGCCCTGAGAGATCCTGTCTCCTGACTCAAAGGAGTATTTTAGGTGAGGTAGAATCAGTCACGCTTATTTTCCCTGGGCTCCAGTGAGGAGAAGGCAGTCTTGCTCTTTCAGGTGACATAGCTCTGGTTTCATAACTTGCCTATGAAGAGGTGTCAGACTTCTTCTCCAGGCCTCAGGAGTAGGCATCCTGGGTGGCTGTAATGTCAGCCATGGAAGAGCCCACATTAGAATTCCCAGGCTGGTAGCCACCCCTCAGCTAGAGCTCATTCTGCCATCATGTGGTATAGTCTGAAGAGCCCTGGATTTAGAACCAGCAAACCTGGGTTCAAGCCCAAACTTCCTGGCTTTGTGTAGCACTAGGAAAGTCACTTCACCTCATTTTTCTCATCTGTAAAATGGAGATAATAGTATCTTTCAATGTGTCTGTTCAAGAAAGGTTAGACAGAGGGAGCTATGTACCAACTCATATTCTAAGCACTGAGTGATTCACCCAGCTGTAGATGGCATATCCCCTGAGCACATAAAGCTTAAAAGCTAGGCACATATTGAATTAAATAATCATTTATTAAGTTCCTACTATGTGTCAGCTAGAAGGCAAAGTAGATAAAGCACCGGGCTTGGAGTCAAGGTCGAAATTCAAATGCAGCCTCAGATACTTATTAGCTGTGTGACCCTGGGCAAGTCACTTAACCTCTATCTACCTCAGTTTCTTCATCTGTAAAATGGAGATGATGATAGCACCTACCTCTCCCAAGGTTGTTGTGAGGATCAAATGAGATGATAATTGTAAAGCCCTTAGCACAGTGTTTGTAAGGACCACATAAATGTTATCTGTTTTATTACTACTACTACTATTACTGTTGTTGTTGTTACAGTATCTGCAGGCACTGTGCATGGATAGAGATACAGAGACAAAAGCGAGAATAGGCTCTGCCCTCAGAGAGCTTGCATTTGACTTAGAGAGAGGAACAACATGGATAAAGATAATTCAATGAAAACTATATCCAAGTAAACAATGCTAGCTAACATTGTATGGTACTTTGTTAAGTGCTTTACATATATTATTTTCATTTGATCCTTAGAACAAATCCAAGCTAGGTGCTTTCATTATCCCCACTTTACAGATGGGGAAACCATGGCAGACAGGTTCAATGATCTACTTAGAGACGCTTATCTCCTCAGTGTTTGAGTCATGCTTCCATTTCAGATCTTCCTGACTCCAAAGCTCAGCACTCTGCCCTCCATACCAAGCTGCCACTAATACTTTCTGAGAGCACTCTAACAGCTAGAGCAGTGGTTCTCAACCTTCCTAATGCCATGACGCTTTAATACAGTTCCTCATGTTGTGGTGACCCCCAACCATAAAATTATTTTCATTGCTACTTCATAATTGTAATTTTGCTACTGTTTTGAATCTATCTGATATGCAGGATGTATTTTCATTGTTACAAATTGAACATAACCCACTTGAGAACCACTGAGCTAGAGGTTCTAGAAAAAGCCTTTTAGAAGGGGCCAGTAGCTAAGGATTCCAAGAGGTAGAAATGAGAAGGAAATGAATGCTAGGCAGAGGAAAACAAGCCTGCACAAAGTCATGGAAGTCAGATAGGATGGCATATGGAGAGCACAGTAAATAGTCCAGTTTGGCCAAAATGAAGGGGAGTAACATTAAATCGGTCTGGGAAAATGAGCTGGAGGAAGATAAGGGCTCTATATGCCAACTAGGGAGTTCATATTTTGTTTTGAGGCAGTGAGGACCACTGACACTTTTTGAGCCGGGGAATGGTATCTGTATGATGTCCTGGAAAAGGGGGAGATCCATTAGGAAGAGATTGCAATAGTTCCGGTGAATGATGGTAAAAGCCTCAGTTAGGAGGGGCGGCCATGTGAACATAAATCACTCAAGTTCAATGTGATGTGTGGTAAATGTATAGGAGGATAAGGCTCGATAGGCATTGAGAAAAGTGAGTTCCTTGGCACTGGAAGTGTTCAAACGGAAGTTGGATTTCTGCTTCTTGGGGGTCATAGGTTCATAGACTTGCAGATTTAGGACTAGACTCATAGATGACCCTTAGACGTCTTCTAGTACAACCCCTCTCATTTTAGAGATGGGGAAACTGAGTCCCAGAGAAGCTAAATGACTTGCACAAGGTCACACAGAATGTAAGTGGAGATTCCCATTTCAGGCAGGGTTTGGACTAAATGCCTCCAATGTCCCTTCCAGCTCTGAAATTCTGTGATTTTGTGAGTCTCTATTCAGAAGCCAATTTCTGAGTTGGGGAGAAGGCCAAGCATATTTCCAACAAGGTGAACATATTTCGGAGAGAAATGCCTTTTGTGGCCAGGATAAGATATGTAACTCAGAAAGGGCATTATCGCACTCTTTCCCCTGTTACAGTGATGCTTCAGTGTGGCCCAGAGGCTTCACATTTTACTTCAGTTGTCTTCTTCTGTGACTTATTTCAGAGAATATCTGACTGTATATAGTCACCATCAGTGGAGGTGAAGTTGACCCTGCTGGTGCTGTCCTCCAGGCCAACTTCCCGCTACTCGCAGTCTCAAACTGACTGACTAGCTCAGACCACACCATTCAGACTGCACTTTCACCAATAGGGGACCCTTTGTTTTCTGAAGTGGGACATTCTTCCTTGTTTGCCTTCTCCTAGCAGAAGAAGAGGGCAAGAAGGAGTCCAAGCCTCTAGATCATCTTCTCTAGAGATCACCAGGCCTCTCCTGCCTGTGGAATGATTGATTACATAGATGAAAGGTAGCAGTTTCCTTCTGTTATAACTCCTGAGAGTATATATTGCCTCTTTGAAGAGGAAAAAGGAGAAATTTAGTCCATATATACTATTCTTTCTAGTTATCAGTTAAATATTTGTTCAGCTTCTAGTATGCACAAAACACTGGGAGCTGGGGGCATGATCCAAGGTAAAGTCTAGTATGTTCAGTTGCTGCCATCAGGGAGCTTACTAAGGTTTAGTTGGTAAGCATTCTATCTGTGCTGTTCCCCAGCTCCACTGATAAAAACGTTGAGGAGGATGAGACCAAAGCTAGATCCCTGGTGCTCTTATTTGATGTATTATGAAGTCATGTGAGATTTTAATGATTACTGTTTCCCTTTCTAAATGTTCACTATCCCTCTGATGTCTTTAGATTTTTACCCCTAGGAATTAAAGCCAAGCCTATAGTTGCTGATTCTACTCTTTCTGGTTTTGAAAAAATGTAGGCATTCCCTTGTTCTCAATACTCTATCGAAGATCACCAGATCTTAGGTTCAGAGCCTATCATTCTCCAATCCTAAACCCTGATCCAGAAATCCCAATTCCGTTGGGATCATAAATACATTTGATTTATTATTATTCATAGTCTTTCCATGCCTTAGTTTCTCCCTTTGGCCAGTGAAATGCAAGCCACATTCCCATCTTAGAACCAGAATCACAGATTTCAATACATGATCTGAAGTCCTCATTTCAATCTGTATTTTTATGTCCTTCATTTACCCAGTGACTAGAGGCCTTGCAGTATTATGGAAAGAATACTGAATTTTGAGTCAGAAATTCTAGGTTCAAATTTGGGCTCTATTGCTTAATATCTGTGTGACCTTTTCATGATGAATTTCTCTGTACCTCAGTTGTTTAATTTGTTCAGGTCAGAGAAGATGATCTTTGAGGTGTCTTCTGTCTTTGAATCCTATTATCTATGACCTCTCTAGGTTAGAAAAGGAATAGGGAAGGTTCAGGAGCAAAGGGGAGATGCTACATAGGATATAAAGATCACCTAATCCAATCTCTGCCTTCTGTAGGGGAGGAAGGAGGCCCAAAAAGAGGGACTGTCCCAAGGTTGACAGAGTAAATGAGCAATTCCTACACAAGACCCGATGAGTAGTTTCCTATCACTGAAGGGGGTTCCTCAGCCTTAAGCTTCTTTGCCCCATGGTTCTGCAGAAGTCACTTTGATTTTCCTTCAGACTTTGTATAGTACTTGGTTTGAACCTCTCTAATCTATCATGTAATGTTAAAGTTGTATGTATTTGTTCTTATCCCACACTAGACGGTTAGGGCAGGAAGCATGTGTTATCTAAGGACACTGCACACAGTAAATACTTAACTGATTCGATTCTCTAAATCCCAGCTGCCTGACTGTGAGATCTGTGCTGCTCTGAGGGAAGGCTTATAGATAGGGTGCCTCTGGCTGGCTGGGCAGAGCAGGATAGGATCTTAGGCCTGGCCCCCACCTGTTTTCCAGGAACAGGGGGCACTTATAAAGGACTTGGCACAGATGCCAAGTGGTGAATCTGGCAGGTCTCCTTATCCTTCCCCTTCCTCCCCGCCAGTCCCTGTGACATTGTACAGTGGGAAGAGTACTGGATTGGATTCAGAGATCCCAAATCCTACCATGGTCACAAAGTATATATCCTTGGGCTCACCCCTTAGCCTCTCTCGAACTCAATTCTGCACCTGCAAAATGATGTTTTGGGAGTAAATTAATCTATAAAATGGGGATAATACTTAGATCATCTACTTCCACAAAATTGTTGGATTGTTGAGAAGAAAATGCTTTGTAAGCTTTAAGACACTAAATTAATGGGAATCATTACTACTGCCACCTTCTTGCCTTGCTTAGTCATTCATTTCCTGTTTCTCCCTATGTCTTATGGTCCTTCTCACACTGCAGGCCAGCTCTGAGTCATCTTGTCATCTGCTTTATTCCCTCCCACATCCTTCCACCAGTCTCCATGACCCACTCCGGTTGAGTGTCATGGTCAGAGACATCAGGCAGCAGAGTCTAGCTCCTTCCACAGGTGCAGCTGCCTGTGGCCTGTGGAGTATAAGGAAGCTCTTCTTGCCTTGAGATCTCACTAAGGCTGGAGCTATCTGGCAAGTCCAGAGGCTGATGTGACCATCTCGAAGTGGGTTTGCGAAGGACACAGATAGGATTCCCAACAAAGACGCTAAGAAGCAAAGGAGTTTCTACCCTCCACTTTCATTCTTAGCATTTTGGTTCTGCAAATATCTATGCATCTCCTCAGATTGCCTTGGGTTTTCTTCTCTGTCCCTCTGTCCCATTCTGCTCCTCCTCCTGACTTCATTATTGCTTTCTTTGAAAAATTAACATATGATCCTTATATCAGAGATTGTTTCATGATACAAAGGACCTAGGTATGTGGCAGAGTCCTTTTTAACTCTACTGGCTTGTAGGCCTGCCCCTGCCCCCTAAAAAACTGGAGCAATCCAGGAATGAAGCCTTCCCTATTCTAAGACCCATTTGTAAACATACAGTTCACAGTATTAAAAAAGAAAGTTTTACTGAGAAGAGGAAAACAAAACAGACAGCCCCCACAATGCCCGTAGCTCCTCAGAAACCAAGTCCCAAATATCCTAAGCTTTACCAAAGACACCACCAAGAGTGTGATCTCATCTCCCTGCTCTGTGGTGGTTTAAAGGAGTCGGTCTCTCTCTCTCCCTCTACCTCTCTCTCCCTCTCTCTGTCTCTGTCTCTCTCTCTCTCTGTCTCTCTGTCTCTATCTCTGTCTGTCTGTCTCTCTCTGTCTCTCTCTCCCTCCCTCTCTCCCTTTCTCCCTCTTTCCCTCTCCCTCTCTCCCTTTCCTTCTGCCTTTCTCTCCCTCTCTCTCCGTCTGTCTCCGTCTCCCCCATCTTTCAGCTCTGTCACATTTCCAGCTACATCCACAACCATATAGACCTTGTAACATACTTCATTTCCTCCAATTACCAAAGTGGAAGAGGGAAAATATTCCAGCCTCCCATTGCATTTATAATAGTCTTAAAAAATACTATCACCCAGTGTTCAATTAACCTATGAACATAAATGACTTAGGGAAAGACTCCCCTATTTGACAATCACTGCTGGGGAAACTGGAAAGCAGCTTAGCAAAAATGTATCTTATACTATATATCATAATGAATTCCAAATGGATATGTAATCTAAATATAAAAGTCTCATAAAAAAAACAATTACCAGGGAAAAGAAGCAGGTGTCTTTCCCAACTATGGCTAGGAGGAGAATTCTTAAGCAAATAAGAGATAGTAGTGATCCTAACAGAAGAAAGGGACAATTTCAACCACAGAAAGTTAAAAAGCTTTTGTATGTGCAAAACAATTGCAGGTAGCATGAGAAGGAAAATTGTCAGTTGAGGAAAAATCTTTGCATCGAATATCACTGGAAAAGTCTGATATGTAAGATATACATATAAATTAGCCAAAGGTCATTCCCCAGTAGGTAAAGTAGTCAGAGGATATGAAATTTTCAAAAGAATTATAAATTTAAAACAGCCACATTAAAGATTGTTCAGAATCACTTATAAAATAAAAGCAAATTAAAACAACTCTGAAGTTTCACCTCACACTCAGCAAATTGGCAAAGATGACAGACTGATACAAACAATGTTGGCTGGGCTGTGGAAAGACAGGTCCAGTAAATCGTCATTCATTGGTGGAGCTATGAATTGGTCTACAGATTCTGGAAAATCATATGCAAGTTACCAAGTCCTGTTCATTCTATCATATAGCCATTTTTTTCTCTTCATCCTTATTCCTCTCTGCCTTGACTGTTCTAGTTTCTCCACACAAGTCTTCCCACTTCACTCTCTCCCATTTCTAATCTGTCGTTTATGCTACTGCCAAAAGAAGCTTTCTTAAGCATAGCGTCAGAACCCTTCAGTGGCTCCCCATTTCCTCTCAAGTAAAGTATACCCTCCTTAACTTGTTACAGACTGTCTGTGGGCTGATACCACCCTGCCTTTCTAACCTTCTTTGATATTATTCCCTTCCATACACTCTACTCTTTAGTAAAAATCTGGACTATGCTCTGCCCATCCCAGCACCAACATTCTGTGAATTCTCACAACTCTTTCCCTTTGCTCATACTGTTCTCTATGTTTGGAATACCTTCTCTTCACTCCCTGAATTCCTGTCTATCCTCTCAAATCTAACTCAGACTCCATTCTTTCCAGGAAGCCACCTTTGATTTCTCCCCTCACCCCAATCCCATCATTCTACCTGACATATAGGACCTTGCTTTGCACCTCTCTGCTGCATTTATCACGCATTGTATATTCTAGTTATCTGTGTTTGTATGTTACACCTTCCCTCCTACACTATTAGATCCATGGGGGCAAGAACCATGTATCTCCTCCATATGTAACAGTACTCTAAACACAGTAGGTAGTTAACAAATCTTTGTTGAGGTTAAGTTCATTTAATTGAGCCTCTGACCATCTGAATTGATAAGGGTTGAACAAGCACATGTAAGGCCCTCTATTTCATCCCCACAGTCCTTTTGAGCTGATTAATTCTCCCTCAGGAAAGACCTCAAACCAATGAAGTTAAAACACTATCCTGGATCCTGCTTTCCCCTCACTTCCTGATTGGGAATGTAGTGAACTGGGAAGTTTGTTTCCCCAGCAAAGCCCTGACCATTAGAAACCATGGCTAAGAAATTCCTTTTCTCTAGAGATCCATCAGAGCTTGGGATTGTCATTGATTAGGGCATAGTGTCTCCCCAGGATTAAGCTTTGCAGAATTAGATTCAGAGAGACAAGTTGAAGGATAGTACAATATTGTGGAAAGGCCAATGGACTGGACCTTTTGGGTCTAGGCTCTACCACCAGCTCAGTGTGTGACCTTGCATGAGTCCCTTCCCCTATCTGAATCTGCATTTGATAGAGAGAATAGCACCTTCTCTACCTCTCTTACAGGGGCTGTGAGGGAGGCAGAGAGAAGCATTTTGTCAACTGTAACATGATAGAGAAGTTTGAGCCCTAGCTCAAGCTTGGGTAGGTTGCATCAGGCCCTGGAGTGTGTGAGGGAAGGGCGTTGAATCGCCAGCTTGATTTGATGTATCCACTATGGTATAGGAATCTGAAAGCACAGTGATAATGAGGCCCAATCTGGAGGACAGCTGAATTCCAGATTTTATATAGAACCTTTTGTTTTCTTTTCAGCTTTGTGAGCTTCTTGAAGACAATTTGAATGACTTTAATTACTTGTTTGGAAACATGCAGGTTGGACAGAAGCAGCAGGGTATGGATTGAAACAATAAAAGGTTAAATTGATGGATGACCAACAAGATAAGGAATCTGCCTCAGAGGACGGAGGAACCAGGCTGATTAATGGGATGAAAGAAAATGGTAAGGGAACCTTATAAACCACCCATTGCCATCACTCTCCAGACAAATTTTTTCCACTTCTCACCTTTTAATTCTCATGGGGTTTTTTTTGTCATCATGCAATGCTGCAGAGCTGAGAGAGGGGATAGGTCAATCCTGCTAATTGGACTAGAAGGCCAAGATGTCACTGACTAGAGGCAGCATGGCTTTGTGGAAGGATTGTGAGAACTGGATTTGAATCCCAGCTTTGGTGTTTATTGGTGGTGTGACCGTAGGCAAGTCATCACTTCTCTCTTTGAGCTTAAGTTTACACAGCTGAAAAATGGAGATAATAATCCTTGCACTAATATACTTTGTAAGCTTTCAAAAGCTATGTAAATGTGAGTAGTTGTTAGGCTGATGGTGTCAACCCTGCCATGTAACTTCTTTTTTTTGAAATTCACGGAGCTTCTAGGTATATCTTGGTAGTACAGAGCTCTTGATTAAGGTTTTCCCGAGAAGAGAGATATGAGTAAATTTACATTTAATTTACAGATAATCCCACGACTCGTACTCTTTTCTTAGGTAACTTTAAAATAAAGGTTTATTATGGTTCCACTACAGGGTATTTATTGGTCCCAGATGATGATAGTACCTTCTCACACACTTTCATTGATCCAAATCACTCTTTTACTTACTATCTGTGTTGATCTTAGGCAAATTATTTGCCTAAATAGATTAGATGTGCTCTAAAGTCCCTTCTGACTTAAAAACAAGTCACTTTTGTGGTTGTCTGATCTCTTATGTGCTGCTTCCCAACCTCTTTGTGCATCCCTAGTTTCTTGGAGAAGCAGAGGATATGTGACCAACTGCTGAGCCTCCTCATTAAGCTTCTTATTGACATAATTTGCCCACCCTATCTGTAGGGTTCAGCTCAATTTTCTTTTATTCACTGTCCTGTGGTCCTTAGAAGTTGCATCTCAGAAGATATAGAGAAAGGTGTGCCATAAGGGGAAGTAACACATATTTGGATTAGCCCCATCAATTCTGGCCACTTCTGGCACGTGATCCATGCAAGCAGTCTGATTCAGTAATTGGAGGGGGAGGTAAGAGGAGAATTTGTAATGTAGCAGAAGATCTCCTGATGGTCCTGCCCTTTGCCAATTTACTCTAGTCAAGAAGAATTGATAGCCATGCTGTCAGTGGGACTAATTTTTCCTTGAGAATTTGATATAGTTGCTGAGAAATGTGTTTTGGCCAGCAAAGCAAGTTTGTTGTGTTGGTTTTGTTTGTAAAACAAACCAATATGTTGACCATGTCTCATAGGACATACCTCATTACACACCTATAATCCACCACCTACCTCATTGTTAAGAGGAGGGAGCTTTGTTTCATCAGCACTCTAGAGTCAAAAATTAATCATTGCTTTGATATGTGTTTTGATATTTTTAGTGTCATTTTCCTTTACATTCTTGAGACAATATTATGATGTTATGAGTATCATTCTCTTAGTTCTTATTTTACTCTGCATCAGTTCAGATAAGTCTTCTCAAGTTTCTCCAAGTTCTTCATAGTTATTGTTTCTTACAGTACAATAATCTTCTGTTACAGTCATATACCACAATTTGTTCAGCAGTTTCCCAATTAATGGGCACCCATTTTGCTTCCAGTCTTTTTGCTATTACAGAAAGTGCTGCTATAGATCTTTTCATCTATATGAAACATTTCCCCCTGTCTTTAATTCCCCTAGGCTCTAAGAGGCTGGTTTTGTTTTCTCTTTTGCAGAAGAAAGACCCAAATAGGTTTAGTGATTTGCCCAAGGTCACACAAGTCAAGTCTCTTGACTCCCAATTCACTAGTCTACTTACTCTACCTACCGAATTGTCTAGGTATGATTATAATTCAAAGATACATAGACCTATATGGACTTTAGAAGCCATCTAGTCCTACCTCCTTGTTTTACAGATGAGGGATCTAAGGCCTAGAAGAGGTCAAGATCATAGCCAGTAAGTGGCAAATCACCCTTCTCACTCTATTCACCTTTCATTACCAGGGATATCCTCTTACCTCCTCTCAATTTATTCAAATCTTCCATAACCTTCAGGGACTATTTCAGGTCCTCCGGTTCAGTTCAATGAACATGTATATATGCAAGGCTTGATGCTGGATTTTGGGTATTCAAAGACAGATATGAAGTAGACCCTGCTCTCAAGGAATTTATAGTCTAACTGGGAGGGCAGGTACACAAATAACTCTGCTACAAGGGTGAGTCTGATAATTGCAAAGGAAAAATACAAGAAAAGTGCTGTTTGAGAGATCTAGGGGGGAAGAGAAGGCTATATGAAGAAGCTAATTTCTGAATTAGGCCTTGAAGAGAGGGAAGGACTTCAGGAGTCAGAAATGATCTAGGAAAGACAAGACGAGGAAAAGCAGAGAAACAGGAGAGGGCATGGGGAGAAAAGAGGCTAGCAAGTGGCCCAGTTTGGCTGGAATATGTAATACATTAAGTAGAGCAGTCTAAGATAAGTCTAGACATATAAATTAGAACCAAATTATGGAGGTCATTGAATAGTAAAAATCAGAATTTGCAACAGAGAACCACTAAATGTTTTTGAGAAGTGCCTTAGGGTCATAGGAGAAGCCCCAGATTAATAGCTAGGTGGCAGAGCAAATACTCAAACCTGGTCTTCTGACTCAAAATCTATTCATTTCCCCACCATATTACAGCTATCATTTTTTGTACTTTTGCTTATAATTGCCATCTGTTTTAAGCCAATGACCAGTACATGTTTATTCATAAAGATAGGTGCAGGGACTGGACCTGTGATTTCATTGGTATGAGGAACTCCTGGGTGAGGCAAACCCTTCTCCCCTACCAATGAGGGACATCACTTGCTCATAGTGAAGTGACTTGTCCAGAGCCACAGGGCCTCTGTGTGTTTGAAGCAAGACTTGAACCCAGGGCTTCATGCTTCTGAGGCCAGTTCTCTAGCCATTATTCTGACTCTAACAAAAGAGGCTATATGCAGTCTTTGGATTTTTCTCCAACTGTGATTCCATCTTTCTTCTTGGAGGGATAAAAAGCATTGAAGAAGTCAGGCTGGAAAAGTTATTCAGAGATCATTCAGTCCTGTCCCATGCCTCCTCAGACCACCCTTGATAGAAGGGATATTGTTCTTCCAAACTCCCCATGATGTCAGTTGTCCAGAATGGCCAGATTGGACTACTCTGTGTCCCCTATTCTTATTTAGATGGAATGTAAACTCCTGCAGCCACAAGGCCACATGTGGCTTTCTAGGTCCTCAGTGGGGCCTTTTGACTGAGTCCAAGTTTTACAAAACAAATCCTTTTGTTAAGGTGATTTGTTCTGTGTAGTTTGGAGTCAGTTAAAGGGCCATACTTGAGGGCCTTGAGGCTGCAGGTTCCCCATTCCTGTTAGAGGGAAGGAGCTATTTTATTGCCTTTGTAGGTCTAGCACCAAGTACAAGACACTTAATATCTATTGAACTTGTCAGATTGAACTGAATTACTGCTTTCAGTCACCTATTTAGTACTTGACAATCTAGAACAGTGGTTCTCAACCTTCCTAATGCCGCGACCCTTTAATATTTATATGTGGGAGTATTTGCATGTGGGTGGACCCGCGTGGAGAGGGATAGAGGAGCGGTGTCTCAGTTCCTAAGACCATCAGAAATATGTGTTTTCCTATGGTCTTAGCGAGCCCTGTGAAAGGGTTGTTTGCCCCCCGAAAGGGTCGTTTGACCCCCAAAGGGGTCATGACCCACAGGTTGAGAACCACTGATCTAGAATGAATTTGGTCACATGCCATGCCATGAGGTGGTGGCACCTGAACTGGGTCTTTCAACAAATAAGGAGTTTATATTTTATTAAGTAGGTAATGGGAAACCACTTAAGGATTTTGAGCAAAGAAGTGACATGATCCGGCCCATATATTAAGATTCTTTTGGCAAGTGTGTAAAGAATAGATTGGAGTCAGGGAGACCAGTCAAGAGGCCATTAGAATAGTCCAGAGGAATGATAGCAAGGAACTGAACTAGGATGGTTGCGGTAGGAACAGAAAGAAGAAGACAGAAGTTAGAGATATTACAGAGATAAA
This sequence comes from Pseudochirops cupreus, assembly GCA_028627135.1. NCBI lineage: Eukaryota > Metazoa > Chordata > Mammalia > Diprotodontia > Pseudocheiridae > Pseudochirops > Pseudochirops cupreus. The sequence goes on along the minus strand of CM053582.1, from coordinate 38,734,462 downwards.
ATTGAGCATGACTTGGCCATTATGGGGGGAGGAAGAGAGAGAGGAGGGATGTAAGGAGGGGGATAGAGAGAGAGAGGGAGTGAGCGAGAGAATGAGAATATATCAATGATGGCTCTGTGATCAGGAGCCTAGGAAACTGTGAGGATGGTGGTGTACTAAAATGAAGTAGAGAAGTTTTGAGGTGGTGGGAGAGAATGATTAAGGCAAAAGATGATGATTTCCATTATTGGACATGTTAAAATTGAGGTGCTGGTGTGACATGCAGGAAGTGATATCTAGCAAACATTTGGAAATGCACTAGCCTCATAGGAGTGAAGTGATAGGACAGAGGCTCACATTTCAAAAGAACAAGGAAGCCCATCTGACTCTCCCTATCCTAAAACTCTGGCCTTGTATTTGTTCAAGAACATATAGCTGGCCCTAGAAGAAAATGAAGCTGAGCTTCAGCAAGGGTCATATTTTACTATTAGGAATTTTCAAAGATAATTTGAATAACTGTAGTTTAGGTCTATAGTTTCTGCTTTGAGTGATAAAAAAGCTGAGGATAGCTGGATTTCTGCAGGTCACGGAATAGAAAAGTAGGGAAGAAAAGGAAACAGAAAAGGAGCTGAAATCACTAATTGTGTCTCTGTCTTCTGTTTTCATTCTCCTATGACCGCCCCCCCAGGCTCAAATGACCAGGATCTGATGGTAAAGCTGGCAGCGACGACATTGCAGACTCTGACTCTGACACCCAAAGAGACTTTGGCGTCCACCCGGGGCCTTCTGCCTCTAACTTCTAAGAAGCCCTGCCTACCAAGTCCTCCATCTCCCCTGAGGCTGACCGATGCACCTGAACATTCTTCTAATGACTCTTCTGTGCATGCCATTGCCCTGACATCTGGTGTAACCAAGGGCCTGAACACATGGTCACTACCAGGGGACTGTGAGAAAGCTCCACTCACCATTATGGAACCTGGAGGCATGTCGGCCCTTACTGGTGACTGCCTCATGCAGCCAAGTCGGACTTGCTTGGGCTGCTTCATTGAGTCCAAGGATGGAATTGATGCAGAACCAGGTATCAGCTTGAAACCGGGTGATATAAATAGGGATTATGACACCTGTTCCGTCTCTGATATAGGGATTCATTGTATGAACACAGGAGAAACCATGAGATATGGGGATGAGCTACTTTCTGACCAGCTCCTAAGCTTCCCTCTGCATAAATCTAGGGCAGGAGACAAAAGAGACACAGAGAAATCAGACAGTGACTCAGAGGACCCCACTCAGAAAAATTATTATGAGGGATTGCTATTGGATAAGTGTAATGGTGAGGAAACTCTGCTTTCAAATCCTAATCAGGAATGGGGCTACTTTGAATCTTTCATTAGTGAGAGCAAGATTGAGCTCCTTGACCTCTGCTCAAAAAATGAGCTGTCAGTCAACCTGTTTTCAGAGGAGGATGTAGACAACTATATGTTTGATGATGACGACTCAACTCTGGGCAGTGATGTCTGCTCCCTGAAGATCCGATATGAATCCTTCCAGGACAATGTGCGAGATAAGACCAATGTCCTGCAGGATGATGCCCAGTTTAACTTTTTCCCCAGTGTTTTCACCAGCTGCTCCAAGCGGGATACTAAGGGTGGGGGCCCGAAGCGGAGTGGAGACTCCTCCCAGTTCAAAGTCCCTGCAGACAGCATCATCTGGGGAGAGGAGGATGAGGAGGAAGAGGAAAAGAAAAGGAGAGACCAGGAAGCTGAAGTCCAGGAGAACAAGGGGGGAGAGGAAGAAGAAAAGGAGTTGGGAGGGGTATCCACCTTAAGTAAACCATGTAAGGGGACTGATGTGGTCAAGTATGTGAATTCCAAGCGGAATCCCTTTCTTGACTCTGCCAACTCTGCAGAGGACTCTGGGGAGTTCAGCGATGACAGCTCCTGTACTGAATCCTCATATGATGCCTTGAAGGAGATTAAGGATTGTAGCCGCTACCTTACCCGTGATTCTCATTCTGGCTCCACTTCTTCCTCCACCACCATCCAGCAGAACTATGGACTGAGGGCTAAAAGGAAAGTCCGGTACAGTGAAGACTACCTATATGATGTTGATTCCATAGAAAGCGAGAGGATGTGTGAGAAGAAGGAATGGCAGCCAGATGGGCAGAAGGAGGAAGATGATGATGAGTGGTGTCCCAAGAAGAGGCGGAAAGTACCCCGCAAGGAACCTCCAGTCATTATCAAATATATCATTATTAATCGGTTCAAGGGTGAGAAGCACATGCTGGTAAAGCTGAGTAAGGTGGATGCCAGTGAGATGACAGTAACATTGAGTGAGGACCTGCTCCACAAGTATGCCAGGCTAGCCCCACTGAAGGGCTTCTGGCAAGAGAAGCAGCAGAATCGCCTTGATTCCCTTAGATCCACCCTCTGCCACAAGCAAAATTTCCACCTGAATGGCCTCGAGGCCCCATTCCCACCTCCTCCTCGAAAAAGAAAGTGCAAACTGGCCAACCGGCATAGGATCCAGAGAATCCAAACTATTGAACAATCGACAAACAAACAGGGCTCCTTTTCCTGTGATCAGAAGCAAGCCAGTGGCAGTAAAGAGGATGCAGGCCCAAAAGGTGCACCTCACACAGGGGCTAGAGCTACCTCCAGCTGTGCCAGTGAATTGCATTTAAATGACACGGCTGGTCCTGACTCAGTGAAGAGCCGATCACAAGACCGTGAGTTCCGGAAAGGGCCAGAAAGGAAGGTGCTCCACAGAATCAAATTTAAAAGTGAAGCCAGGTTAAAATGCAAGAAGAACAAAGCTGTGCAAGAAAGCAGTAAGGCAGCCACTCATCCAGCCCTAGAAGGCCAAGAAGCAGGCTCCAGTCTCAAGAATGAGAACATTCGTAGAGCCCCAGATAGCTCCCATCGATCTGATTGTCGGGAAGATAACACTGCTAAAAATTCTCTCTTCTTACCAGCCACCTGCTCGCCTGACACGCCTCTGCCATCTGCTAATATTGCCACCAATGTACCCGTTATCCCTGGAGGGTATCTGCAGACATTGTTAGATGCATCAGATTTATCAAATGCTACTGCCATCTCCTACTTCACCCACCATCCCCCAGGACAGCATTCTGCTGCCCTTGCCCAACCAGAAAAAACATTCACATCTCTCCAAACTGGCCAGAGCTGTGTGCTCTCCCCACCTTCTGAGTCGGAGCTGCAGCACTCACCCCATCCCCTCAAAATGGATGCAAGTCCCTTTGGAAGTGTGTGGCCCAACAAGGCTATGACTAGCCCTCAGGATTTTGTGGCTGAAGCCCCAGGAGAGGCAGCTGGGGTCCTCTCAGGCAAGTTTGGTGGCTCTGAAGCAATTCCAGCAGGGGATAACCTCTCAGCCGCTATGTATAGCCCAATGGGGAGCAGCAAGCACCCATACCCCACTAAATATATGCAGGACAACCAGCTGCCATCCGATGATGCCTATCAGCCATGCCATTTCAATAATGCAGAGGGCTGCTTTCCTTTCCATCGGGGCACGCTCAACACAGACAATGGCCGGCTCATTAGCTTTGATTCTGTGGGCTCACTGTCAGTCAGCTCAAGCAATTACAGCTCCTTGAGCTTGAAGTCTTGTGAAAAGGAGGGTGACGAGGATATCAATGATGACTTCTTAGCTCACTGCAGCCCCAAGCTGGTGATCCAGCAGAGCATTGATGAGATCACTCCCCTGAAGGAGTCCACTGACCTCCTGGACATCTCTAACTTCACACCAGACAAGTTCCGCCACTCATCTCTTTCAGAGATGTCCCCACCAGACACTCCTAGCCTTTCTCCACAAATCACAGGCTCAGAGAATGGCAAGACACTAGGGGTGGTTAAGGTGTTCACAGAGGGCACCCCAGGCCCTTTGGTCAGTGGAGAGAAGGTCAAGTGGGACTGTGGCAGCCTTCCACACCAAGATGAGGCAGGTGATGGATTTACTTTATGTAACCATCAGTTTCAGTTCCATATGTTCAATGATGAGGACTCTGTCGGCCTACTCCAAAAAAACCCTTGCCTGTCAACATTTAATGAGCCATCTGGTCAAATTAGCACTAGTAGCAAAGTGTCAAAATCGAAAAAGAAAAGTTCACCCAGCAAGAGTGGGGCTACAAACCAAAGCTCTTCCCCAAAAGGCAGCAGGAAAAAGACTTCTAAAGCCAACAATAAAGGAATTGAAAAGTCATCCAGCAAAGCCTGCCGCCAGACCCCTAAGTCAACAAGGAAAGGAAAATATGCAGCAGCTGTGGCTAATGGTGAGAAAACTCAAGTTGGTGTCATCCGAGGAGGTGGTCAGCTCAACAGTGCTGCCACAGGAAAGTTGTTGGCAGGATGTGTACACCATGGTAGCCCCACAGCCCCTGTGAAGATGATAAGCCACAAGGAGTTCTCTGGGGAGTGGACAATGGGGAAGGACAGTGGCACAGGCTGGACTGATGTAGGCATGGGCAATGCCAACAGCCTCCTGGATGATGACCAGAGAGAATTTGAAGAACCTTCAAACATTTTGTCCAACATTGCTTCTGGCATGGCTGATGTGCAGAGATTCATGATGGCCTCCATGGAGCCCCTTTGGAGTCCAGTGGGCCATCATGGGGTTCCAAACATATACCGCTCCCCTGAGTCTAATAGCCTAAAATTAAAGACCCTAAAAATCTTGGCTGGTACACCACAAGAGTCCAAGAAAAAGGCCAACAGTGGCTCACCGGGAGCCAGTAAGAACCACAGGTTGCCCAAGGGTTCGAGCAGAAGCAGTGGGAAAGCAGTTGGAGGCGATCCTGGCCGGGCAAATACAGCAGGGTACAACTCAGACATTCACTCTCCCTTCTTGGACAAAAACTATAGTAACCTGAGCACTTTAGGAAATAATGGACCAACACACAAAAAGTTATACCGTCACAAATCCAGCTCAAAAACCCTGAGGGATGAGAATTGTAAGGGAAAACGTCAGGAGCGGGAAGCAGCCCTCAAGGATTCAGCTGGGACATCTACTTTTGAAAAACTGAGGTAATACTGCACCAAAATGACTCAAACACACCTTTACCTTTCCTTCTACCCACTAAGCCTGCAGTCCCACATTTTTACCTTCCTCAAAAAGAAGTTTGCATGAAAGAGACCATCCCCTTTCCCCCTCCCACCTTTTGTAAAACTAAAAAGGAAAAGAAAGGGCAAAAGGGCACCAGAAGTACTCATACTTGGAAGCTACCTAGAAAGAATGGGAAAAAAAGAAACAAAAAACAAAAACAAAAAAAAAATACAAAAAAACCCCAAAAAACCCAAAAACAAACAAACAAAAAAGATTCTTTTTTCTTGACTCAGCTGGTATTAAACACCAACAAGGCTCCTTTTTCCCCTCTAGTTTTGACTTCAGTTTTTATTCTTTATTTCTTGAGGGGGGAAAAACCCCACAGTAATCAGATGTGCTCTTCTTAATGATTTAGAAAAGGGAAAGACGTCGGGGGGAACCACCTTGTATAAAAAACAAAAGTTTATGAACATACACAAAAGCCAAAATGGTTTCAATGGAAAGGATCTTTAGTTGGACTTTTGAAAGCTCATCCCTCACCGAGCTGCATGTGGCCCCCTCTGCTGTTAATATCTTTGCCTGCATCCTTCAGCATCCACCACAGCCTAGTTAACGTTAATATATGATCCTGTGGTGGGACATCTATGAAAGCTAACAAGGATGGCATAAAAAAGTTTTGATTTTTCTGGAGGGAATTCAGACTATCGTCTTCTTAAGGCAGAAACAGCATTTTGAGGATTTCCCTGTGCTGGAAGACAAGACTTATTCTTCTCTAAAAAGACATTTGATGTTTGTTTTCTGTTTCTTTTGAAATCTGCCTTGTAGTATGTTGACATGTAAGTGCTAAAATTGAGTTTGACCTTGTGGGAATACTTCTTTAAGCTCAAGCCCTAACCTGGGATTCTCTATGAAAAACTTTGAATGAGTCAGACAGTTGTACAGTAGTTGATGCACTATGGCCCAAAAGGAAAACGGCAACAGTAACAACAAAAACACAAAATGATCGTGCCAAACTGAGGAACAAGTGACTGGACTGGAAGCATTTTTCCTTCTTTCTCAGCATTGGGTTATGAGTGTTTGGGGAATTTAGCCCCTTTGATTTAACAAGAAACATTCCAGTGGTCTGCTATTAACCAACCCTACTTCCTTGGGTAACAGCTCTAGCTCTAGGGGAAAACTGGGTTGTTTATTTACACCAATTTACCAAAACTTATGGACAAAGTTTAACAATGTGCCAAATTGACTGACCTCATTTTCACAGATGCACCCCCACAGTTTACAGCTCAAAAAGATTCTGTCTTACACACATACACATTCACACACACACACACACACACACACACACACACACACACACACCTGCTAAACAAACACTAAAGTCCTGTGTAGAAACGGGACCAGATCGACAAGGCGATGAGATCTTTTTGTTCGCTCTCTCCTTGCCGAAGAATTGAGTTATGTTAGAAGAATATCGAAAACATACCAGGTAAGTCCAGTATAGGAACTTGAGTGTGTACACATTTAGAGAACATTTTTCAAGGAAATGAAACAGCTGCTTTGAAAGTTTCTGTTTTCTAAAAGCAAACTCTGTAGCTGAAGATTATTTAAAGTGCAAAGTTATATTGCTGATCCTTTGTATCTCCGTTTTATATCTTTTCTAAGAACCTGGGGAAAATTCTAAATATCGGCATCAAATCCATGCTGATGATGAACCAAGTGCGTTGATTGTTGTTTATAACATTTCATCCTGGTTTGTGTCTTCTCTGGCTTCTATGTTCTTGGAGTATTTCATTTCATAATGCTAATGTCATGTGACCTGTGTTTTGGATTTTATTGAATATTTTAGTATGATCATTTATTTCCCTTTGAGTTTATGTCACACAGTACAGAACACAGAACAGTCTTGGGGGGATGAGCCAATTAGGGCTGAACAACCTTAATTGGGGGACAAGCATCAAGTGCTGCCCACTCAGCCCAGTCCCAAAAGAAACAAAGTCTCTTTGCTTAGTGCCACAGTTCACACATCCACTACTATCAACCCCTTTTGTCCCTCCAACTAACCCATGCCCCTAGTTTTAAATTGATCATCTCTTTTACTTGCAGTGGAGAGCCTCCATGTCTGATGCGTTCTGGTCCAAAATGAGATCATGGGAGTAAAAGTACTATGAAAACTACTGAGCACTATACAGGGATTGTTATTATTCTTATCATCATAATTATTATTTATCCTACTGACCTAGGAACAAGAGGGCTGGGGTGGTGAGAAAGAGGGAAAGTGGGTGGGAGAGAAAGCTTAGGGGAGGTAAGAAAGGGACAGCATACATTTCGAAAGGGAGAATGTGATAGATTAGGAGGCAAGAAAAGGACAATGCATATTTGGAAAGGGAGAATGTGAGCAAGGGGACTTATAGATAGGGATTAGTTAGTTGTTGCCTTTCTAACATGTTCACATGGAGCTTTGAAAAGGCTCTAGAAAAGATATGGAAAGAAAATCATTCAGAAGCGTTGAATGTCAGAACTGGAAAGGGACCTTAGAGATTGCTGAATCCAACTCCCTCGTTTTACAGGTGAGGAAACTGAGGCCCAGAGAGAAGTGGCCTGAGGTTATACCATGAGTAACTGGCAGAGCCAAGACTTAACCCCAAGCTTCCTGACTCCTGATCTGGGTTCATGATTCATTTCAACAGTCTGCTCTGTTGACAGCTCTACAGCCAGGAAACACACAGGTAGCAAAATGAATAAAGCCAGCTGTGCCCTCAACGTCAAACCTGACTTTCCCTGGACGAGTGGGCAAGGAGCTATTTGAAAGGCCAATGACAGAATTTAGGCTTTGACAGTCAACAAACTCTGACTCTGCTGTGTAACTTGGTAACAATGGAATCTTGACACCAAGTGAAACAGGTCCCTTGCTCCACAACTGCTGTCCAAAAGGGAAAAAAACCAAACTGGAATACACTCATTCCATCACTGTTAGGCACAGTGTGTGCTGACTGTGCTGAATGCATGGGAGCTGGTTCCTAGAGCTGACCAATTCAAGTTGGTTTAGCAAACTTTTCTTAATTACCTGCTGTGTTCCGAACATTGTATCTCCCCCAGAGAAGAGCACAAAGTTTCACTAAGATACAGTCTCTTCCATCATGGTGCTCACAAGTTGGGAGGGAGATATGACACAAACCCAGATAACTATAATGCACAATATTATGGATGTTAAGAATAAGCAACGGGCTGTATGAGCTTTGATGGAGGAATCATGACCTGTGGAGGTTGTTAGCAAGGAGGCTTCTTGGAAAAGATTGCATTTGAACTGAGCTTCAAAGAATAGCTAGGAAGTAATCAGGTGGAGAGAGGTAGGGAGGATGTTCTAAGCAAAAAAAGCATGAACAGAGTCATGGAGGTCAGAGAGGTCCAGATGTGAGGGGAGTCTGGGAGGGGAGGATGGCGGGAGGAGAGGGTTTGACGCGATTCTGAGTCTGATCCAAAGAGACAGTGTTGGAAATTGTTCCATAAGTAGAAGAGATTAGACATAAAGAAAAGTGGATGGTTTGGGGGGACTCTCAGAGAGTTGTTGCCAGTTCTGCCTCGAAGTGGGGAGGATGAAGGTAGGGGTTGGGGGTAGCAAGAAATCAATAAATGATGAGAATATTCCCATGTCTCAACTTGCTATTACCAGCTCCTTTGGAAAGGGGTATTTTGATGGTATCTCCTGGAAACCAATGAAGGAGTTGGTCTAGGGAATAACACCTTTCTCTCCCAAAACTACTGACATTTTAAAGCGCCTTTTTATTGGCCTGCAAAACATTGTGTGTCCAAAGGTATTACTGTGACTCAGACTGCTAAGGAAAGACACTGTATTTAACACAGAATGAGGCCTGAACACAGGAGAAAACTGCAGTAGGATTTGGAAAACAAGACCATAGAGCTTGAAGGGACCTTAGAGATAATGTAATAATACAACCCCTTTATTGCACAGCTAGCTAGGTGGCATAGTGGATAGAGTGCTGGACTTGAAGTCAGGGAAGACTTGAGTTCAAATCCTGCTTCAGACACTTCCTAGCTGTGTGATCCTGGACAAGTCACTTGCCCTCTCTCAGCCTCAGTTAACTGATCTGTAAAATGGGGATAATAATAGCACCTACCTCACAGGGTTGTTGTGAGGATCAAATAAGGTAATATGTGTAAAGCACTCTGTTAGATGAAGTCAAACTGTCATCATCATTGTTACAGAGAGGGTAGCTGAAGCCCAGAGAAGTCACACAGCTAGGAAGTGGCTGTCAGGACTAGAACTGAAATCTAGTGTTCTTTCCATGTGATGTAGCCTGATGTTATAGGATAAGCACTGGGTTTGAAGTCGAAGGACCTAGATTAGAATCCTAGCCCTGCTAATTATCAGTTGGCATCACCTTGACCAAATTTCTTCCCTCTCTGGGCTGTGGTTTCTTCACTTATAAAACGTGAGAGGGATGGACGAGCTCATCCAGCTCCAAATCTATGATCCTATGATCTCCGAGCTCCCAGCTCTCAATCCTGTCATTCTTGTGTGTGTAGTGTGTATATGCATGGCACGTGGAGCATTAAGCCATCAATAATCTGGAGTAGTTTTAGGAAGATCCCAGCTTCTCCCATCTAGGTCCTTGAAGACAGACACACCCTGGAATTCCTGCTAAGAAGTTACCCACAGCATAAAGAGCAGATGAACTAAAGGGTGGGGAATGTGTTTGGTGACTTCAACATCAGTTCGGCAGAAAGACAGAAATAAAGGTATTGATTATGTTACTTAGGTCATAGGGTCATTTATTTCAAGCTGGAAATTGCTTTTGAGTTCATCTAGTAACAGCAGTGATCTGAACCTAGGTCCTCTGACTTTAGAAACAGCACTCTTTCCAGTCCACCATAAGGAGAATGGAATACCACCTAGCTCTAGCAGAAACATTTGTGCTCTTTTGCATTCTTGAGAAATTCTCCAATTTAAGGGTTAGGGTTGGTTTCGGTTTGATTTCGTTGGTTCGTTGAGGCAGGGAAGGCTATACTCCACTGCAAGTATTATTTCCTTTTTTTTAAGAAAGAAAAGGTGTTTGAACTGTGTTTTGTTTCTTTTGTTTTTCTTGATGAAGCCCATCATTAAGAGTGGCTTACCCCTAGAGGTACCCAAATAAAAAAAAAATTTAATGGGGACCTCAAACAAGCAGACCAGGCCTTTTAGAAGAGTTTCTCAAACAGGAACCTGAAATAAGGGCAAAAGAAAGAACTTGCATTGGCTTCAGCTGACTTCAATTTGGGAGGCGCCTCATCCCTAGCTGGGATGGTGTCATTTGGGGGATGATGCTCAGTCTGCCTAGTACCAAAGCACAAACCCTTTACAGCACTTTCCTGGCTGAGCTGGGCAGCTCCTGATATCACTAAAGGGAACTGGCTGGCTTGAGCCTGGGTTGACATTGGGACCACATGCTCACCCTTGAGATGTATGGGGTCCACAGAGCAAGACTGGGGAGGTAAGAGGATGCAAAAAAGCTCATGGGAGGACAAAAATAGTACCAAGTTTGTGGTATTGGCAAGGCTTTCAAAATCGGTATCTCAGGTAAACAAGTGACATTAATGGCAATGGAGAAACAGCCATGGAAGAAAGTCTATCTAGAAGGTGAGGATGGCTACTGGGGGTCCAGGATGATGGGGTGAGGGCTGCCAGACATGTTTTTTAGGCTTTGAATGATGCTTTGTTTAAAAGAGAAGAGAAATGTGTCTTGTTTGAATGATCCTCCCCCGGGATAGTTATAAAAACATTACGTTCTAAAGCACAATGGAAAGGCTGAAAAGAAAGATCAACCCAGAGAGGCCTGGGAAACTACTTCGGTCTTTGTCACACAGTGGGAAGGGAAGAAAAAGGGAAGGAAGCAGGGTGGATGGAGGTGGAAGGAGATAGATGTTGTCTTTGAATTGCCTATGGCACACTGGTTGTGCGGTTGTGAATGTACCATTCCTGCTGTTCACTTCCTTCCATAGAACTTAATGCACCTCTGGAGTAAGTTGTTAATGTTTTATGGTGCTAAAGGAAAGGAAATGATGATTTTCAGCCCTGCTCTGACCCCCTAAGCATTCAAGGAAATGAAAAAAAAAACCACAAAAAACCTTTAATGGCCCTTTTTATGAATGTAACATAAACATTTCTGTTTGACATACAACACTACAATTTTGCCATGTCTGAAAATTATTTGCCTTTTTTCTTTTAGAATAAGCTTTATAAATATTCTGTAGAGTCAATTGAAGTATAATTCTTAAGGACCATTCTAAGACGCCTACAAAATCTTGTATATTTTTAAGTGTGCCAATTTGTAAAATATTTTGTAAGTGTATATTTTTCTTAGGAAAGTGCTGTGAAGTGTCTGTATGTGCGAGGTTTCCTTTTTCCGCACTCTTGGGTGCGAATAAAAGGACATATACTTAAAAGTTCCTGGTTTTAAAAACCAAACTATAAAGAAAAACAATGAAACTTTTGTTGGGAATTTTGTAATAAGAAACATGTTGTGAACGAGTGTAGTGAACTTGTGTAAAGAAAACTGGAACAGTGGTGAACTTGCTGTTTTATAGAACCTCCTTGTAAATTATTCTTGTAATATTTTTGGTTCTCTTGTTCTTGTTGCGAAGGTTTTAAATATTTGTGATTGTATGGTGAAAATGTCATATTGTTAACTTGCTGAGTTTTGTTATATTGTTTATGGAATAAATAAAAGCAGTTTCAAATCTTGTTTTAAGATCATATATGAAGAAATCAAACCATTTTGAATTCATTAAATTCTATCTCCTGAATGTAAAGAACTTCATTGTTCAGAGTACTATGTAGGGAAGAGGGGATGATTTTGCCACATTCTGGCGGCTTTGGGCTGGTAGATGAACAAGTGGAATTCTTGTATGATGGTCCACATTGGTTCCAGTTCCTTCACCTGCACAGCTCTAGTCCTCAAAAGCACCTAAGCTGTTGCTTCTTGTGAGTAAGGAATGTTTTGTTCATTGTATTTGTATCCCCAGTGCCTGGCACGTAGTAGGTGCTTAATAAATATGTGTTGATTGGTTGATTGATTTCCTTATGATGCTGATTTACAAGAGGTTTAAAACTGTGATCTTCTAATTTCTACAGAATATTTACTTCTAATTTCTTTGGCATTTTAAGCTTACAAAAGGGACATTAAATTGCACACAATTCCCTAGTCCTTTCTCCCTTTCACCTCACAGCTTTATCCCAGCTCTGCCATATGCTACCTAAGGGACCTTGACCACCTCACCTCACTTCTCGGACCTTTCATTTTCTCATCCATAAAATGTGGATAATATCATTTGTGCTACTTAACTCCCATGGGTTTTGTGAGAAAAGCACTTGGTATAAAATGAAGAGCTATCAAGCAGCCAGCTAATTAGACTATTTCATCTTCCCCAGCTGACTCCATTGTCTCAATGTTAGAACTCCTGTTGTTTTTCTAGTCCAGGCTAGTCTCATCAGACACAGACACAACTGGGTGAGTCCTGCCTTCACATGCCTTACTTCAACCACCCCACAGTGACCCATCATATTCGGAACAAAATAGGAGCTACTCTTGTGGATCCCCCCTCAGAGAACTCCCAAAGTATGACACCCGTGTAGGAAAGGGGCTCTGCCAGGAAGAGAGATGGAGAAGAACAAGATACTTCCTGGGAATCAAATCCTAATGCATCATTTTAAAATACTTTTCTTACAAACTTAAAACTCTCAATAAATATGAACCACATGGAATTGAACCCCAGGTAAAACCGGAAAATCTGATTTATTTACATTTCAAAAATAATAGAAACTTTAACAAAATAATAATTGATTAATTCTATGTCCCCCTTTACATCTCTCTTCAAGCTGCATATAAGGTTTAATGCCTTGGTTTTTAGAAATGGATGTATAAACTCAGTTGAATAAATTCAGATGGAAAAGACCTGAGTTCACTTAATCCAATCTCTACTCGAACAGAGCAAATCCAGCCAAGCAGAACAAGTTGAATCTCTCTTGCAGATATCAACTCTTATAATCTTAGAAGACAGCACCAGCCTCCTGCCAGTTATGCAGGTTCGCAAGCACAGTCAGCCTCAAAGTTTTCTCCCTCACCTTCCATGTCCACTTGCTGAAAGGAATAAATTCTACCGTCACAATATATCTCAAACCATCTCCTCTTAACTCCCATGGCCACTTCCCTAGTTCAGATCCTTATTAACTCTTTCTTAGACTACTGAAATGACCTTCTAATTTGCTTGACTTAAACTTTTCCTCCTCTCTAAGCCATCCTCATTCAGCTGCCAAAGAGATCACTCCCCTGCCAAGAAACGTTTTTGGCTTCTTATTACTTCTATGATCAAGTACAAATTTCCCTGTTTGACTTAAGTCCTGCAAAACCTGGCTTCAATAGGCCTTTCTAGGTTTATACTTTCCTCCTTTTCTCATAATCTTTGTTTCTATCAGTTTGGCCTTCTTGCACTCCCCCATATGTAACATTCCATCTTCTCTATTAATTCCTTCACATAGGCTGTCCCTCAGGTATGGAAATACACTTCCTCCCCTTCATCTCTTAGAATCCTTAGCTTCCTTTAAAACTTATCTCCCACCATCCCTACATGACTATTTTCCATATCTCCCCAGCTGCAATCACCTCTGCTTAACAGTTATTTTTTTAACTTTATGTACATATGGTAAATGAATGAATCATATAAATGTGTATATATAAATGTATTCATATATATATATAAATCATGTTTATGTTTGTACACATGTTCACCCCCAGTAGAATAAAAGGTCCTTGAAGGCAGAAAGATTTTTGTTTTTCTCCTATCTCCATAGAAAAGAGGTTCTGCAATTTCACTAATAATCAGGAGATCATCAAATACAGTTATCTCTGTTGTATCTATCCTTCAAGGAATCTTGGATGATTTTGATATATGCATGGGAAATACTTTGTCAAAGGAGAGTTTCTGAGGTGGCATTTTACTATACCAAATAAAATGTTTTATTATAGTCAACAAAAAGTCAGCAACAGGTTATTGTGCCCTCTGTATCTTTCAGTCAATTTTATGACTATAAAGTCTCGGCCTGAGCAAGATCAATGCAGCTAGAATAAGAAACTTGAGTAGGAAAACATCCTTCCCTCAAACATGTCTGACAAAAATAATATATCCAAGATAAATGAAGAAATGATGCAAATATTGAAACAACACACCATTCTCCAGTACATCTCTCTCTCTCTCTCTCTCTCTCTCTCTCTCTCTCTCTCTCTCTCTCTCTCTCTCTGTCTCTCTCTGTCTGTCTGTGTCTGTGTCTGTCTCTGTCTCTGTCTCTCTCTCCCTTTCCCCACCTTCCCTTTTTTTTGAGCCCGGGTCTCCCTATCTTGCCCAGGCTGGGAGTGATTCCACTGTTGATTAGCAGGGGAGCTTTGATATGCTCCAGTTTTCTGACCTGGCCAGTTTTGTCTCTCCTGAGGCAGACAGGTGGACCATCATTTCTTGGGGCTCACCATATTAATGCCAGACTTAGTGAAGACATAAGATTGACTTTAGCCCAACGGCAGCTCAGAACTTAATTCAAACGATCAATGCACTAGCCTCAGATACCCCACAGCTAGAACTACAGGTATGTACTACCAACACCCAATGTTTATGAGTTATTTAGACAGTACAGGTTTGATAAGAAGGTTTCCGTATTAGCAGCCCCACAGTGTAATTTGCCTTCCAAGAATGTCCAAACCAGGGGACGCTATAAATCTAGGAGAGACAATAGGACCCTATGTGAGATCTGGGGATTTAGCAGAAAGAAAGGGGATTGCCCCACTGGCAAACAACTACAAAAGGATATATAAAGCAGATTAAATGCAATGGCCAATCTTATTTCCAATAAAAATTTTTTTAAAAATATAATCTTTGGGGAAACCATTAACATAATCATATTAAAAACAAAAAAACTATATCTCAGTAGATACTTTTAAAAATATCTTTGAAAAACTACAACATCAATTTATGCTAAAAACCCTAAGAAGCCTAGAAGGACCATTTTTAATATGATAAAAAGTACATATGTAAATCTAAAGGCTGGCATTATTTGCAAGGGAGAAGCACTGGAAACTTCCAATAAATATGGAGGAGGAAACAAAAATGTCTCCTTTTTCTACTATTATTTAACAGAATTAGAAATATAAGTGATAACGATAATACAAGTGAAAGCAATTAAGTAGCTAGAAGGCACAGTAGACAGAGCACACGACTTGGAGTCAGGGAGAGCTGAGTTTTAATCCTCCCTCAGGTGCTTCCTAACTGTGTAGTCCTGGGCAAGTCACTTAACCTCTCTGGTCTCAGTTTCCTCATCTATAAAATGGGGATAATGATAATACCTACCTCACAGGGTTATTGTGAGGATCAAAGAAGTGACATGTAATGTGCTTTGCAAACCTGAGCTCTTGGAAACTTGAGCTCTTATCATTTAAACATTAACAAAGAGGAGAGAGAAAATATTCCCACTGGCAAACAACAGAAGCAAATACAAAATGCTCTATTGACGTTCAAAACCCTTGATAACCTCACTTCTTCCTACCTATCTTACTTCCCTACACATACTCTTCAACCCACTGACACTAGCCTCCTGCTGTTCCACAAACAAAACATTCCA
The DNA here is from genome assembly GCA_028627135.1 of Pseudochirops cupreus. Classification (NCBI taxonomy): domain Eukaryota; kingdom Metazoa; phylum Chordata; class Mammalia; order Diprotodontia; family Pseudocheiridae; genus Pseudochirops; species Pseudochirops cupreus. The sequence goes on along the minus strand of CM053582.1, from coordinate 38,718,762 downwards.
TCTCTTGGCTCTAAGCATTCTCCCTGGCTGTCCCCCATACCTGGAGTATTCTCCCATGTTCTCTGTGACCACTGACTTCTCTGGTTCCCTTTAAGTGCCAGCTAAAAGCCTACCTTCTACAAGAAGCCTTCCCGAACCTCTCAATTCTGGTGCCTTTTCTCCATTATTTCCTGTTTGTCCTGTATATAGCTTGCTTTGCATATACTTGCTTGCAAGTCGTCTACCCCATTATACTTTAAGCTTCTTGAGGGCAGAGACTCTCTTTTGCTTCTTTTTGTATCCCCAGCACTTAGCACAGTACTTGGCTCATAGTAGGTGCTTAATAAATGTTTATTAATTGGTCACTTTACTTAGAAAACTCTACAGAGCCAGCAAAGAAGTGAATTGAGAAAATAGCTTCAATGAAACAACAGGATACGAAATAAATCCACAAAAATATTCAGCATTTCTAAATAGCAATAACAAAAACCAAGAGGAGATAAGAGAAAAAGACATCCCATTTAAAATAACAGCAAAACCATACTAGAGACACTAAGGGGGAAAACCACAGACCTATTTCTCTTAAATTTATTTGTGAATGGATCAGACTATTTAATACAACAGAAGAGAATGATAGACTAGTTAAGAAAAAGCCCCCACAATCTATTGCTTCCCAGAAACAAAATTTAAAGGCAAAGACATACATAGAATAAAAAAAGACAATCTGGAACAAATTTTATTATAAATCAGATGATTTTTTTTATGGCAGGAGTTAAAATTCTATTATCAAACAAAGCAAACATAGATTAACAATATATACTGACATAAATAAGGAAATTATCTTATGTATGGCAGCCTGGTGAAGCCTATCAATTGCCTTTCTCAGAATAACACTTATTGCTACATTCATAATTGAAATGCTAAATTTTAGTTAGAGGCTATATGTAATTTTTCCCATCCAAGTTTGTGGACCTTCTGACAATGATTGGTAGCCCACTGACCCCAGATTAATAAACTCTGGCTTAAAGGAAACATGGACAACAGACCAACATCAGCATTAAATTTATGGTAGCATATTATAGCATAGCATCTAAATTCATAAAAGAAAAATAACTGAGTTGTAAATAGACATAGACAGTAACACAGTAATAGTAGGAAACATTGATTTTCCTTTTTTCAGTTAAGTAAATCTAACAGATAAACAGCAGGGAAAATGGCAAAATAACAAAATATACAAATATCCAGGAGCTATCAAAACTTTTTAAATTATGTAAATACTATTATAAAACATTATAGAAATAAAAGTAGACAAATAAGTGGATGGATGTTTACTTGTAACATAATAAAAATGACAATAGTACTTAAATTTACTTGTAGGTTTAATGCTATATCAGTCAAATTATAAAGAAGTTACTTAGAGAGCTAGGCAAAATAGTAGCAAAATTCTAGACAAAAAGTCTAGAACCTCAAGGGAAATATTGTAAAAAGCAGAGATTAAGGGGGAATAACACTTCCAGATCTCAAACTATTACTCATTTAAATTATATTAAGGGGAAGCAAAGCCAAGATGGTGAAGTGAGTATTTTTGCTGAGCTATCTCAACATTCACCTCTAAATAACTTTTTAAAATGTGTCAAATTGAATTCTAACAGGAATAACCAACAACAAAAAAGTCACAGTGAGTCATTTTTTTCAGCCCAGGATAGCCTAGGAAGACAGAAAAAGTGTCTGCAGACACTGATGCAGGGGTTGACTGGGAGCTCAGTGCACTAGAGGAGAGATACCAGTTATGGGCCTTTGAGGTACTGTGGCCAAGAAGTAATAAAACAAAATCAAAAGAATGAAAAAATAAAAGAATGTAAAATATTTCATTACAAAAACAATTGACCTAGAAAACAGATTAAGGAGAGACAATATAAGACTTATTAGACTATCTGAGAGTTATGATAAAAAAAAAAGTCTAGACACTATACTGCAAAAAATTATTAAGGAAAATTACCCTGAAGTTTTAGAACTAGAGGGAAAAATAGAAATTGAAAAATCTACTGATCACCACCTGAAAGAGACCCTAAGATGGTGGTTTCTCTTTAAAGAAAGTAACGCTGGAGGGTAGATGTTAAGAGGGTTTATTGATGTTACACCCGGGAAGCCTTACAGCAGGACTCTAAGGCCGCCCACCCCTCCAAGGCTTGGATCCTTTTATCTACCCCAGATCCACACACCACACGTGACACAGCCCAGCTGAGCGGGATTGAGAGAGGGGAGGTAAATTGTGAAAGGGGAATTGTAATCACAAGGGCATGAAGACCCCAGGGTGTGGAGACATCAGTCAGGAACCTCAGGTATCCCACAGTAAGAAAGTCTTGAGCAATGCAATATCCCCTGGCCAGGGACGGTGCAATATGCTCTGACTTCGATGTGACCCAACTAATTCTCGGGCCTCAAACACATCCCTGTGCCTCAACATTACCACTTGCAATCTGGTACCTATTTGTGACCCTTACAGCTATATATACCAAATGCTATAGCATCCAAAATGTTAAAGCAAAAGCTAAATTAATTACAGGTGGAAACAGACAGCAAAACTATAATGGTGGGGGTACCTCAATCTTCCCCTCTCAGAACTAGATAAATCTAACCAAAAAGAAGAAAGAAGTCAAGGAGATGAATGGAATCTTAGATAAGCTAGATATGATAGGCATATGGAGAGAACTGAATGGGAATGGAAAGGAATATATTTTTTTTTCTCAGTGATACATGGTACCTTTACAAAAATTGACATGATATTAGTGCACGAAAACTTTATAGTTAAATGTAGAAAAGCAGAAATATTAAATGTATTCTTTTTGGATCACAATGCAATAAAATTATATTTAATAAGGAACCATGGAAACAGATGAAAAATTAATTAAAAACTAAATAACCTAATCTTAAAAAATGAGTTGGTTAAAGAACAAGTCATAGAAACAAATAATTTTATTAAACAGAATGATAATAATGAGACAATGTATCAAAACCTATGGGATGCAGCAAAAGCAGTAATCAGAGGAAAATTTATATCTTTAAGTGCTTATATCAATAGAGAATGAACAAATGAACAAACTGGGTATACAATTAAAAAATAGAAAAAGAACAACTTTTAAATCCCCAATTAAACAACAAATTGGACATTCTAAAAAATAAAAGTAAGATTAATAAAAATTGAATGACAGAAAGCCATTGAATTAATAAATAAAACTAGGAGTTGGTTTTATGAAAAAAACAACAACAACAAAATACATCAATCAGTGGTTAACATGATTAAAAAAAAAAGGAAGAGAAAAAATCAAATCACTAGTATTAAAAGTGAAAAGGGTGAATATACCACTAATGAAGATGAAATCAAAGCAATCATCAGGAGTTATTTTGCCTAATTATATGCCAATAAATTTAGCAATGTAAGTGAAATGGAAGAATGCTTACAAAAATGTAAACTGCCTAGATTAAAAGGAGAGGAAATAGAATATTTAAATGAGCCTATTAAAGAAAAGGAAACTGAATATGACACAAATAAACTACCTAAGGGGGGAGAATCAGGATCAGATGGATTTACAAGTGAATTCTACCAAACATTTAAAGATTAGCTAAATTCAGTATCAAATAAATTATATGGAATAATAGGCAAAGAAGGAGTCCTACAAAACTCCTTTCACGAAACAAATACAGTGCTAATACCTAAAACAGGAAGAGCAAAAACAAAGAAAGAAAATTATAGACCAATTTCACTAATGAACATGGATGCAAAAGTCCTAAATAAAATACTAGCTAGGAGACTATAGCAATATATCACAAAGATTATACATTGTAACCAAGTGGAATTTATGCCAGGAATGCAAGGATGGTTTAACATAAGGAAAACCATTAACATAATTGATTATATCAATAACAAAAGTAGCAAAAATCATATCAAGCGATAAAGAAAAAGCTTTTGACAAAATACAACACTCATTCCTATTAAAAACACTTTAAGCATAGGTTTAAATGGATTTTTTTCCTTAAGCGTCTTCCTAAAACCATCAAAAAGCATTATTTGTAATGGGAATAAGCTAGAACCTTTCCCATAAGATCAGAAATGAAACGAGGATACCCACTATCACCAATATTATTCAATATTGTCTTAGAAATGCTAGCAATAGCGACAAGAGAAGAAAAAGAAATTGAAGGAGTCAAAATGGACAATGAGGTAATAAAACTATCTCTTTTTGCAGATAATATGATGATATACTTGGAAAATCCTAGAGATTCAACTAAAAAGTTAGTTTAAAACTAAAGAATTTTAGCAAAATAGCAGTATATAAAATAAACCCACATAAGTCATCAGTATTTCTATATGTCACCAACAAAACCTTTGGAGATAATAAGATATACTCAATTTAATATAATTGTAGACATCATAACATACCTTGGAGTATGCCTGCCAAGACAAACCCAGGAAGTACATGACCATAATTATAACACACTTTTTATATGAAAAAGTCAGATTTAAGTAATTGGAGAAATATTCATTGCTCATGGGTGGGCAGAGCCAATATAATAAAAATGACAATTCTACCTAAACTAATCTACTTGTTCAATGCCATTCTAATTAAATTGCCAAAAAATTATTTTCTTGAACTAGAAAAAAACAATAACGAAATTCATTTGGAAGAATAAAAAGTCAAGAATATCAAAGGTAGGGAGTCAAGATGGCAGTGTAGAAGCAGGAAAACTCTGTCGGCTCCCCCCATAACCACCTCAAATACCTATAAAATATGACTCTAAACAAATTTTAGAGCTAGAGAACCCACAAAGTGACAGAGAGAAACAAATCTGCCTCTGAAGGCAGTTCAGCAAGCAGGCAGGAAGGGTCCATCACAGCTCACTGGAAGCAGAGCCCAGTCCCACGTGAGCCCGCGGGTTTAGCTCCAGGGTGGCCCCGACCAGCAGTGGCTGGAGCATTTGGGAGAGTGGATCACCAGCAGCAATGTCAGTTTCCAGAATTATCAACCCATAAATGCCAAAGTAAAAGGTCAGTGGAACTCTGCTGGATCCTGGGGGGGATAGAGGTGTGGTCCGGCCTCTGCTCCCAGAGGGAGAAGTAGCAGCCCTGCAGGCACCTCCACATGGCTGGTTCAGAGCTCCCAGACTGCAGATTGTAGGGGGGCCAAGCAACCATTCAGAGGCTAAGTGCTCTTTCCTTAACCTGCCTGAATCATGGTCTTGGGTGGTGGTCCTGAGGTGTGAGACCAGTGATCCAAAGCTGGTGGGGGCTGTAGAGATGGTGCCCTCCTAATAACTCTGGCAGCTGTGAAAATGTTTAAAAAATATATATGTATGTATGTATATATATATGTGTGTGTGTGTGTGTGTGTGTGTGTGTGTGTGTGTGTGTGTGTGTGTGTGTATAATTATTTACATGCAACTGGGAAATAAGATATACAGGCACTGGAGTAGGGAGATCCATCTTGCCCTACCGGAAAGTCAGAGGGGTGATGGGGGAGGATATAGAAGAGAGCAGATAGTGGGAGGGAGTATACAGTAGGATCGCTGTTTTGGGGTGATTGGTAGGGGAAAGACAGGGAGAAAATTTGTAACTCAAAATCTTGTGGAAATGAATGATGTAAACTAAAAATAAACAAAAGTTAATTTCAAAAAAAAAAGAAAGAAAGAAAACCCATAGAAGTAGTCAGGCAGAAACTAGGTGTAGACCAATATCTTATATCATTTACCACAATAAGGTCAAAATGGATACATAACCTAGACATAAAGGGAAATATCCTACGTAAATTAGAAGAACATGGAACTTATTACCTCTCAGGTTTATGGATAGGAGAATTTATGACTAAACCAAAGATAAAAAGCATTATGAGATGTAAAATAGATAATTTTGACTAAATTAAATTAAAAGGTTTTGTACAACTAAAACTAATGTAGACAAGATTAGAAGGAAAGCATAAAATTGGAGGAAATTTTTATAGACAGCTTTCTTGGATAAAGGTCTCATATCTCAAATATAGAGAGAACTTTGTAAAATTTATAAAAATATGAATCATTCCCCAATTGATAAATGGGGAATATAAAAATATAAACTGTCAGTTTTGGGGTGAAAAAATCAAAGCTATCTATAGTCATATAAAATGCTCTAAATCATGATTGATTAGAGAAATGCAAATTAAAACAACTTTGAGATGGCATGTTATACCTCTCAGATTGGCTAAAATGATACAAGGGGAAAATGACAAATGTTGGAGGGGATGTAGGAAAATTGGACATTAATGCATTGCTGGTAGAACTGTGAACCGATTCAACCATTTGAAGAACAATCTGGAATTATGCCCAAAGAGTTATAAAACTGTATCCAGGGGTGGGGAGCCTGTGGCCTCAAGGCCACATGTGGCCTTCTAGGTCCTTGGGTGAGGCCTTTTGACTGAGTCCAAGATTTACAGAACAAATCCTTTTGTTAAGGGGATTTGTTCTGTGAAGTTTGGATTCAGTCAAAAGGCTGCACTTGAGGACCTAGAGGGCCATATGTGGCCTCAAGGCCGCAGATTCCACCCACCCCTGGTATATACCCTTTGACCCAACTATTAGGTCTGTTTCCCAAGGTGATCAAGAAAAAAGAAAAAAAAAACCAAACCTGTATGTTCTAAAATACTCATAGTAGTTCTCTTTGTGGTGGCAAAGAATTGTAAATTGATAAGATGCCCATCAATTGGGGAATGGCTGAACAAGTTGTGGTATATGAATGTAATAGAATATAATTGTTCCATAATAAATAGTGAGCAAGTTGATTTTAGGGAAAAAAAAGACTTGCATGAAATAATAAAGAGCGAAATGAAGAGAAACAAGAGAATGTTGTATAGAGTAATAGCGATATTGTTTGAAGAATAATTGAACAAATAAGCTATTCTGAGAATTATAAATATTCAGATCAACTACAAAGGACCTATGAAGAAAAGTGCTATCCATATCCAGAGAAAGAACTGATAAATAGAAGTATGCATAGTATGATTTTACATATATCTATCTCTATACCTATACGTATATCTATATCTATGTCAAATGGTGAACTTCTCTAGTGCAGGGTGTGAAGGGAGGGAAACAGTTCAAAACTTAAAATACAACAAAAAATTAAATTAAATAAAAAAATAAAGTTAAATTGTTTATATTTATATATAGGAAGATGATACATGTAACTCCTAAGAACTTTATTATTATTAGGATAGTTAAAAGGAGCTTACATAGACAAAAGGTATGGGTGTGAGTTGATTATGTTTGAATTATCTTCAAAAATAATGAAGGGGTGAGAAAGAAGACTACATTGGGAGAAGGGGGAAGGAAGAGGTAGAATGGAAAAAAGTTTCTCACGTAAAAGAGGCACACAAGGAAGAGCTTTTTACAGTGGAGGGGAAAATGGGAGGGTAGCAGACAATATTTGAACCTCACTCTCATCAGAATTGGTTCAAAGAAGAAATAATATATATACATACTCAGGTGTATATAGAAATGTAACTAACCCAATAAGAAAATAGGAGGGGAAGAGGATAAGAGAAAGTGGGATAATAATAAAAGGGAGGACAGATTAAAGAAGGCATTGGTTAGAGGCAAAATAGACTTTTTGAGGAGGGACAGGATTAAAAAAGAGAAAGAAGATGAAATGGAAGAAAATGGTATGAAGGGAGTAAACACAGTAATCATAACTGTGAATGTGAATGGGATCAGTGCATCCATAAATGGAACCAGATAGCAGAATGGAATAGAAACCAGAATCCAACAGTATGTTATTTATAAAAGACATGCTTGAAAGAGAAAGATATACACCGAGTTAAAATAAAGGACTGGAGCAGAATCTAATATCCTTCAGCTAAACTTTAAAAAAAAGACAAAGGTAGTTAATAATAATCTCAGACAAAGCAAAAGCAAAAATAAACCTAATTAAAAGAGATAATCAGGTAAACTACATTTTGATAGAAGGTACCACAGAAATTTCAGGAGTTTTTACAGCAAGTCTCTCTGATAAGGGCCTCATTTCTTAAATATGTACTGAGTATAGAATTGAGTCAAATTTGTAAAAGTAAGAGCCATTACCCAAATGATAAATGGTCAAAGGATATAAACAGGCAGGTTTCAGAAGAAGAAATCAAAGTTATCTATAGTCACATTTTTAAAATGCTCTAAATCACTATTGATTAGAGAAAGACAAATTAAAATAACTCTGAGGTACCACTTTACACCTATCAGAAATGACAAATGAGGAAAAAATAAGTACATTAATGAATTGTTGGTAGAGTAGTGAACTGGTCCAACCATGTCATTATGTTGAAGGCAATGTGGTACAATGGTAAAAACACTGGATTTTGGAGCTACAAGAATTGAATTCTCATTCCATTTAATCTAGCTCTGCCACTTACCATATATGTCACTTTGTTTTTTTCATGTTTCATCTTGAGTTTATTGGAGTTATG
>CM053582.1:38692803-38709800 GCA_028627135.1 Pseudochirops cupreus | reverse complement strand
CCCCCTTTCCCCCCATGGCAGCATGCAATCTGATATAGGTTCTACAAATACCTTCGCATTAAACATTAGTCAAGTTGTAAAGAGTTTTAACCAATAGAGTGAACAACAAGAAAGAAGGAACAAAAGAAAACAAAACACAAAAGAGAGAGAGCAAGTAATTTGCTTCAATCTGTATTCAGACTCTGTAGTTCTTTTCTTTAGACGTGGATATCCTTTTCTATCATGGGTCTTTTGGAGTTGTCTTATAACCTTGCATTGCTGAGAGGACCCCAGTCTATCAAAGTTAGTCGTCATAGATACAATGTGCCTGTAATTGTGTACTGATCATAGTTCTTAAATCTTTAAAAGTTGTTTTCCTCTTTTAAAAATAGCTTTCAAAAGTCTTATTTAGGTGTTTGGTTTTTCCATTATGAATTTTACAGATTACTTCCACTTTGTGAGAGGTCAGACTTATAACAAAGTAAAAAGAATAAGTAAAATTAATAATACAATGATCTTATCTGAAAGTGCAGTCAACATTTTATATCTGTAATTCCTCCCTACCCACCTCTCTTTTTGCTTTTTTTTTTTTTGGAGGGGGGAAGACAGGGCAATTGGGGTTAAGTGACTTGCTCAAGGTCACAGCGGCTAGTAAGTGTTAAGTGCCTGAGCCTGGATTCAAACTCAGGTCCTCATGACTCCAGGGCCAGTGCTCTATTCACCACCTAGCTGCCCCAGCTTTACCCACCTCTCTTTTTAAAAATTAACAGAAACAAAAATTTTCTTCCTCTGGCCCTATCCCATTGGGGAAAAAAACTAATTTACTATAACTAATATACACGGTTGAGTAAAACAAATTCCCTCAATGACTATATACAAATGTATAACTATATAAAATGTGTTTATATACATATACACATATGTATATGTCTAAACCGTGAATCCAATAAACTGAAGATGAGACATACCACTCACTCTGTCAGAAGTTATGAACTAAAAATGCATAAATTTTAAGATATAACCAATGCAGGAATTTATTTTGTTGGCCTATGAATCTGTGTTTTAAAATTTTTTAAATAAAAAATTATAAGTCAATTGCCTGAAGTGACTTGCAGATATACATATATACATATATGTATGCATGTATGCATATATGTATGTGTATATATACTTTTTCTGCACCCTCTCTGTAATGCATAGCATGTTTCATTATCAGTACTCTGGAATCATGAATGGTTGTTGTATTGATCATAGATCACGCAAGCTTTCAAAGATGTTTTTATAGTGTTGTTGTTATTGTATAAATTGTTTTCCTGGTTCTACTCATTTCTTCTTCATCAGTTTATAAAAATCTTCAAAATTGTTCATTTTTATAATAACAACGTTATAGTACAAATTTTTCTTCTGGTTGTGGTCATTTCACTCTGTATCAGTTCAGATAAGTCTTTCTGTCTTTTTGAAACCATCTATTTCCTCATTTCTTACAGCCCAATAATATTCAATCACATTGATATGCCGCAACTTATTCAGCCATTTCTTAATTGATGAGAATTCCCTTAGTTTTCAGGGGGTTTTTGTATCACAAAAAGAGCTTCTATAAGTATTTTTGTATTTTTCCTCTTTTTAAAAAAATCTCTTTTGGGTATTGGCGTAGCAGTGGTATAGATGGGTTAAAGGGCGCATACTGTTTAGTAATATTTTGTGTATAATTCTAAGGGGTTTTCTGGAATGTTATTTGTAACCATTGACAGGTGTGCCAACAGTATATCAATGTGCATGTTTTCTCACAGCTCCTCCAAAATGTATAATTTTCTTTTTTCGTCATCTTTACTGCTCTGATGGATGTTAGGTGGAATATCAGAATTGCTTCAATTTGCATTTCTCTCTCCCATTTGGAGAGTTTTGGTCGTTTTTTTTTTTCATGTGGCTATGGATAGCCTGGATTTCTTCTCTTGAGAACTGTCTGTTCATGTCCTTAGACCATTATCCTTTATATTCCTTTTCTGGTCATGAATTTTTCTTCTATACATAAATCTCTCAAGTAATTTTTTCACGTTTCTCTAATTTTTTTTATTATGTGACCTTTGATATCTAAGTCACATACTCACTTGGAGCTTATCTTTGTATAAGCTGTGAGGTGTTGGGCTAAATCTAAATTCTTTCATATTGCTGTCAATTTTCCCAATAGTTTTTGTCAAATAGTGAGTCCTTATTCCCAGTAGTGGGAATCTTTGGTTTTATCTGATAGTACAGTACTGGATGATTCCGCTTCTGTGTGTTGTATACCTAATAATCTGTTCCACCGACAAGTCCCTCTATTTTTTAATCAGTACCAAATTGTTTTTAATAATTTCTGCTTTGTAGCATAGTTTGAGGTCAGGCAGTACTTGGCCCCCTTTGTTTCTATTTCTTTTCATTATTTCTCTTGAAATTCTTAACCTTTTTTCTTCCATATGAATTTTGTTATTATTTTCCTAGTTTTATAAAGCAACACTTTGATGGTTTGATTGCTGTAGCATTAAATAAGTAAATCAGTTTAGAGAGTGTTGTTATTTTTCTTATGTTGGCTCATCTTTCTCATGAGTAATTAATATTTTCCAGTTAGTTCTGACTTTATTTTTGTAAACGACTCTTTGTAGTTCTTTTTATATAGTTCTTTTTTGTACATCCTGGAAGGTAGACTCCCAAGTATTTTATATGTTCTGTAGTAATTTTAAATGGAATTTCTCTTTCCATCTCTTCCTGCTGGATTTTATTGATATTATATGGAAATGTTGATGATCTGTGGGGATTTATTTTATATCCTTCCAGTTTGTTGAAGTTGTTCATTGTTTCAAGTAAATTTATAGCTGACTGTTTAGTAAAGGTTCTTTAAGTACATCATCATAGAGCTATAAAAAGTGAAAAGTTTGTTTCTCCTTTACCTATGGTTATCCCCTCAGTTTCTTTTTCTTGTCTTATTGCTATAGCCAGCATTTCTAGTATTATGTCAAATAAAGTGGTAATTATAGACATCCTTGTTTCACCTCTGAATTTATTTGTGAGTATTCTAGTTTATTTCCAGTAACAAATAATGGGAGCTCTTGGTTTTAGATATATATTATTTATTATTTTTTAAAAGATCATTTATTCTTGTTTTTTAGTGTATTAAAGAGAAATAGGTATATTTTTGAAAGCTTTTTCTGTATCTACTGATATGATCATATGATTTTGTTATTAATCTAGTTAATTAAGTTTATATTTTTCCTAATATTAAGCTAACCCTACTCTCTTGGTGTAAACCCAACCTAGTCGTAGTGTATAATCTTTGTGATATTTTGTTTTAGCCTCTTTGCTAAATCTTTTATTTAAAATTTTTGCATCCATATTCATTAGAAACATCGGTCTATGATTTTCTTTTTCTTTTTTGATTCTCCCTGGTTTATGTAGCAAGATCATATCTATGTCATGGAAAGAATTTAGTAGAATTCTTTTTTTTTTTTGCTGTTTTTTTAAAAAAAAAAGTATAATATTGTAATTGTCCTTTGAATGTGTGATACAATTCACTTGTAGATCCGTTTGGTCCTAGAATTTTTTTCTTTGAAAGTTAATTTATGACTTATTAAATTCATTCCTCGGAAATTGGGTTGTTTAAAATTTATATTTTCTTGTTTTATTAATTTGAGTTTTATATTTTTATAAATATTTATTTATTTTGTTCAAGTTATTGGTTTTATTGGCATATAATTGGGCAAAATACTTTCTAATAATATTATTCACTTCTTTTTCATTTGCTGTGAATTCTTTTTCATTCTGGACACTGGTAATTTGGTTTTTGTTTTTCTTCTTTTTAACCAAATTGGCTAATGCTTTGTCTATTTTTATCATTTTTTAAAACTAGCTCCTATTTTTTAAAAAAATTAATTCAGATTTTTTTGTTTTCAATTTTGTTAATTTCTTGTTTAATTTTCATGATTTTTATTTTGGCTTTAATTTTTTTTAATTTGTTGGATTTTTGATATTTTTAGTTGCATTTCAATTCTTTGATCTATTCTTTCTCTTTTTTTTTGTTAACAAAGGTGTTTAGAATATAAATTTTCCCCTGAGAACTGGTTTGGCTGTATCCCCCAAATTTTGGAATACTGTCTTCTTATTGTTATTATCTTTCATGAAATTATCTATTGATTCTATGATTTGTTTTTTGACCCAAAATTCTTTAGGATTAAATTATTTAGCCTCCAGTGAATTATTAGTACTTTTAGGCACTGGTCTTTTATTTAATGGAATTTTATTGCATTGGTATGAGTAAAGGATGTATACAGTATTTTTGCTTCTCTGCATTTATTTGCAATGCTTTTGTACTAAGTCATGCTCAGTTTTTAAAGCTGTCTTGTACAAATAAGAGTGTTTTTTTTCTATTTCCATTCAATAATGTTAAAAATTGTTTTAGCATATAATTGGGGGAAATATTATTATTATTGTTGTTGTTGTTGTTGCTTTTTGGAAGGGGGAAAGTAGGGCAATCGGGGTTAAGTGACTTGCCCAAGGTCACACAGCTAGTTTTTGTGTTAAGTATCTGAGGCCACATTTGAACTCAAGTCCTCCTGACTCCAGGGCTGGTGCTCTATTCACTACACCACCTAGCCACCCCCAGGAAATATTATATATATGTATGTATCTTCTCCCTCATTTTTCTTTTTTCACCCATCTTTAAAACACAACAAAACTATAGATCTGTGTCAATTGACTACTTCAATGACCCCTTGTGACATTAGGATTCTGAAAAAAATCCTTTTACTATTCTGCTATCTCCATTAGAATGTAAATATTATACCATCCCTCATAATTATTTGCTTGTACAGTCAGTTCTGCTACACCACAATACATGTATTCCTAAAAATCACCATGCTATGAAAAAATCACTTAACAAAAATGAGTGCTTATGAGGAAAATGGAGTTAGGGACACAACACTCAAAAACTTCATCAGGGACGCATAATGAAGAGAGGAACCTAATAAAAATGGTGGCACATTTTATACATGTGAAATGATTGAGAAATAAATAAATACTGTGATAACTAGTGGTGGTGTTCATGGCCTTGGGCTAATTGGCTGCTTGGGCCCAGCCATTATAGGAAGGGGAGTGGGACAGGTAGAGTATGTGGAGGCAAACCAGTCCTCCTCTGCCCACAGATCCTATTGTACCAGAAGATATACAATAAAATATAGCACTTTACTTTGAAAAAGACCTGAAATTTGCTGAATGTAGCTTGTTATTGTGCAGCAGTGCAGTACTCTTGCATTCTTGCTGTTTCTTGCCAGCAAAATTACCCATAAGTAAACGTGAAATTTGCATTTTGCTTAAATAGTTCCTTAACATATATTAGTCATGTTGGAACAAATTGGTATTTTCGAAACAAGTGTTATGGCAAAACTGACTGTAATTACCTTGTTATTTTTCTCTTGACTCTCAATTTGGCATCTCAAAGTTTCTTTCCAGCTCCAAATATTTAAATATTTTAAAATCCTCTATTTCATTGAAGATCCAATTTTTTCCTTTTAGGATTATATTCAATTTGACTGGGTTACTCTTGGTTGAAGACCTCCATCTTTTGCCTTTGGTAATATCTTATTCTATCTTCTCTGCTCCTTTAGCTGCTAGGAGAGAGGAGAAGGGAAGAGACATTTATATAACCCCGACTAGGTGTTAGGCATTGTGCTAAGAACCTTCCAAACATCACCTCACGGGCTCCTCACAGCCCTACAAAGTGGCTGATGTCATTATCTCCATTTTACAGTTGAGGAAACTGATGCAAACAGAGGTTAAAAAAGAAACTTGCCCAATGTCACATGTAAGTGTCTAAGGCTGTATTTGAACTTAGTTCTTCCTTACTTCAGGCCCAAGGGATCGTCTCCCGCTATCATCTCACCAGGAGGATTTAGTGATGTAGATATCGGGCAATGTACTTTGTAAGAGTGAGCTCAAACCCTTATGCTTTGGCTGGTTGTACTTGTATATAAAAGGCCAGGACTGTAGCTATACAGATAAAGAAGAGAATGGCCTTGTTTCCTGAGTTTAGTTTTTTTCTGTGCCTTTCTTCTGCCCCCTTGACTATAGGGAATAGTAGAAGGGGTCTGGATTAAAACTACTGGGGAACTGGCACCTCAGAGTTGCTTAGTGAGTGACCTACACATGGATGATGAGCAGATGTAGTTTAGCCTTCATTGATTACAAGTGAGAGGCATATATACAATGCTCACCATAAGCTAGAGTGAAGTCACACAGGGAGACCGAAGCCCAATGACCAAGAAGTTCAATCTAAAGAAAAAGTGAAGTCTAAAGTCACTGGGGGCTGAGAGAATCCTTCATTCTATTCTAACAAGCTTGTCAACTTGGTTCCCCTGGCAAAGAATCTCCTGCTATAGATTGAAAGACTTTCTAGTTAAGACTCTAGAAAAGGACAGGCTGCTCCAAAGAACTAAAATAATATGGTAAAGTCCACTTTTGTCTTAAGGAAGCAATAACCCTGTAATGAAGGACTTCAACCCAAGCCAAAAGCTAAAGGCAGAGAGAAGCTCCACAGCTGTGTGCCCAGAGGGACTGTGTCTACTCCACTGCATTACCTACCATCCACTGAGGGCTATACATCTAGAGGAGTGTCTGGCAGGACTGTACCTCCATGTCCTACAGAGCAGCATCTGACAGCAAACAGTGGGGAGTGGGCTCAGCATAAGCAGCACAGGGACATCACCAGAATCAATCAGCAGGTCTGCAGTGAAGGCCTGAATTATCCCTGTATTGTGTACTCTACATGCATACCCCTCCACACATGGGCCAGGAAAAATGTATTCCTTTTGTGTACACTTCTCTATACATGCTTCCTGCCCACACGTAGCCAACCATGTGATCCCTTCCAGGTGTTCACCCTGACCTGTGTTCTTTATAGGTGCGTCTGCCCTGGTCAAATGTGTTACCTATGTATGTGGCTCTCTGCTCACGTTCTCTGGCTGTACATGTTTCATGCATTGTGGTTCTCTCCACATGTGTTCCCTATATATGACTTTAGTAAATATAGACCCAAAGAGTACCTTGAACCTGGGGCAAACTCCTCTGGGGAACTCACTTTGTGAGTTGAGGTGTTACAACTTCAACTTTTGGGGCTCGAGTTTCCTGTTATATGAGAATAATACTTGGGCCAATAACTACTCTGAGATTTTGATATATGAGCTATTATTTTTAGTCACATTTAACCTAAAAAATCTTTAGCTCAGTCACAACTAAGACATGTACTTATTCCTTAGATTTATTTTTCATGAATATAGGCAAGTTTCCCTGAACTAAAGGTCAGGGTTTCCTGGCAAGCCTAAACAACATGCCCTCCCTCTAGGCCACAGAAAAATTTGCTGCATTCAGAACAGCCTTCTTCTCATGCCCTCTGAATCTCAAAGCCCTTATCTCACTTTCTTTTCTCTGATAGGCTGACTAAGACAGAGTAGTCCAGTGTAATATAGCCATTAAAAAAAAGAGGAAAGGAACCTGTAACCCTTAAGTGGGTTCTTGATTATTGGATAATGAGTGAATTTACTAGGCCCTTGCCCTCAAGGGAAAACAAAATACAACATCCTGTTCCCAGTCCTGAGTCATAACAGGTAAGTTTCTTTGACTAGACAGTGTGCAGTTTCATTTCTAAGAGATTTTTAGCCTGAAGAAAGAGAAAACTTGTGGGGCCGGAAAGTATTTAAAATACTTTCATGTGAAAGAGAGATTAGACAGGACCTGCTTGGCTCTAGAGAACAGAAATATTAGCAAAGGAGAGAAGTTACAGAGAGGCACATGTATGGAACATCTATACAAGGAAAAACTTTCCATTAGAGCTGTCTAAAAGTGTGATTGGTGTGCCTTGGTAGACAGTGAGTCTCCCGTCCCTGAAGGACTTTGGATAAAGACTGGACAACCACTTCTTTTAAAGGAGGTTCCTATTCAGTTGAAGTTGAACTACATGTCTCTAAACTCCCTTCTGACTCTGAAATTCAGAGATCTTGGGATTTTACTAGAAGTTTTCAGTCCTTTACACATGTAATACAGGATACCTTTTCCAAACAAACAGGATCATTCTTCTCAATGGTGTATACAGTTGTCATGAATAGATGAAAAGTCATTCTCTCCCATCTGGTTTCATTTGTATGAAAATAGGTAAACACTGCTTATACTTGCCTGAAACCTGCAATTGCATAGTACTCTGAATACTTTCCAAGACCTTTAGAAGGCAAAAGCACAGGAAGCTGTGAACAACTTCTTCAGAAGAGAAAGGGGAAGTAATGCTTACAACTGGAAAAACTATTATACTAACTGGAACCATTGGGGAACAAGTCACTCAAGATGATCAAATTTTCCAGATAATTGAGAGTTTAGCTGTTTAGGTCACTTAACTTCTCTACCCCTCAGATTCCACTCTTCAAAATGTGAGTAATAATTCTCACAGGACTGTTGTGGAGAAAGTGCTTTGTGTGTGGGGAGGGGGAAGGGTAGAGAATAAGTATATAGCATCTACTATGTGTCAGGCATTTTGCTAAGAGCTTCGCAAATATGATCTCATTTGATCCTCACTGCCTGCAAGATAGGTGCTGTTATTATCCCCATTTTTACAGCTGAGGAAATGGAGGCAAACCAAAGTTAAATGACTTGCCCAGGGTCGCACAGCTAGTGTCTGAGGCTTTATTTTGACTTAGTTTTTACTGCTTTCAGGCCCAGTGCTCTCTGTCCACTGTCACCCAGCTGCTTCTACCTCTTTATAATTGTTAAAGTGCTATAAAAATGAAAACCATCATTAGGTGTTCAAATGAAGGGTTATTTAAAAAAAACTATTCTGTATGAAACTTTTTTCTTTTTCTAAATTATATGTAAAGTATTTTTAAATTTTTTCACATCCATTTTTAAAAGTTTTGAGTTTCACCTTCTCTCCCTCCCATCTTGAGAAGACAAGCAATTTGATACAGTATATAAGAGGTCATGCAAAACATATTTCTATACTAGCCATGTTGCAAAAGATAACAGACCAAAAAAAAAAAAGAAAAATGAAGAAAGTTTTAAAAAGTATGCTTCAATCTTTATTCATATTCCATCAGTTCTCTTTCCAGAAGAAGATAGAATTTTTTATCATGAGTTCTTCAGAATTGTATTAAATTATTGTCTTGCTGAGAAAAGCTAAGTCACTCATAGTTGATCACCATATAGAATCATTGTTACTGTGTACAACAACCTCCTGGTTCTATTCACTTCACTTTGCATCAGTTCATGTAAGTCTTTCCAAGGTTTTCTGAAGCTGTCCTGCTCATAAGTGCTTCTAGCCCAATATTATTCCATTACATTCATATACCACAACTTGTTCAACTACTCCGCAACTGATAGGTATCCCCTCGATTTCCAGTTCTTTGCCATCACTAAAAGAGCTGCTATAAATAGTTTTCGCACATAGAGGTCCTTTCCCTTTTTTAAAAAATCTCTTTGGGATACAGACCTAGTAGTGGTATTGCTGGATCAAAGGGTATGTATGGTTTTATAGTCCTTTGGGCATAGTTCCAAATTGTTCTTCAAAATAATTGGATCAGTTTACAACTTCACCAACAGTTCATTAGTGTCCCTATTTTCCCACATCCCTTCCAACATTTGTTATTTTCCTTTTCTGTCATATTAGCCAATCTGATAGGTGTGAGGTGGTACCTCAGAATTGTTTTAATGTGCATTTAATGTGCATCAATATTGATTTAGAGCATTTTTTTCAGATGACTATAGATAGCTTTGATTTCTTCATCTGAAAACTGCCTGTTCGTATCCTTTGACCATTTATCAATTTGGGAATAACTTGTACTCTTATAAATTTAACTAAGTTCTCTATATATTTGGAAAATGAGGCATTTATCAGAGAAACTTACTATAGAAATTTTCCCACAGTTATATTTAGTAACTATGTATTTCCTTCCATCCTATTTCCCCTATTTATCCTTCTTTATCTCTCTTTTCACTCTGTCCCTCCTCAAAAGTGTTTTGTTCCTGACCACTACATCCCTCAATTCATCCTCCCTTCCGTCTATCAGACCCCTCCTTTCCATAAGCGCCCTCCTCTCCTACTTCTCTGTAAAGGAAGAGAGTCAATTGTGTATGTTATTCCCTCTTTGAGCCAGTTCTGATGAGAATAAGATTCAAGTGTTACCTGTCATCCCACCCCAACTTCCCCTCCACTGTATAAGCTCTTTCACACTTTTTTTATGTGAAATAATTTACCCCATTCTACCTCTCCCTTTCCCATTCTTCCATTGTATCACTAGTTCTAACCCCTTAATTTAATTTTTTTATATATCATCCCATTGTAGTAAACTCACACCCATGCCCTCTGTGTCTATGTCTAACTGCCCTAATGTGATAAAGTTCTTAGGAGTTCCAAGTGTCATCTTCCCATGTAGGAATGTATACAGTTTAACCTTATTGAATCCCTTATGATTTCCTTTTCCTGTCTACCTTTTTATGCTTTTCTTGAGTCTTGTATTTGAAAGTCAGATTTTCTATCCAAGTCTGGTCTTTTCATCAAGAATGCTTGAAAGTCCTCTATTTCACTGAATATCCATTTTTTTTCCCTGAAGGATTATACTCAGTTTTTCTTGGTAGGATATTCTTGGTTGTAATCCTAGCTTCTTTGCCCTCTGGATATTATCTAAATCTTCTGATCCTTTAATGTAAATGTTGCTAAATCTTGTGTTATCCTGACTATAAGCCCATGATATTTGAATTGCTTCTTTCTGCCTGCTTGCAATATTTTCTCCTTGAACTGGGAGCTCTGGAATTTGGCTGTAATATTCCTAGGAGTTTTCATTTCGGAATCTCTTTCAGGAGGTGATTGATGGATTCTTTCAGTTTCTGTTTTATCCTCTGCTTCTAGAATATCAGGGCGTTTTCCTTGATAATTTCTTGAAAGATGATGTCTAGACTCTTTTTTTGATCATGGCTTTCAGGTAGTCTAGTAATTCCTAAATTATCTTATCCTTAATCTATTTTCCAGCTCAGTTGTTTTTCCAATGAGATATTTCACATGTTTTATTTCTTTTTTCATTCTTTCAATTTTGTTTGATTGTTTATTGATGTCTCATAGAGTCATTATATTCCAATTGCATAATTCTAATTTTTAAGGAATTATTTTTCTTTAGTGAATTTTTGTACATCTTTTTCCATTTGACCAATTCTACTTTTTAAGGCATTTTTCTCTTCAGTGGATTCTGGGCCTCTTTTTACCATTTGACGTATTCTGTTTTTTAAGGTGTTATTTTCTTCAGTATTTTTGTACCTTCTTTAACAAGTTGTTGACTCTTTTTCATGATTTTTTTGCATCACTCTCATTTCTTTTCCCCATTTTTCTCTACCTCCCTTATTTGATCTTTAAACTCCTTTTTGAGGTCTTCCAGGAATTCTTTTTTTTGGATCTGAGACCAATTCACATTTTTCTTTGAGGCTTTGGATGTAGATGTCTCGATTTTTTTCCCTCTGAGTTGTGTTTTGACCTTTCCTGTCACTATAGTAACTTTCTATGGTCAGGTTCTTTTTTTGCTCATTTTCCAGACACTTTCTTGACTTTTTACTTTATATTAAAATTGGGCTCTGCTCCTGGGGTGGAGTGGGCACTATCCCAAGCTTTGGGTTTTTGTGCTACTGTTTTTAAAGCTAGTTCTGGGGGTCTGTAAGTTTCCAGTTCTTCCAAGGTGATATGACCTAAAGAGAGGTGTGGTCACTGATAATGGCTTGTGCTCTGGTTTATTAGTGATCACAAGTACTCTTTTCTACCCTGGAACTATGACCAGGGTCCCCACTCTCCTGTGGGTGTGTGCTCTAGTGTGCTAGTGCCTCTCCTTGCCCTGGGACTGTGACTTAGAATTGCATATGGACAATGCAAAAAAATCCTGCACCCAGTGCCAGCAAAGAGTCTCCTATAATCTCCCTCTGACCAGTTGTCCAACCTTCTTACCATCTGTGGGCTGAGGGTTCCAGAAACCACAGCTGCCTATTCATTTACCTCCACCCCCACCCCAATGCCTGCTTCTGGCTTGCTGAGGTGTGGCCTGTGCTAGATTTTACTCCACTCTCACCTCAGGAAGACAGAGCTTTTACTGCTAACCTTCTAACTTGTCTTTGGCTAGAAAATTGTTTCACCCCATACTTTTGTGGTTCTGCCACGCCAGAATTCATTTTGAGGCATTATTTTAAAGTTGTTTGGGGGGGGATTTGGGAGAGCTCAGGCAAGTCTCTGCCTTTACTCCCCTGTGCCCAATGATGAAACTTTTTCTGAAAGCATGTCCCTGACTTCTAAAACATAGGATACTGAACACAATTTAACTTTTTCCTGATGTTCAGGGTCATTGTTGAACTATTCTACAACTGAACTAAGTTATAATACAGTGATATTAGGGCCTACTTAAGTATACCAGGTCCTTTGCCCCTACATTAAATGGCCCTGAAATACTGGGCTCTTAAAATTCATGTTTGTGTCAGATTTGTAATGTTTTTTCATCTCTTCTCTCACTGTCAGTCTATCAGCTGTCACTTCTTACTGATATCAGTAGTATGAAGTACTGTAGGACCAGAATGCTGCAGCATCTCCCTTTCCCAATTTGTGGCTTTGAATATGCTGTGAGCTTGAAAACAAGGTAACCTAGCTTCTTTCATTTATTCAAATAAACATTTATTGTGCAAGAAAGTCTCTGAACATTGTAAGGGATACAAGGATGAAGAAGATAGCAAGGTTCCTTCTCTCAATGACCTTACAAGTCAATAAATCTTAACTGGTTAAAACTGGATATAAAATTATAAGAAATAGGTTCTGAGTGGAGCTCTTTTTTTGGTAAATTTTTTTTGCTTTTTTTTTGGAGGGGGGAAGGCAGGACAATTGGGGTTAAGTGACTTGCCCAAGGTCATACAGCTAGTAAGCATTAAGTGTCTGAGGCCGGATTTGAACTCAGGTCCTCCTGACTCCAGGGCTGGTGCTCTATTCACTACACCACCTAGCTACCCCATGGAGTTCTACTATATATAAAATGCATGAGCTTTAATACTTGCCATGTCTAATAGTTATTTTTATTGCTAAATGGTCATTGATGCTCATGTCCCAGTTTTCAGCTATGTTCCCAAAAAAACTTAATTCCAGATAAGGGAGGTGTTACAATAGTAGTTTTACCTGTGGAATGTTTTTCAGTGTACTTAAAATGTACTATTATGTTCCCTGCTTTCATTTGATAGCTAGAAAAACTGAGGTATCAGTTTGACAAAAAATGCATTATTTTGTTGCATCCATGCTTAAGGGTAGTGTAGATATAAATGTGTCCCCTGCTCAGCTCTTTCTCTCTAGAGGTGTGGTCTTCTTCTCTGCTCTTCTATTTCAGGTATAATTTTTGTGCTGTTCACTGTTATGCAAACTAGCAAGTTCTAACAAAAATAAGGGTCAGTGCTGGAACAACAATAGCTCAGATTTCTAAAATACTTTCTAGTTTCTGAAGCATTTTCGTCATAATAACAGTGAAGTAGGTAATGTAAGCATTATTATCCCCATTTTACAGATGAGGATACTTAGGATTTATAGGTTACATAGCTGATAAGTAAAGTATAAGAGCCTGGATTCCACTTGACACTTAATAAAGTGTCTACTGTGTGCAAGGCACCATGGATGGCACTAGGGATACAAGCACAGCACCTGAGGTGTCCCTCATGTGTCAGCCCTCATAAAGCTACCCCAAGTGTAGGTCAGTACCTACTCATAACTTATAAGCCACCACTTATGTTTATTTTTACTAAGTCAACCAAAAAAAGGACATCACTTAAAGCAAAAGACATCTAATCAAACTGCATAATAAAATGAAGTGAGTACAATAGGATTCACATATGTACAGGTGAACACTTATCCCCAGGTTAATATACTCACCAGTATAGGAAGGAGGAATGCACACCTAAAGAAAACACTTATGACCAGAAGATATGAATGATGGAACAAACACATGTGAAACGTGTATGAGTCAATATTTGTAGATGACATATGTGACCTGGGTACATACAAGGAGCTCACATATACAAGTCCATGTGTGACCAGCGCAATTTATATCACTGATGCCGCAGAACTATTGAGATTCTTTGGTGATGTTGTGCTTAGTCTCTACTTCTTGCTGGGTATCATGTCTCCATTGTCTGATGAAGTGTCATGTCTCTGCTAGGCATTTCCATTGGTCATGTCTACTCATCTACAATGGCCATATTTGAGAAGCTGCTCTCTGTTAACATATGCTGGTCTTCACTATTCACATACTTGAGTTCAGCTGCTGGTTACTGCTCTTTTAAGACCATAGCCCCAGGGCATAGCATGGAAACTTGGATATCCACACTCCACCAAGCAACAAGCAAAAGCCCTCTGGTTAAGATTAATTTTCATCTTTTGACTGACTCTACTGCTTGAAGTTCTTGGCCTGTGCCAACTATTTGACTTGAGGTTAAAAATTCCTTTTAACATTTGTCAAATTCTGCCTGTCATGTTGGTAGTCTATATCCCCTCAAAAATTTCAGGGACTCCACTCAACAAAACCACAAAAGAACTGCATAAACATATGATACTAAATGCAATTTAACCTTTTGCTGATGACCAAAGTTATTATTATATTCAACTACTGAGCTAAGTTATAATGCAATAATGGCCTCACGACCTACTAGGTATGTTGGGGTTCCTTACACGAGAATAACAAAAATAATACAGTCCCTTACCTCAAAGAACTTATATTCTACTAGAGTAAAAATTGAGTGATTGTGTTGGAGGGCTGTGGTAATCAACTTGTACACAGGTAAGCATAATATAAGGAAGAATATAACAGATTCCCAATTTCCTTCATGGGTCAGTACATTGAGCTCAGCTACATTTTCCTCTCAGGACTCTAGGAGTAGCCCCGAGTGATTAGAGGGATGGATGAGTTGTATCTTAATGAATAGATTCCTTATTATTTAATTGCTTGAACTATGAAAGATATAGTTTCTTTTGAAGCAGAGGGTGATTATGCACAGGAATGACTATGCATGCCCTGCATAGCTGATAATGTTTAAGTAAAGGTTGCATAGTCATTCCTGTACACTATCAACCTCTACTTCATTATGGTTAATATGAGTATGTACTCTTGAAATGCAAGTCTCCTATCTCTGTGTAACAGGGCATGGACAGAACTGCCCTGTCTGCTTCCTGTGCTAGCTTAGTGCATAGGCATTTTGGGGACGATAAAGCCCCTAGCTGCTTTCAATGGCCATGTATGACTCAGTTCTAAAGGACTGGAGGCTTTGGGGCTGATGGAGCAATCTCTTTGCTAGCTCTGAGTAAGAAGAGGTTCTTCTCTTCCCAGATACAGATCACGTGAGGTCTATTGAAGTTTATCTCTGAAAGGGTTGGGGGGAAAGGCAGAGAAATGAGTTTTGTTTGCACATGGCAGCTAGAGTAGACACACAGCTAGATGACTTGAGTCTGGGACTTGGATCTATGGCTACCTTTTTAGTTTTGTGTTTCCTTTCCTGAGTATAGGCAACTGAACTTTATCTAATCTTGAAGGCAATGCTAAAAAATCAAGAGGCTGGAGATTCTGAATCCTTAGTTGGTACTGGCTTCCCTTTGGGGAAGTTCTTTGCTTCAAGAGCTCTTGGAGAAGATGACAACTGGCCAGCAGGTGAGTCCAAACCCTGGCCTCACTGGACCACATCCATGGACTTCAATTTATAAAGATAGTAGTGATGCAAGATGACATATAAATGTTTTGATGTTTAAGTCTCAACCTCCTAGAACAGAGGCAGGGAACCTGCAGCCTCAAGACCACATGTAGCCCTCTAGGTCCTTAAGTGCAGCCCTTTGACTGAATCCACACTTCACAGAACAAATCACCTTAATAAAAGGATTTCTTGACTTCCCTGGCTTCCTTGAAGTCTCAGCTAAAGTCCTGCTTTCTGCAAGAAACCTTTCCTAGTTCTCCTTAATCTTAGTGTCTTCCCTCTGAGATTACTCACAATTGATTCTGTATATGTCTTATTTGTACATAGTTGTTTATATGTCATCTCCCCTATTAGACTGTGAGCTCCTTGAGGGAAGGGACTATCTTTTGCCTTTCTTTATATCCACTTACCGCTTTGTATCCACTAGCAAATAGGAGGTACTTAATAAATACTACCTCATAGACTGATGATATTGTATGACTGCAAGTCATAGAGCACTTTACCAATATTATTTCATCTGATCCTCACAATAAGTCTGAGAAAGGTGCTATTATTATGTCCATTTTACAGTTGAAGAAACTGAAGCAAACAAAGGTTAAGCAACTTGCCAAAGTTCACACACAGCCAATATGTATCTGAGACTAGATTCGAACTTACATATCTGACTCAAGACCCAGCATTCTATCCACTGCAGTATCTAGCAACCACCAAGTGACATACCCTACTGTATTTCGCTATTAGGAAATCAGAGTTCCTGTTAGACCAATCTAATTGGTTAGAACAAGGAACAGATTACTGTGGACAGGAGCAAATCAAAACTTGCATGAAAGCCAATGATTTGACAAGGTTTGTGTCATGAAAAGTGTTAGCATTTGAACATATGTCTGCTGAGGACTGGCCATTGATTACTTAAGAGTCCAGTCTTGCCTGGGGACGCTTTTTGCACATAGTACATCATTTTATGTTCACAGGAATGGAGTGTATAGTCCCACAAGTAAATTGTAAACATTAAAATTGTGAAAATTTTAAAAAAAAAGAAAAGGATTTGTTGGGGTGGCTAGGTGGTGCAATGAACAGAGCACCAGCCCTGGAGTCAGGAGGACCTGAGTTCAAATTTGACCTCAGACACTTAATACTCACTAGCTATGTGACCTTGGGCAAGTCACTTAACCCCAATTGCCCCTCCAAAAAGCAAAAAAAAAAAAAAGGATTTGTTCTATAAAACTTGTACACACCCAGAGAATCAAGTAAAACACTTCTTGAGACAATAGATA